>OZ007561.1:122265161-122865161 GCA_963931875.1 Pollenia griseotomentosa | reverse complement strand
TCAAATATTCACAAGGATCTCAATGTTCCATTAGTCAAAACTATGATTACGAAATATGCAGTAAAATACTTAAAAAGGCTCGAATTGCATCCAAACCCACTAGCACGAAATATTTTAAATGATAGCGGCCACACTCGCTTAAGAAGAAGAGACACTGCAGCACTTATCCAATTAGATGAGCGACAAACACCTCGATAAGTGAACAGAACCCGTGATGAAGAAAATTTTTGTCTGGCACTGGCAGGACATAAAATAAAGTATTAGGTTAATTTTGATTAATTATTGTTAGTTCATATTTAAATGTATGAAGATTCAATAAATAATATTGAGAAAAAAAAAAAAAAAAAAAATCCATGATGCAATTCATGGCGAGACTGCCTGTTCGATTCGTTTATTTGGCTACTCTCCCACATTTCCTTAAAAATTAAATACATAATATTATGTCAATAGAAAAATATTCAAACATTGATTTATTTAAATAAATTCATTTCTGTAATATTAATTCATTCTTTGAGTTCTACATATCTATGAGCACATGTATAGTATGTACCAAGGGTAACGTAAAAAAGCGAAAGAAAAATAATAATGCGTCAATATTTATCATATCAAAAACTAGGGAATCAAAATCTTTTGATTCATCAGCCAATGCAATTTTTTTACATGTTGCTTGTTTAAAAAGTGCATTTGAGATGGTTGAATACATTTATCACAGCAAGCTGCTTTATTTTTAAGTGTGTATTTATTTTTAAAAATTCCAATAACTTATATTGCATTCTATTGCAAATATTGGTTTTGGTTGTATTCATTACAGAAAAAGACTAGTTCAACAGAAGTAACGGTAGTTGGTACATAAAGCATATTAAAGACTATTTCAACAAGATCTTGAAATATCGGGTGATTTTTTAGCTATTATCTTTTTGGCATCACTGGTTTAAACAGCTGACGCACATTTCGCGTTTCGTTCGGGACCGGTCAATTGGCCGCCTAGATCGTGCGATTTAACGCCTTAAGACTATACACACATGCCCGCTTCAATTGACGCATTGGAAGACAACATTGAAGCATTTATTCATGAGATGCCGGCCGAAATGTTGGAAAGAGTATGCCAAAATTGGACTAAGCGGATGGACCATTTGAGGCGCAGTCACGGTCAACATTTGCATGAAATAATCTTCAAACATTAAATTATATGGACCGTACTATCGATTCAAATAAAGATTTTATGCATTTTTCTGAATTGTATGTGTTTTTTTTTAACTTTCCTATAGCTCTTAAAAAATCACCCAATAGTTTTAAGCCGCAAAAAAAAAATTTGTACCCACATCTTGACCAAATCGGCATTGCCATTGCAAAAATTAAATTTATAATTATATATTATCCCCAAAAATCCAAAGCGAAAAAAGTGCTTTTCCCCAAAAAATCCCCTGGGGATTTTTATCAAATTTTTGTAAATTCAACCCAGGTTCGAGCCCCAAATCAGCCAAGAAAATTATTTTAATAAAAATTTCATGTTGTAAAATTCCTTCCTTCGGTAAAGATAATTTAATGGAAATTAAATTTGATGAACTCAAGCCTAACTAAAAAATATTGAAATTGGAAATTAACAGTTCAACTAAATCTCAATTGTTCTTAATTATATAATAATAATATCTCATAATAATAAGAAAAATAAAAAGATAAATAATTTCATAAAATCAATCCTTTTATATCATAACTATTTTTACACCTTATTTCTTGTACCTGATGAAGTGTTTAAGTTTTGCAAATTTTCAAATAAAATTTATTGCCTTTGTTTTCTGCTTTTGCCAATCCTTTCTTGGCGTTTCTAGGTTCAGCTGTTGATTTCGCCGCTGGTTAATTTTTTTTCTTTGGACAGAAATCGCATTGAGAAGAGACAGAAAACTTTTTCAAATTGTTCAGTGTTTTCAATGTTTCTTCATGATCTTCTTTGCACCTTAAAACTATTTCAGTTTCTTTACAATAATTCTTTGCCCAATGAAATAAAGCATTCGCATCTAAGATGCGATCTTGATGAGGGCACTGGAGGCTATACTCCGCTGCATTTCTTTTGAGGTTAGCTCCAACACCATCACATCCTCCTTTATAATGAGTAGTAGGAAGAAAATGCCACTCAGCTGGCATTGCAATATAATGTTCATGAGCTATAAGATTTGCGAAGCTACTTTTGTTGAGGAACTCACGTAGTATACCTTCTCTACTATAAACTTACATTTTAGATAATTTAGTATTATCTTCTGGTATTTATACTCTGCAACGGTATCATGTTTTAAATCGTCGAATATGATTGTCATACTTTTGTGTTCCAGTTTTTTATCTTTTATGTAGTAAATAACTACTGTGGATATAGTTGCTTGGAATGACTGTATGGCTTCCTAAAGAACAAACTATTTTTAGTTCTCTGCGTAATCAAACGAAATAACGAATTCACCACGCTTCAAATGTATCTTCAAATCTTTGAAGAATGTCCACTGCTCTTTGACTAAAAAGTCATGGGTTCTCAAATTCAGCAATCCTCCACATATTTCCTCCACAAAATCATCCACATTTGAAATAAATGGCCCATATTCATAGTCAAAATGAAGTCGACTTTAAGTTAAAACCGGCTTTAAATGGATGTCAATAACATTGTTCTAAAGTGTTCTTTAGAAAAAGTCAACTTTATTTTTGACTATTAATATGGGACATTGTTTTTAATGTGCATGTTTCAGCCTGAAGTCAAGATCGAAATTCTAGACTTTAACGATGTTTCTAAAAAACTAATTTCCGAATGTCTTCAGAATTGTTGTCAGATCTTACAATGTTGTCATTTTTCTGACAATGGTGCTATTGTCAGATGCATTAATTTTATACATCTGCCAAATGAAAAAAGCTTACAATGTTTACACAGTTGCAAGACATTTTTAGGCAATTTTAATGACAACATTCGAATTAATATGAAAATTTATAAAATAAATGTTACTCACCATGAGAAATAAATTCCCAGATTCTAATTATGTATTAATTTAATTATTATTACAAATTAATAAAAAAAATTTTATTTGTCAACATTTCTATAGAAAACAAGTGATTTTTTCCCCTGGGATTAACATATTGTGGGTATTACAGTATCGAAAGTAGAAATGCTAGTTGGGTATATTACATATCGTCGGGAAGGTTAATTTGTCTAGTTACTCAGAATAAGTTTTATTTTTAAAGTTTTAGAAACACTTAAACACAAATAGGAAGAAAATCAAAATAGTGCATTAGGAAAAAACTAAAAAACCCTCGTCATGAGTTTGAAATTATTTTTTTTTTTTATGCATATTCCACTCGCAGCCCAAAAAGCGACCAAAACTACCTAAGGACAAGGCAAATGCTTTCTTTTGAGCAAAAAAAAAAACATTCCCGCTAAAAAAAATTTAAAAAACTTATTTGAATTACCATGTTCGCACGGCATATTCCTAATCGGTTTTGACAGTTTTTCTTCTTCTTTTTTATTAATTTTGTTTATTGCTAAATTTTATTGTTTTTTTGCGGTAACTTGTATTAAGAATGAAAAGAAAAAGTATGTAAAAAATATTATTTTAAAGAAATACAATACATGATCTGGCCTAAGCAACCAGTGAAATGCGCATGGGAATAGCTTATCCCATCAACAATAAATTTCAAGTGTTTTTATCAATAATAAAAACTGGGAATTAAGCACGAATAACAAAATCTTTTGAAATTAAAATTTTGTATTCCCAAAAATTGAAATTACTTTTTGATAATAAACAGGCAGTGCACGGCCTAAAAAACACTTAATTGACAACATCTTTTGTAAAGTTGTTGTTGTTTTTTATTTTGTTTTTCTTAACCTACTTACAACTACAATTAATGTTGAGAGAATTTCAACTAATTGTAGTGGGGAATGTAAGATGAGATAAACCCACTGTTTATTGTTGATGTGTTTTGTTTAAACTTTGATATTATTACAAGTAGAACTGTTGCTATAAGTCTTATACGCTTAACAGTTTTATTTGGTTTAATATCTTTAGTTTTTCTAAAATCTTTATGGATGAAGTTTCCTGATGATCTGTCGTAAGCAACCAGTGAAATGCGCATGGGAATAGCTTATCCCATCAACAATAAATTTCAAGTGTTTTTATCAATAATAAAAACTGGGAATTAAGCACGAATAACAAAATCTTTTGAAAAGAAATACATACATTTATTTATTTTCCCAGTAAATAGAATATTTTGTTTGTTTTTTTTAGTGCTTTGACAGCTGGTGATGGAAAAAAAACCGATAAAAATTAGAGATCACATTGATTTTAAAGTAATCCACAGGGTAATAAAAATTGAATTACGTACAAATGAGATTATCCGCTCTCAAAATTTTGTATGACGAATTATGTAATTTGGATCATAATTAGGCTGTGAATTACGAATGAGAGAGCGAATTACGAAAAAACGCTGTCGTGCGAACATGGTATAAGCTACTTGGGACAAATGCTGCTAACACCAATAGGTAATAAGTTACATGGATGAGAAAGAACACCTCTTTGGCCAAAATGTCAAACTTGACCTCCTCTAACTCAGCAACTTTTTGACCGATCTTGTTGAAATTTTGGTATAAACTACTATCCAATAGGACTAACCTTGGTGACCTTGGATATTCAAAAGTTGGGTCACTTGACATAAAATCCACCATATATATATATTTTTTAAATCTGTACAAATAAAAATGAATTGATGTTCGTTAGATATCGCATCACATGAGAACAGCTGGACCGATGTGGCTAATTTTTCTTTTAAATGTTCGTAAAAGTGCAAGTAAGGTTTTTAGGGAAAGAAAAGTTGTCCACGCCTACTTCTGCCCTACTTTTACCGATATATCTTAAATTCTTATTTACACTAATTTGATCTATATAAAAAAAATGCAATTTCTGTACAGATTCAAGTCAAACTTGGTGCAAATGGTTCCTAATCCTTGGGTAATTACCCGTGCAAGTATAGCTGACCACGCAAATGTTAACGCCCACTTTTGTCAAAATATGTGAAAACGGGTTACGTCGACTTATAATGACTGGACCGATTTGGCTAATTTCTTTCTTTTTGAAATGACCATTCGACAATATTCAAATCAGTAGAGCAGTCATTAAGTGTTTGCGGAATTAACTTCGAAAAACCATACTTGTCCAATGGTCAGTTGTATGTCGTCTGTTCCGAGTTTGTTTGGCAGTCGTATTCTATGAATCATAAACATCAGAAAAGATATAATATGCATATAAAGAATACATACATATATTAAATGCAACTATGGAGTTAAATTATTTTTTCAAAAAATGCATGGAGTCACCTAGTTTTTCAAAAGAATTGGTATTATTCTAATTTGAACTGGCAGATTGATATTATATGAAACACACTTTCTATTTTGTTTCTACATGGTCGTTTTTTGTTTGTGTTTTTATATTATTCTTAGCACTTTTTTAAGCATTTTTCTCGCAAAATTTAGTATTTTCTCTTTATTAAGTTTTGACAACACTGGTTATAGTCTTTAATGATTTTATTCATTCGAACTTGTGCGATTATAGTTTTCCATTCAAATTAGGCGAAAATGTTTCGTCTGCTCATATTCTGACGCATTACTACATAAAAAGCAACAAACATTCCCGTTGAAGAGTTAAATAGAAATGTTGTAATTTTATATTTATACTCTTCACCCAGATTTTTAATATCGAGTCCTAACCGCGAAATTAACGTAACCGACGTCATTTTCAATTTTCGTTTTTTTTTAATAAATGACATTATTGGCAACACTTGCATTATCTCCTAAAATATCAAGGTCACATAAGGTACCGTTAAGATTTTATAGCAAGAACAATTTTATTGTAGGTGACAAATTTCATACAAAATTTATATGAAATAAAAATGGAAAAAACTCTCTTCTGTAAAATTTGATTTTAGTCGATACTGAACGAATCAAAATTATTTTTTCAGTATTGTGAAACTTAAATTATTGCTTTATAACACTGAAAAAATAATTCCGATTCGTTCAGTATTGACTGAGATAATTAGATATAAAAATGCTTTCGAATCGAAAAAGTACTCGATCACGACTGCCAGAATCCGGCCCCAGGTGTCTTTCATTTTGGCGTGGTTGAAAACACTCTGATAAAAAATTTTTCTGTTAGCGCTTTCCCTGAATTATCTTCTGATCACACATCCAATGCACTTACTTCAGGGTTATCCAATTAGTGGTGTAATACCGTCGGCCTGGCACGGCTGCTCAATATCTGTCATCTGTAGTGCGATTCACTAACTTTTAAAACTTTAAAAAGTGTTTACTTAAACCACACATTTTTATGTTTGCACTAACCACTATGTGATTCACTAACTTATTTATAATCATGGTAAACAGTTTTATATTTATATATAAAGCGAATAAGAATTTTAAACACTCAAAGTCTTACTTGTAACAATATCAAAGCTTAAACAAAACACCAACAATAAACAATGAGTTTATCTTTTCTTACATCCCCCTTCAATTGGTTGGATTCTTTCCGACTCGAATTGTAGTTGTAAGTAGGTAAAAAGAAAAAACAAAATTAAAAAACAAATTGCTTCATTTTATTGTTTTCGTAAGAAAACAACAAAAAAAAAAACAAATTTGCCAGTTCAGTTTTTTGCACGGGCACATGCAAGTATATTATCAAAGTTATTTTTTGGGAATACAAAATTTACTATTAATAAGATTTCTTTATGACGTGCTAAATTCCCCGTGATAATTATTATTTTATTAATTATTTTATTTTATTAATTTAATTTTAATTAAAATAAATTTTCAATTTTATTTGAGTCAAGTGGTTGGTTATAGGATAAATAACAAAGAAGCTCCATGGAAAATTAGTGTGTGACAAGAAGTGGACAAATTGTAGGCTAAATACCTCAAAGCCATAATATTCATCGACTTTATAAATAGGTACAACGAAAAATAAACATTTTTCTTAGCGGATTTAACCACACCAAAAATGTTGGTGTTAATAAACCACAATTTGTTTTGTTAAAAATAACAGCTGACTGAAAAAGAAACAGCAAAATGGTTAATTTTGTGGTTAACATATTTAAACGAAACAATTGTGTTTAAAAAAGCATAGTGATTCGCACTACTGAATTGTAATTTTTTAGAGAAAGGTTTGTTATTAACAATATGGAATATGGAAGGTTTGACATTTACGAATATGGATCGGATAAACAACCAAAAAGCGCGTTGAAATAGTTAAAACTTACTACAAAAGTCGTGGTTCAAACCTGGCCACTTTTCCAGCATTACAGGGTGCTTATAGTCGTCTTAATCGCTCTACTGTGCAAACAATTGGCAAGATTATAAAGAAATTTGAAGAGATGGTAGCGTTACAGATGTTGTTACGCCTATGCATCGTCGCAATGTGCGCACTACCGAAAATATCAAAAGAACTGTTACCGTCAGTTCAGAGCCTGCAATTGAATCGCTAAGTGCAGAAAGGGAAATACTTCAAAACATTCATTTTGAGATAATCAATTAAAACAGTGTAGTTAAATAATATCCAATGCAAGTTTTATGGCCTTAGCTCATAGAGGGGACTTTCATTTTAACTTGTTTACATTTTAAACTGATTTCTTAGCGATATCTCAAATAAGGTACACGAAGTGAATGTCAGTAGTTCCCTTTCTGCACTAAAGCTCGATTCACCCATGCGTTCCGAACAAAATTTTTGTCCGGACAAAATTTTTTTTATATTGAGTTTGACGTTTTACTTTTGAGAGAGAGAGCAAAGATTTTGTTCGGCACGTTTTTTCTTGAATTGGTTTAATTTTAATTCTTGTGCCGAACAAAATGAACTGAGATGCCACTTTTTTCAATTTGTACATAAAAGTTGAATTGAGCTGCCACATATTACATTTTTCGTTTTGTGCTGAATAATTAAAAAAAAAATTAAACAAAAGATGGATGTTAAAGAAAATATTGCCCTGAAACTAATTGAAGAAATAAAAAAACCAGGAAGAGAATGTATTGATGATATGGGCAATCGTTCATATAAAAATACTTACCTTAAACAAAATATATGGACGGAAAAAGAAAAATCTATTGGAATTGGTCGTAAGTAAATTTTAAATGGTAAATTTTAATCACCGCTATCGTGAATAATTTTTCCCTCGTAATTTTTCCCCTTTTCACATATTTGCGATCATGAATAGCTCCCATGAAAAAAATGTAATTCAAAGGAGAATAATAACTGGAAAAAATGTTCACGGGAATACATTCCCCTTATCGTGAAAAGTTTTTTCCCTCGTAATTTGTTCACATTTCCCTTAGATTTTCTCACTTTATTTTTGCTAGGGAATAGAAAGTGTATGTTAGTAGTTCCTCCTATAAATCGAATATTAAGGGCTAGATCCGTTAATAAGGCACAAACCGATATATTGGTCAACAAAATGCAAAACAACAGGTTGATTGCCGCCGGATTTGTGAAAGACCTGGTGGCAGAATTTTGGAAAATATTTTGCTACATAAAATTTAAAAAGTGCAAAAAACTAACGTTGTTATCAACCTATCGCTCCAATACTAATTATTTAGATTTATTATTTTAACTTTCCTTTAAAATATATACGTGTATATTTTAAACAAAAATTTCAATGATTTTTAATTTTTTCTAATTTTCTTCTTTTTTACATTCACTGGAACAGATAGCATGAACAATTTTTCACATGAGATTCACGATTGCTTTTTTTCCTTCGAGGGGAATGAAAATTTCATGGGAACAAAAATTCCACTTGTTATTCACGATAGGGGTGAATATTTTTAGTAAATGGGTTTTATGCAATTCAATTAAAAATAATAAAATTAATTTTCTTCTTTCGTCCATTTTCTTAAACACACTTTTATAAAAAAAAACTAATAGTTTGCTAACTGTGCTGCCACTTTGTATAATCGTTTACATCTGTAAACCATATGGTAGCTTTGTTTGTACGGCCAAATTTTCCGAGATGGGTGAATCGTTCTGCAGAACACTCTCTGTAAAAAAATTATTGTCCGGTCAAAAATATTGTTCGGAACGCATGGGTGAATCGACCTTAAGTGATTCAATTGTAGATTATGACATGGAGGGAACGTAGTTTCAACAAGACGTTGCCACGAGAAATACAGCACGACCGATGTTGGCTTTATTGCATGGGAAGTTTCCAGAATGCGTAATTTCACCTTTGGCAACGTCAATTGTCCACCAAGATGCGATTTAACGCCGTTAGACTTTCTTTGAGGAGTAGACGCGCTCGTTGACTAAGCGTGTCTACTCGGATAGTCCGCTAGCGTTGAAGCATTTCGTCAAGTAATCGTATTTCGTACGTAATGGCAAAGTTCAAGCATTATAATGAATCAAAAGTTTAATCGAAATCATTACTTTATGTGTGTTTTATTAAACTTTACTTTTGAAACCGAAAAATAAAGATCCCGTTATAATCAATCCTGATTGAATTGTATCTCCATCTGGTTACTTAGCGAGTTTGTGCGACTGAATATATTGGTTAAAATATACAAAATATCTCAGTACCAATTGCATGAAAAAATGTTAACTTTTTTTTTATCATAATTTATTTATTGAATCTTCATATATTAAATATGAACTAACCATAATTAATCAAATCTTATTTATACAGGTGTTTATCGCTCATCTTATTGGGTAAGTGGTGCAGTGTCTCTTCTTCTTAAGCGAGTGTGGCGGCCATGATTTAAAATATTTCGAGCTAGTGGATTTGGATGTTACTCAAGCCTTTTTAAATATTTTACTGCATTTTTTGTTATCATAGTTTTTACTAATGGCACATTGAGATCCTTATGAATGTTTGAGTTTTTAGCATACCAGGGGAGGCACAGTGCTTTGTCCCCATATAACGAAGGGACATAAATAGAAGGAATTGTCAGAAATTTGGTACACTAGCATAAAATAGCTTAGTTAAGAAAAATATGAATTTTTGGACAAATCGGTCCAAGGACACGCCTACCTCCCATGTGTCCTGAAATGGAAAAATGTAATTTTAGCTTCAATAATGCCCACAAAACTACAAAAAAATGGGCATGCTAATACACACACAACTAGCAACGTGTGTGCAAATTTTCACTTAAATCTGAACAAGGACTCAAGGTCCTGCCATATATCCTTTTTCTTAAAAATGCTATAGTACCTACAAAAATTTTGGTAGAATCGGATTATTAATGTGAAAAATACAAAAACATCATTAAATGAAAAATGAGTTAAAAACGCTTCAAATGCTCTTGCAAAAATAACAAGTAAGAAAGTATAATCAGTCAAACCCGACCATGTGATACCCTATAGTATAGTATTTAAAAACATATTTCCTAGAGTGTAATCTATTTGGGACCCATGGGCAATCATGGACCCGCTAGAACAAAATTATGTTATGAGGTTAAGATTCGTTTAAAAGTTCTTTCTCCCGAATATTGTTTAGATATCTTAAGCTCCGTATATGAGTTTTTTGGATGAGGGTTTATATGGAACCTATAGTTTATTTTAGACCTATCTGTACAACATTTTGTCATGACTTAGTAGCTATCGTAAAAATCACTGTCGCCAATTTGTATGTAAATACTTATATTTTTAAGGAAGCTGGCATTAAAAGCTTTTTCGGGAGAATGATTTGTATGGGAGCTACGTTCTAAAATAAAAAGATTCCAATACAATTTGATGAGCTGATTTTGATTGCAATAAAATTAGTTTGGTTTGGACTAAATTTAATCTTGCCGATGTAATAAGAAAAAAAAAAAATTAAAATGAAAATAAAAATTGTATGCGTTTTCCCGTAAAGCACTAAATTGTAAAATATGAAAACATATATTAGTGCCATTATTTGGCTTTATTTATAAACCTTTTATCGTCAATAAGTGGTGGATTTTTCTTTTAATAAAAATAAATAAAACCAAATAATACTCAAATAATATGCATATGTAGGTTAAATAAATGTGAAAAAATGCGATATTTTTATTTTTTTTTTTCAATTTTAGTAACACAATAACAGATGTTGTTAAATTTAGTTTTTACACATTTTAATTATGTATCATCATAACTACTAGAGTCTTCCGAAGACAAAATTTCGCACAACGAGGAACTTAACTCGTCCTGCTTAACTACCCCATCTTCCAAATCAACATTTTCCTTCTGTATATATTTCTCAATATCGGCTGATACATATTTATGTTTAGTCTTTATGTTCCTGTTTGTAGATAACGCGGGATCCGAATGCAATAACATATACATTTTATATTTTATTTTTTTCTTAATAATAAACTAATTTATTAATAGATACTTATGACCAATTTCACCAATTTATTTAAATATCAATTAATATTAAAATAAATTTTTTCATATAATTTTTTTTTTTTTTTACATGAAAAACAAATTTTAAACATAAATTGATACATAAATATTGTTGGTGAAATAGGCCCTAAGTTTAAAAAAAAGAAATATTTGTAATTTTTTACAATTTTTGTTTGTTTATAAACTTAAACAATTATTGGGATTGATCTACCACAAAAATAGGTGTGCATATAACGTATTACTTTATCCTGCTGAAAATTACATAATTGTAGCGCACTCTGATTAAGGGGTATGGTGCACAATTTGACTTTAATATTTTCTCAGTATTTAATTTAATTTTAATGTTTTTTCATATAGCTTGTAACTTTACTTAAACATTTTAGCTCTATAATAAAAAAACTTTAAAAAAACTTGTGAAATTAGACCTATTTAAAGTGCATTTTTTGTTAAGTTGCGGTCAAAAACCGGCACTAATCTTTTTACGGTCCTTTTAAGAACACTATTTGCTAAGAAAAAACGAAATAAAAAAATGTCTGATTTTATATGATTTTTTTTAAAGTTCAAAAAAAGTTTTGTAATTTTTGGATTTTTTTGAAAAAAATATATTTTTTTTTTGAGCGATAAAAACTAACTTAAGTTATTATTTTTAATAAAAACTGTATTATTGCCAAATTTTGAACATACCAAGGATCACAAAAAAATAACATTAAACTCTTTTTTAAAAAAATGAATTTTTGAGAGTTATTTTCTTGAAGCAATTCAATTCATTTTTTTTTATTCATTAATTCTTTCTTAAATTTGACTGAATTTAGCGACCTCTGGCGGAGTCTAGGAGAGTCACACGAAATCAATTCCAAAAAATTTTTATGAGTTGTGTTGTTATCTATCGATCAATATATCTTTTATCACATTTTGAGACTAAAATTTTTTTTTGATTTTTGTCTATGGGACAAAGCACCGTGCGGCGTCGTAACGCTTAAAAAAACGAAACGCATCCTATTTACAATCTTAATTATATTCTGTATAGAAGAATAACTATAGAAGAGCCACACAAAAGAAATGGTGCCGTTCAAGGTTTAAACTGCCAACAATTTGGTCATACCAAGGCATACTGCTATTTACCCCCTGTTTGCGTAGTATGTGGTGAATTACATGGTACATTTCTTCGATAAGTCTAAAACCGACCCTAACGTAAAAAAATGTAGCAACTGTAGCGGTAATCACACTGCCAATTATAGAGGATGCCCTGTATATACTACCCTCAAGCAGCCGGTTGGACCGAAAACTAATCCCACTCAAATACAGGTAACAAATCAGCTAAACACTAATGATATTCAGGCTCCACAGCCTAGTAATAACAGAACCTGCTACGCTAACATTCTAAAATCAAACCATGTGCCAATGCAAGGTGCTTCGCCAATTAATGAAGAAACTCCAGTTTCTAATCTAAGTCGTCTTGAAAAAACCATGGAAACATTAGTGCAAACAGTTAATAATTTTACGAACACAATGGGTAATATGATGTAGGAAATTCTAAGAATGCAATCGATGTTATTGCAAGCTGTGCTTAACAAGCCATGAACTGTTTAAAACTCTGTTTTTGGAACGCAAACGGCATCCGCCAACATAAAAATGAATTAGAATACTTTCTTAAAAATAAATAAATTGACGTCATGATGGTTTCTGAAACTCATTTGACCTCAAGAAATACGTTTAAAATAAATGGTTTTACACTATATGATACCAAGGACCCTCGAGACAGAGCTTGTGGAGGTTCTGCCATTTTAATAAAAAACCGAATTAAACACTACCTAATGTGTGATCATCGTGAAGATTATCTCCAAGCAAAGAACATCTGTGTTGAAAAGCTAAATCGAAACATAGTAATTTCATCTTTATACTCCATCTAGATTTTCAATATCAGAAAGCCAATATTGTGAATATAATAAATCACTAGGACCCTGTTTCCTGGCAGCTGGCGATTACAACGCAAAACATACCTTCTGGGGGTCACGACTTATAACACCAAAGGGTCGTGTTTTATTTAATACAATTTCTAAAATGGATTTAAATGTGGTAGCGAGCGGACAACCAACATATTGGCCTACTGATCAGCAAAAAATTCCAGATGTCATCGATTTCGGCGTGGTTAAAAACATACCCACAGAAACGATTCATGTTGAAGCTTCCTTCGATTTATCTTCCGGCCACACACCTACAATTGTTACTAAAATTAACCCCAATAGAGTTGTATCTCCGACTGGTTACATAGCGACGTCTGCTAAACAAATTAATTGGTTAAAATATAAAAAATAACTCAGTACCCATTGCATGGAGGATATTCCGCTTAGCACACCGGAGAATGTGGATCTCTCTATTGGAAATGTTGACAGTTATCTTAAACTAGCTGTCCAACATTCCAGTATTGGCCCAAAAAAAAAACAAAAAATAGTAAAATATTTTCTACAGATGTCGAGCGGCTCCTGACTGAAAAAAGGAGAGTTCGAAGAGAGTGGCAACTGTACAGATCCCCGCAACTTAAGAATTTATTAAAAGAGTGCACAAAAAGGCTAAGATAGTTACTGAAGACTCAGAAAACGGCTTCTCTAGAAAAATATCTAAAGGAACTTGAAGCAGATTCACAATCAGACTACTCATTATGGCGTGCAGCTAGAAATCTAAAAAGGCCAGATATATCTAAGCCACCATTAAGAAACTTGAATGGTAGTTGGGCAAAAAACAATATTGAAAAAGGAAATCTGTTCGTAAGTCACTTGAAAAAAGTATTTACACCAAACATATCGCACGATATTGTGGTCGAGTTACCACCTGTTGCGGCTAAAGCAGCTATTCCCCTAAGATTTGAGATAAGAAAAATCGAAAAGGCTATTTGTGACTTAAACACCAAGAAGGCACCTGGTTTTGATAAGATCAGCAACAAAATGCTTTTGGAGCTACCCAGCATAGCAAAGAAAATTATTCTTTTAATTTTTAATGCTATTTACGCCTTGAATACTATCCTCAAAAGTGGAAGGTTTCCTTAGTCACCATGATACCTAAGCCAGGTAAAGATCACACAAAAGCTGAGTCATATAGGCCTATTAGCTTATTATCAAATATGTCAAAGCTCTTTGAGAAATTACTAGTTTCAAAACTAACACCGATTTTAAGTGAAAATAGATGTATTCCAAACCATCAATTCGGATTTAGAAGAAAACACAAGAAAACAAAATAAGCATTTGCTTTTTTTTGGTTGCCCTACTTATTACATAAATTGAAGCAAAATTTACCAGCAAACACACACAAGCTGCTAGAAAGCTACTTAGTCGGTCGTCAATTTATTATTAAAGAAGGAAATTTCTTAAGTTCAGCTCAGCCCATTGGCGCTGGAGTCCCACAAGGCAGCATCCTGGGCCCTCTATTATACTTTATTTATACTTCGGACATGCCCACAAGCAACTACACCCAAACTTCAACATTTGCAGACGATACAGCATTTCTTAGTGTCCACAAAAACCGTTATGAAGCATCTCGTTACTTACAACATCATATATTTCAACTAGAAATATGGTTAAGACAATGGAAGATAATGGTCAATGAGCAAAAATGCTTACATATAATTGCGCCCTTCTACTTTACAACTCTATTTACAACTCTATTTTAAAGCCTATCTGGTGCTACGGTAGTCAACTATGGGACACTGCCTCGGCCTCTAATATCGAAAAAATTCAAAGGCGCCAAAATAAACTTCTTCGATTAATTACAGCCGTCCCACGGTGCTTTGTCCCATAGACAAAAATCAAAAAAAAATTTTAGTCTCAAAATGTGATAAAAGATATATTGATCGATAGATAACAACACAACTCATAAAAATTTTTTGGAATTGATTTCGTGTGACTCTCCTAGACTCCGCCAGAGGTCGCTAAATTCAGTCAAATTTAAGAAAGAATTAATGAATAAAAAAAAATGAATTGAATTGCTTCAAGAAAATAACTCTCAAAAATTCATTTTTTTAAAAAAAAGTTTAATGTTATTTTTTTTGTGATCCTTGGTATGTTCAAAATTTGGCAATAATACAGTTTTTATTAAAAATAATAACTTAAGTTAGTTTTTATCGCTCAAAAAAAAAAATATATTTTTTTCAAAAAAATCCAAAAATTACAAAACTTTTTTTGAACTTTAAAAAAAATCATATAAAATCAGACATTTTTTTATTTCGTTTTTTCTTAGCAAATAGTGTTCTTAAAAGGACCGTAAAAAGATTAGTGCCAGTTTTTGACCGCAACTTAACAAAAAATGCACTTTAAATCGGTCTAATTTCACAAATTTTTTTAAAGTTTTTTTATTATAGAGCTAAAATGTTTAAGTAAAGTTACAAGCTATATGAAAAAACATTAAAATTAAATTAAATACTGAGAAAATATTAAAGTCAAATTGTGCACCATACCCCTTAATCAGAGTGCGCTACAATTATGTAATTTTCAGCAGGATAAAGTAATACGTTATATGCACACCTATTTTTGTGGTAGATCAATCCCAATAATTGTTTAAGTTTATAAACAAACAAAAATTGTAAAAAATTACAAATATTTCTTTTTTTTAAACTTAGGGCCTATTTCACCAACAATATTTATGTATCAATTTATGTTTAAAATTTGTTTTTCATGTAAAAAAAAAAAAAAATTATATGAAAAAATTTATTTTAATATTAATTGATATTTAAATAAATTGGTGAAATTGGTCATAAGTATCTATTAATAAATTAGTTTATTATTAAGAAAAAAATAAAATATAAAATGTATATGTTATTGCATTCGGATCCCGCGTTATCTACAAACAGGAACATAAAGACTAAACATAAATATGTATCAGCCGATATTGAGAAATATATACAGAAGGAAAATGTTGATTTGGAAGATGGGGTAGTTAAGCAGGACGAGTTAAGTTCCTCGTTGTGCGAAATTTTGTCTTCGGAAGACTCTAGTAGTTATGATGATACATAATTAAAATGTGTAAAAACTAAATTTAACAACATCTGTTATTGTGTTACTAAAATTGAAAAAAAAAATAAAAATATCGCATTTTTTCACATTTATTTAACCTACATATGCATATTATTTGAGTATTATTTGGTTTTATTTATTTTTATTAAAAGAAAAATCCACCACTTATTGACGATAAAAGGTTTATAAATAAAGCCAAATAATGGCACTAATATATGTTTTCATATTTTACAATTTAGTGCTTTACGGGAAAACGCATACAATTTTTATTTTCATTTTAATTTTTTTTTTTTCTTATTACATCGGCAAGATTAAATTTAGTCCAAACCAAACTAATTTTATTGCAATCAAAATCAGCTCATCAAATTGTATTGGAATCTTTTTATTTTAGAACGTAGCTCCCATACAAATCATTCTCCCGAAAAAGCTTTTAATGCCAGCTTCCTTAAAAATATAAGTATTTACATACAAATTGGCGACAGTGATTTTTACGATAGCTACTAAGTCATGACAAAATGTTGTACAGATAGGTCTAAAATAAACTATAGGTTCCATATAAACCCTCATCCAAAAAACTCATATACGGAGCTTAAGATATCTAAACAATATTCGGGAGAAAGAACTTTTAAACGAATCTTAACCTCATAACATAATTTTGTTCTAGCGGGTCCATGATTGCCCATGGGTCCCAAATAGATTACACTCTAGGAAATTTGTTTTTAAATACTATACTATAGGGTATCACATGGTCGGGTTTGACTGATTATACTTTCTTACCTGTTATTTTTGCAAGAGCATTTGAAGCGTTTTTAACTCATTTTTCATTTAATGATGTTTTTGTATTTTTCACATTAATAATCCGATTCTACCAAAATTCGGCACACATATGTATATCTCTAACAAATATCAATTTCCATACCAAATTTTATTACGATTGGATAATTTTTGTAGGTACTATAGCATTTTTAAGAAAAAGGATATATGGCAGGACCTTGAGTCCTTGTTCAGATTTAAGTGAAAATTTGCACACACGTTGCTAGTTGTGTGTGTATTAGCATGCCCATTTTTTTGTAGTTTTGTGGGCATTATTGGAGTTAAAATTACATTTTTCCATTTCAGGACACATGGGAGGTAGGCGTGTCCTTGGACCGATTTGTCCAAAAATTCATATTTTTCTTAACTAAGCTATTTTATGCTAGTGTACCAAATTTCAAACAACTGACAACTCCTTCTATTTATGTCCCTTCGTTATATGGGGACATAGCACTGTGCGCCGGGTTCTAACTCCACTCGAAATAGTGTTTGAGGATTTTTTTCCCCTATTTTTAATATTCACGACATGTTTCACTTTGAAGCCTTTTTCTTCCAAGAACGTTTTAATTTCTTCTGGGTCCACACATGAGTCAATTCTCTTAATCACTACCTGTAGATCTTTACTGCTCTTCAGTTGGTATGTATAAAAACTTTTTTTAGCAGCTTCAAATTGGTGTATTATTTTGCGAAAATCATTCTCATGATTTACTTGTATTTTAGTCTCGTTTATACTACCACGCTTGATTGCAGCTACGTAAAACGAATTTTCACCTATCACTGAGATCAAACTCTTTATTAGCTCGTTTGCGTTTTGCTCCCTAAGATATATCGGAGGAGACTTGAAAGATTTTATCACGTTCTGGAGGATGAATCCTCAGAAGCGATTCATCCTCCAGAATTGCAAAACGATTTTGAGAGTTTATTTTATCAAAAGATAGTACTTTTGAGGCCGAAGCAACTGCTGCAGAGGTAGGGCTACGACCCCATTTAAGCACTGTTATATATCTATCAATGCCAACTTGTACTGGAGGCCTCTGAGAAATTTTTACTTGAGTTACTGAGTTTTCCATAGCGGCTGTTTTGGGGTTAACCGTAACATCACTTATTAAAGTAGTTTTTGGCACTGCGGCAACACTTGCAGTTAATAGATTTGTTATTGTATTACATAGGGTCTCCACCTGAGATAAGATATAAGATTTTTATATTAGCAAACGTCAAATTCAATCGCAGAGAGTATTATCTTACGTGTGGACTCTCAAATAGTGTTAATATTAATATTATAATATATATTATGAGACAGTTGTTATGAGAGATCTTATAACAACTATCTTATAAGATGAGCTGTCAAAAATACACATACATGCATACATAAAAAACAATAATAAGACGCATTCATTAAAATGTAAATTTTTTTTGTACAAATAGTGAAAATCTTGTGATAAGTGTTTAAAAAAACAATATTTTTAACTAAAAACAATAAAAAACTAAAAAAAAGAATAAAAACGACAAGTTTACTGTGCGAGAATCATTCGATTATGAAATCTTATAAGATACGTGTTCCCCTTGTTTAAGATTAAGATTAATATGAAGAAATTTGTTCTCTCATTCTGCCGACGTTCTCTCACATATTATATCAGATATTATCTCAGGTGAAGACTCTGTGTTACGATCGACCGTATTTGTAAACAAGAGGGTGACCTAAAAAAAGGAGTGTTCGAAGAGAGTGGCAGTTGCGCATCCCCCAACTTAAGCATTTATTAATAGGAACTCGATTCAGCTCCACAATCGGACAACTTATTATGATGTGCAAATAGAAATCTTAAGAGAGCTGTTAACTCTTAGCCCCGATTAAGAAACTTGAATGGAAGTTGGTCCAGAAATTATATTAAAAAAGGAAATCGGTTTTGAAAAACGTGTTTACCCCAAATATATCTCACGATATAGCAGTCGAGTTACCACCTGTTGATGTTAGAGCATCTATTTCCCTAAGATTTGAGATCAGAGAAACCGAAAGGCTATTTGTTATTGAAACCTCAAGAAGGCACCTGGTATTGATAAGATCAATAACAAAATGCTTTTGGAGTTACCTCGCATAGCAAAAAAATTATTCGTTTTATTTTAAATGTTATTTTACGCCTTGAATGCGGTATTCAATAATGGAATGTTTCCTTAGTTAGCATGATACCAAAGCCAGGAAAAGATCACACAAAGTTTTGTCATAGACGCCCATTAGCTTTTTATCTAATATGTATATCAAAGAACTATTGGTGTCAAAATTAACCCCGAAACCAAATTTAAATAGATGCATTCTTAACACCAATTCGGTTTTAGAAGAAAACACAGCACAATTGAACAAACCCGTAGAATAGTAAACGTCATAATAAAAGCCTTCGAAGAAAGAAAATATTCCTCTGCAATTTTCATTAATTTTTCTAAAGCTTTCGATAGTTTGACATGAAGGTTAGGTTAACAAATAAACGCTGGAGTCCCACAAGGAAGCATCTTAGGACCTCTATTATACTTGATATACACTTTGGGCATCCCAACAAACAACCAAACATCACTTTTGCTGATGAAACAGCTTTTCTAGGCGTAAACGGCGTTTAACGTGAAAGTGCCATATAAAGGCAAAATTAACTCAAATAAAATTGAAAGCAATTCAAATTAATAAGCTTATGGGAAGAAATTCTGTCCTTAGTCTAGAATTTAAATTTCTTCTTTACAACTCTATTATAAAGCCAATCTAGTATTAAGTTACGGGGCACTACCTCGGCCTTTAATACTAAATTTTTGTTTTATTTTGTATACATGTGTTTCTGGAACTTTTTCGGGTTTTTTACTTATTTTGCAAGTTGAAGATAATTTTTCATTTTTTCATACAAAAAAAAAACTTAAATAACTGTTTATTTTGTATTTAAGCTCTAGGTCTTTTTAATATTTAATTATTTATTATCAATATTTCTCTAACCTTTGGTTAGCATCGTCAGGAAATTTAATTATAAAAATTTTATATAAATAACAAAAAAACAATAACAAAATTATGAAACATTTTTTTTCAGCGAAATATTGATAATAAATAATTAAATATTAAAAAGACCTAGAGCTTAAATAAAAAATAAACGGCTATTTAATTAAACAAGGTCAAATAAAAACCAAATATAAAAAAAACTTATTTAATAAATTTTTGCAAAAATCGTTATTTTTTTAGTGCAACTTTTTTTATAAATACTAAAAAATCAACAATTTTTGTGCTTTAACATGTTCGGGGGGGCTACTCTCTATTGCGATGCGCAAAATATTTGTAGCAAATCTAGAGATTGGTACTCTTTAATGCGTTTGCGTATTTGTCTTTCGCATCTTTTTATTTCTTTTTTTTCTTTTTGCAAATCACCAATTTATATTAATTAATAGCGAGTAGCCCCCCTGGTTAAAAATATTGTTCAACGTTATGGTAATACTTTGCGTTCCCCTTGTACAATATCATCCCAACAAACTATATTATCTCTGTATGTTATAAGACCCACACCACAAGAGTGACGAGGGTATTATGCATTTGTGCTAATGTGTATAACACCTTTATATGTTGGTTCTAAATTATACCAATCGATTCAGAATCACTTTCTGAGTTGATAAAACGATGTCCGTCCGGCTGGCTGTGCAAGTAACCTTGTACGCAAAGTACAGGTCGCATTTTTAAAGATAATTTGGTAAATAGGTTCTAATTGGCACAAAGGTTAATCGGTCCATAATGTCATATAGCCCCCATACAAGCTGCTTCCCGGAAAAGGGTCTTTGTGGCCACTATCACGCAAATTTTAATGAAATTTTAAACATATGTACATAGATCCATATTTATATCGACACATAAGGTATGCATTTTTTAAAAAATAGAACCACGAGGGGAGATAGGGGCAATTTCGGTCTATCAGAAACTGTTAATCCGATTTTAAAGAAATTTAAAACATACATTGATCCCTATTCATGTAGCCATACACTCTACAAATACAAATTTGTTTTTAAATACTGTGGTGTCCATATCATAGGTCGGGCTTGACCGACTATACTTTTTTACTTTATTTTTATGTTACTCTGTCTTAGCGGTACTGTAACGTACTTTTTATATTGTTGCATATATTTTTGGTGGCATGTCGTCCAAAAAGTGTCACAGTGTCCGCGGGCATTATGACACTTGGCAAATGGACATTATGACATTTTCAAAAGTGTCATAAGGTCCATAATAACTAAAGAAGTTAAATACAAAAAAAGATCTCAATACACGCAGAGAAAAACATGTTATGGTCACAACCAACAAAACTATTTTTTAAGAAACTAATTTAACCATAATATGGTAGTCGGTGACTATGATTTGGCGTAATTAAACATAATATGGTTAACATTTTTTAAAAAATGGTTTTGCTGCTTCTTCTCTGGGTGTATATATTAAATATATAAGTAAAATACTTTTGGGCGCAAGGATTTTCTCCTCTATGGTATAAGAAAGACCGGCTGCGCTAACTAAAGCTTCTCTGCACAACCGGCCTTCGGCCGGGATTTTCTCCTTTATGATATAACAAGTACCGGTTTCGCTCAGTAAAGCGAAGCCGGTCTTTGTTATACCATAGAGGAGAAAATCCTTGCGGCCGGCCGAAGTCCGGCTTTACAAATAAGCTTTAGTTAGCGAATGGACATCATGGACACTATGACACTGGACGTTATGACATGCCACCTTTTTTTATGTGTTTCAGTTACCTACAAGAAATGAATGAGCGAATCATCATATTTTTCACGTAAGCGTCATTCTTTTCTTGTAGGGTTTAAAGTGTTAAGCCTTTTTATGAACTTTTTTTTATTTGCTTGCTTAAGTTCTTTTCTCTCGAAAATTCCATAGCTTTATTCTAACGATCAAATTCCTCAGTCACATAATTATTTCATACAATAAAACTCTTTTTATAACGTCTTTTTACCATCATAGTTTGGAACGTCTTATTTCTTTTTAAATATAGTTTTTGTATTTATAAAGTATTTTTTATATAGTTTTAGCTATTAAGAATTTCTCTGTATATATTGGAATGAAAGTGATTTGCGGAACTAAATATTGTTAATTTCTGCAAATTTTCGGTTTTTACACGAAGTTGTAACAAAATTGGAAACAAAAAATCTTTTATTGGTTTCCCAAGTAAATATGTAGTTATAGACACCGTAAGAAAAATGTTTGTCTCCGGATAAAGGAGACAAAGTTAATAAAAAATTGAAATCAGTTTTATTAAAAAATATACTTCAGAGCAAATACTCAAAAAAACATCTGTAGACGTACAAAGAACTTTTTCTATGTACAAGAACGTGCTGACTCCAAATAGACAGAGTTTTCTTTTCGAAAATTTATCGCATCAATTTATAATTTACTGTAACAACGTATTAAACGAATAAAGTGGAAAATAAACAATACATTTAAATAGCTTTTTTTAAATTTAAACAGCTTATTTTCATGCTTTTAAACTCTTTTTAAAAAGGTTGCCCTAATGATCAAGGATAATAGCGACACTGTAAGAGAAAACCAGGGCTGTGGAGTCGTCAAGAACAAGTTCTTACTCCGACTCCACCCGCTTAAAATTTTTTAAGTACGACTCCGATTCCTACTCTTACCTTGATGCTTAACGTGTATGAGACTGGCCCTTATTTGTATTTAAACTCTTTTTTACTGTCAGATAATGAATATTAGACATTTTATAAACGAAAAACGAAATTACGTAACTACAAAGGAAAGTACTGTTAAAACCAAAAGCACGTCACTATATACAGTATAACCCGGTTAATTACCCCCGCTTAAAAGCCTATCAAGCTTATTTACCTTGAGTTTTAAAGCCCAGTTTTTTTCTTCCATTTTTCAAACTTAAATCCACGTTTAATTGCCATACGCTTAATTATCCAATTCGGGTAGTTGCCTTAAAAATAAACTCCTAAAACAAAACTACACCTTAATTTCATTCGTTTAATTGCCTCAGTACTATTTGACAACAACACAGCAAGTAATGCAACCAATTTTACAAGTTAATAATTTGAAAATATGCTGGGCTGACCAGAATAAAGAAAAATTGTGCTCAATATTATCTAGATACACCGAATATATAAGATATTTTGTCTTAAAGGGATTGAAGGAAAGGTCGCTAAATTTTAAATTATATTTACATTTAAAAGAATAAAATAGCTGGAATATTTTAGGGATTCATATTTGAATGGAAGCTGTATGTAAAAATCTGAGCCAAATTTAATCTTAATACGAACATGATTAAATGGTTTATGGACAAAATGAAAGAAGTTTGCATGGGGACTATGTGATATTATAGACCGATTCTCACCATTTACATATGTTTCGTTCTTATGACAATTAAAACGTATCCACCAAATTTTATCAAATTATCTAAAAATTGCAACCCGTACTTTGCGCACAGGGCTAACCTGGACAGACAACCAGCCAGATGGACGGACGGACATAAGAAGATCACTTTTTAAAGTGTTTCTAATTCGTTCGGTTTATTAAACGATGCGTCCAGATTTCTATGTATCAGAACAAATTTATATAATTGCTGTTTTCTTAATTTTTGCATATCGTTACTTTAAAATAGAAAAGCCCTAACTAACGTTTTCCTTACTTTGCAGGAGAAGGAAAACACTAAATAAAAATTATAGTCTTGTAGTCGCGATTTTTTTTAAACGCAGTTTTTTATTAAATTCTCTAAACAATTTAATAAAACATTGCGTTTAAAAAAAATCGCGACAACAAGACTATAATTTTTATTAAGTTTTTTCCTTCTCCTGCAAAGTAAGGAAAACGTCAGTTAGGGCTTTTCTATATTAAAGTAACGATATATATAAATCTTTACAGTTTGGAAAAACTTTTATCTTTAACGAAAACTTGCTTTGGCTTACAATTGTTGAGTGAAAATTTAATGTAGTTGGCGAAATTAAAGCAATAGAAAATTTATCTGATAACCAGAATTTTTAGGAATTTTATATAAAAGCTTGAAGTGTTCTTCCCCTAACATATTATGTTTTAATATATATATTGACAAAATTTTAAGTTTTGTAGAAAAATCTTTCAAGAAATATTTAATTTTAAATATGTGAAAAATATTTCCAAGTAGTTTCTCATAATATTAATACTTCTTAGATCCAGTTTTTACCTAAATAGTTGTTGATAAAGGGTACGTTCGTCAATGCAGTTGTTGGGTTTCACTTGCGCAGAAGTAAGAAAGACACTTGACATCACTCTCATATGTCAAACGTTTTTTTATGCAGTGATGCCGCAGATCTGCAGCAAATGCTGGCTATTATTTCTTCAGTTAATGTTCTGAAGCAATAACTTTTGACATAAAATAAATCGTTTTATTTTTCTTTTGTGATGCTTTTTCTTGCCATTTATAAGAAAACTGTCACTTTTTGCTTCAATATTTTTAATAAAATTTGTCATCGTTATTTTTTATAACATTTTTATTTTATTATGTGTACTTATTAAACTTTTGAAATTTAGCTCGTGTTCAAATATTCAAACTTTGCACAGCTGTTGCGCAGTAAAAAAATATCAGCATCACAACTGCAACTGGTAATCACGCATCAACAGCAACATCAGTGTTGCATAGTTTTTATGCATTTACGTACGTACCCAAAGTGTTCTGAAACTTTTACTTTTTTTAAAAGCAGTTTATATGTATTTTTTATTTAATCTGTCGTTAAAATTATATTGTTTTTTAGTTCCAAAAAGAACTAAATTAAAATATGTTAAATGTTTTTTTAATAAATTAATTTGTTTTTACGTTATAAAATGTAAGTATTTAATCTTAAATTAAGTTTGTTTACGAGTCTGCAATTATGCATGTTTTTCCATTTTAAAAGAGTTAAAAAATAAATCTGTGGTTTTCACGAATAATCGCGTAAGTTATAAAACCAAACTTTTCAGGAGAGCAAAATCAATTATTTTTTTCAATTGCGGCTTCTGTAGATGTTTTTTTAAACTTTTTTCTTTACTATCCTCTTAACAGTGACTTTCTACGTATTATACATAGTTTTCATGAAAAAATCCTCACAGGATCACAATCTGTAAAAGGATTAAAAATGCATATGTTTGATTGACTCATTAAGTGTGTGCAAAATAACATCATATCTCCACATAAGTTCTTTTTTGTGAAAATAAATGTTATCATTTTAATCACACATGACGACTTACGTTGTTATTTTTAGCACACAAGTTGGCGACACATTCAGAGTTTTTGATACTTATAGCACAACGTATGGACTTAAAATTACAAACAACCGCTCATCTGCGGTTATTGCAACTAAAGAAGTCAACAATAAACGCACATGTACATATAAGTTGTTATTAATAGAAAAATTTTCAAAAAATACGTTCATATTTTTTGCACGAATAACAACATAACATCACATATGCATTTTATTTGTAAACATATTCAGCAATTTTACAATTTTTGGCGATGTATGTCGACATAAATCGTTCTAATAGCAAAATATTTTATTAAACAGTTAACTTAAGTTGTTTTTAGCAGAAAAAAATTAATAATACTACATTATATTCTAAAAAGCTTAATACTTATAAAAACCTAATGCAAAATGTAGCACTTTGACATCATTATCTCAATTTCGGTAAAAACCGACTTACGCGATTATTCGTGAAAACCACAGAAATAAAAAATGATTGTGGCACCACTGAAATATAAATACAAAATAAACAAAAACAGCTATTTATATTTTTTCAATTGTAGCTGCCGTCTTCAACATCCCTGCCGTCAAATGAGTAGCTAACTACAAAAAAACCCAACTTTAAGTTAGCTTGTATAGACAAACTTAAAGCCAACTACTACGCAATGCAAAATTTACATTAACCAAAGTGTATACAAGCACTGTGTTGTATATTTTAAGTAGAGAGAGCCAAGTCGTTGGCAAAAAAAATCAACGTTGTTATTGATGTTATGTTATGACAATTTAATCTCATATTTACGCTCTTAATTGAGTAATGGCAAAAAACATAGTTTTTTTATTCAAAAACTAGACTGCCCCAGTAGGCTAGCTGGTAGTGAGCAAGTCTATCAGCCCCGAGGTTGCGGGATCGATTCCCGCCAGCGACTCTGGTTAAAAAAAAGTTTAATAAAACAACTTTGATTAATAAAATAAAAGAAATAAAAGAAAATAAAATAAAAAAATAAAATTTTTTTATTTTTTTGAAAGTATTCATCCAATGAATAACATTCATAGATCGGCCTTAACTTAAACTAACTTAACTTAAAGCTAACTTAAAGTAGTCAGTTTATAGCTAGCTACAAAAAGTTAACTTAAAGTTAATTAAAAGTAATGCAGAGTCGGACAATTGACTACTTCCTAGGACATCGCAATGTTAAAATAGTTAGTAAATTACATATAAAATAAATCCAAGTGTCAACCACCACTAGTTGAAAAATAGTTAGCTTTCAGTTAATTTAAAGTTAACTGAATGTCCGACAGGGATAATTCAGTACCTGACAACACGTCTAAAATTGCAGCAAGCAGCATTAGTAGTGGTGTGTTCGTGTAGCTTGCTGTGGTGAATGTGTTAAATACATACAAATTAAATGAACTTTTCGTTAAAATGAAAAATAAGTAGACCGGTTTTTAACTGAATTTTAATTTATTTTATGTTACAAACTAGCTATGCTACTAAATTTAATTGCTTTTACAGTAACCGTTCTACAGATATGTTGAAATTACAAGTGTATTCGTATGGGAGATGCCATTCCTACTTTTTCCATTGAACATACTTTTTTAAAGATGTTGTTTATTTTTATCTAATACCATGTTCCCACGGACAGCAATATTCGTGTTTCGCTCTCTTATTCCTGTTTCGCGCCCCAAACATGATTGAAACGACTTGTTTCCCCATACCAAATTTTGTGAGCGAAACCGGTCGTTTCATTTTGAAACAGGCTGCGAAACAGGAAAAATGTGATATCTCCTCCAATTTTGATAAAGTTTATCGTTAGTTTATCTGAACTATCTCTCAAAAAAATCAAAACAAAGAAAAAACAAAGTAAAAATTGGTGTTTAATAAAATAAACAGATAATTATGACATAATTATATTGATAAAAGTAATTAATAATATATTTGTAAGTATTATTTACACTTTTATCTATTAAAAAAAAAATTACACTAACAACACAAAAAAAGTGTCAAAATGAAACAAGAATGAATCGTATGAACAGCATGTTTGGCAAACTAGTTTCAGAGAGCGAAACGAGTGGTTTATATCGTCGTATGAACATAGCATAAACTTACTTACTTTCATCTTCAGATATTCGGTATTAAATATTTTCGCTAAATTGGGGGTACTGCTTTTCCTCCGTCTACCCGCCCATTTTTATTTTAAAACTTATAATTTACCAAAATATTGGCATAAGCCACGTTTGCGATATTTAATATATGCCGCTATGGGGAGTATTGCTCCGCTTGCGCCTACCCTCTTAATTTTTATTTTCAAAGGTGACGTTTACTATAAGATTGACTCGTACAAAGTTAGAATATTATCAATACAACAGTTCTTAAGATATGCGATATTTAACATAGGCGTCCTATGCGGGTAACTTTCCATGCTGATACCTTATTTAAATTTTGGGGCTTACTGCAAAAAGTTCAAGAAAATGGGTGCAGTGGCTCCTAAGTTAAGCGAAACTTAATATTGGCATCCTATGGAGGGTACCACTTTCCCTGCTGCTATCGAAAAAATACAAAATAAGTAGCCTATTTTGTTTTCGTGACTCACGTGATGTAAGTGTTAAAATTTCAGGAAAATTGGTTAAGTAGTTTATCATTTTAAAAGCTAACAAAAAAAAAAACAGACGAACATTTTTAATTTTTATATATAAAGATTTATTGCTCCCCCTGCACCTGCACCTACCCCTTTTTTATTTATTTTGAAAGGTGCAGTTTATCTTAAGAGTGGGTCCTTAAAAATCTGGAAGACTTTTGTCTTACGATATTAGGCATTTAACATTTTCGTTTTTAGGGGGGCACTGCTCCTCCTCCAACTACCCCGCTCATTTTCATTTTGAAATTTGTAGTGTACCATAGACTCTCGCTATAGTAGTTCTTCAGTTACGCGATATTTAATACTATGCATCCCTTGGGGGTATTGCTCCTCCTGAGCCTACCCTCTTTTTATTTCTGAAGGTGTAGTTTACCTTAAGAGTGACTCCTACCAAGTTTGAGCAATTTCACTATAACATTTCTTAAGATATGCAATATTTAACATTGTCATCCTATGAGGGCCTACCCTTTCCCTGCTGCTATCTTTTTTCAATTTCGGGGCTCAGAAGATCCTACTGCAAAAAGTTCAAGAAAATTTGAGCAGCGGTCCTACATCCGATGGTCCAAATTTTCGATGACGCTGAATAACCCCAAAGAAAGAAGTCCAACGTTGTCAAATCACATGACCTTGGCGGCCATATGTCGCGCAAAAGAGCCATTGTTTCGTTAGCTGTGTGGCAAGTGGCACCGTCCTGTTGAAACCACATATCGTACACATCCATATCTTCCAATTCGGGCCATAAAAAGGTCGTTATCATCTCACGATAGCGAACACCATTCACAATAACTGCCTAACTGGCCTCATTTTTGGTAAAGAAAAACCGGCCCGATGATGCCGCCAGACCATAAGCCGCACCATCAGTCACTCTTTTTCACTGGTTTTTCGACAATCACTTTTGGATTATCACTCGCCCAAATGCGGCAATTCTGCTTATTGACGAATCCACTGAGGTGAAAATGTGCCTCATCACTGTAGATGATTTTCTTCAAAAATTGATCATACACTGTTGTCATTTCTTGCTACCATTCTGACCATTGTCGACGTTTGGAACGGTCAAGAGGCTTTAGTTCTTAAGTCAATTGCACCGTGTAAGCGTATAAATGCAAGTCTTTATGCATAATGTTCATTAACGACGAGCTTGAGAGGTGCAATTGTTGGGCACGACGACGAGTTGAGGTGGACGGCTCTTCAGCCACACTATCGCGAACAGCAGCAATATTTTCTGCAGTACGAGCACGCACTGGTGTTTTCACATCTCCTACAGAACCGGTTTGCTCAAATTTTTGCACGATTTTTCCGATTGTACGCACATTTTGACGATTAAATTGACCGAAAAAATCACGAAGTGCACGATATGCATTTTGATTTGAACGCCCATTTTCATAATAAGCCTAAATAACTTTAACGCCTTGCTCGATTGTGTATCTTTCCATGGTTCAAATTGAGTTAGTCTGAAATTGAGAAATGTCAAATGAGATCCAGAAAAAAACTTGACGTTTAGGTGTGGTTCACATTCAACATTGGCCCTTAAAATTTAACCACCCTTTATATACATACATATTCATTTTTAAAAATAAAAATAAAGTTTTAAATTTAAAAAAAAAAAAATTTAAAAATTTCCTTAAAAAGATTGATCAAATAGCTATCTAAGCTACTTGGGACAAATGTTGCTAACACCAATAGGTAATAAGTCACATGGATGAGAAAGAAATGTCGAACTTTGATCCCCTCTAACTCAGAACTTTTTTTTCTCACTTATGAGTTGTTTTTTCCATGGAACCCTGCTGTAATATCCGCTTTCCCGTTATGCTTTTTGAACTGTTTTTGGATGAGCATGTTTATTCAAAGAATTAGCGATATCATCCGCTAATTTGGTTGCGCCTTCTCTGGGATTTTTCCTCACTTATCGTGGGTCATGGCTAGGAACTTGATTAGAAAGTGTTTTTTGTTTGCCGCTTCTAACCATATTTTCAATTGAAGCTTTTTTTTATAATTTCTAACGATGTTCTGGACGCTTGAAAATAGTTAATTCAACAATTTTCCAATTTTTCTCTTAAAAATGCTTAATTATGAAAGATCTTACGCCGAAATCTATCTCTTTTCCTTTACCCATAGTCTGCGTTAAATTTTACAAGTAATCATCAAAAAAACAACTAACAGCAACAATTGGACGATAAACAATAAATTTGACATCAAAAAAAGTATTAATAACGCGAACAAAAAAGGAAGAAATGGTACTTAATTCGATAAACTTCAATGTGTATTTAAACTTTTGCCCTCGTTATTTTTTTGTTTTTTTTTGTATTTACCGTTATGTATTCAATTAAGGGCCACTATTACAACTTGAAGTTAGCTAAAGTTAGGATTAAGTTGACAGATAGTAATGTGTTATCTGTCAAAAAGCATCTGTTATCTGACGGATAGCAGCTAACGCCAAGTTGTAATAATGACCCTAAGTCAATAATTTTTTTCTTAATTTTATATCATCTACGAAGGGAAACAAAACTGCATACCACAAACGTTTTAGTAAAAACTTCAGTTTTCCTAAAACTCCAAATTTTAAGTGTGTATTTAAACTTTAGTCTCTGACTGTATATATTGAGCCATAACCGCTTAAAAGCTTAAGCGACAAAAAAAAAATTTACAGGAGAAGGTTTTTTTGTATTTTATTTCAAAAAAATTTTATATGAAGGTTGTCGCTTGAGATAAAATGTTGTTGGTATAAAATCTTAACGGTACCTTATGTGACCATGATATTTTAGGAGATGATGCAAGTGTTGCCAGTTATGTCATTTATTAAAAAAAACGAAAATTTAATATGATGTCGCTTAAGCTTTTTCTGCGGTAAGGGCTCGATATGTTTGTACAATAATTAAAAAGACATACATTTTAAAAAATAAAAATATAAGGCACTTTAGAAATCGCTTTCGGTGCCAAACTTTTTTCACCAAATCAACCTTAAAACGGTTTTTTATTATAAGAACAACATTCCCCACATGGTACTGGAGAGGTTTTTTGCACTTTAAAAAAAGTAATCTCTTTGATGTATAAACTCCATTTTAAACAAAATGAAGCCATTTTTTAAAGTGGTCTCAAAATTTCTACTTTGATTATTCTTCACGACTATGCAGATCGAGATATTGCAAAAAGCCTTTTTGTGTGTCATTTCTGAATTTATTAGAAATAAAAGGAAGTTTTTGGAAAAAGTAATTCGTAACCGAATATATTTGAGAAAAACCAAATAAAGTCAAGGTAAAAAACTGTTAAAAAAATTTCTAACGAAAATATTTTTAAAATTAAAAGGTATACATTTGTGAAATAAACAGCAAGTTCCTGATTAACCTACTACAGTGGTATCCCGGTTTAACGTATACTCAGTTTAACGAATTCGCGATTTACCGTACGGTCAAATTTTTTCCATTGAGTACTTTATATTACGAACAAACAGAATATTTTTGTACTCCATATAACGAATTTTTAAAAAAAAATTTTAAAAAACAAAAAAAAAAAAAAATGAATGCAAACATATTTGCATCCATTCTCTTTTGTTTTTGTATACATTTTTACCATATTTTAAGAGCGATTTTACTGAAAACAACGAGTTAAGAGAAGTATTTTCTTTTCTTACAAAGAAATTCTTAAAGAAAAATTAAACATTATTGACGAATTTGAAAAGGGCCTGCGACTAAGTGCTTTATCTAATAAAAAGGTTTAATAAGAATTTTAACACCAGACGATCTAAACGAATGGGTCAAAAAAATCATGATGGTTATAAAAATGAAGAAAACGAGCCTACTCTAGAAACTGGAATGAAAGTGAAACATTCGGATGCAATAAAGTACTCTGAACAGTGTATTAAATGGGGGGATGAAAGCAATATCGAAACGTTCAACAAATTGTGCTAAGTTAGCTTCAGGATGTGCAGTTCAATGCTCGATTAAAGCACTTTGAAAACAGACAAATACAAAGGATTATTTTAAATAACTTGAACATGTTTTACGTTTCTTAAGTTCATTATTTTTAGTTTAGTTCTCCACTATGTACTCATTTAATTGAAAATGATATAAAGTATTTATTTTTAATTTGTGTTATGAATGGAAATAAACAAATTTACTTTGTTTTATTAAAATATCATTGTTTTATTAAAAAAAATGTATTAAAAAAAACTTCGGGACTTAACGAATTTTTCGATATTACGAAAGGGCCTGACAATAGTGGTATTCACACCGAGCTTGTTAATTTGTTATTCGTTAATAGTTACTTTTTTACACGCATTTTGATTTTGTATATTTAACGCGCTACCGGATTAACATTTAACAAATTAACGACACGGCACCCCTGATAAAATAGTTGTTAGTTGGTAACTCACAATCTGCTGTTGCAGTTTCTAAATAAATATAATAAAAAAGTCATTTGTGATACATTTCTAAAAAAAAATGTGTGTTTTGGCAATTTTCGTGTACATTGAGGGTAAGTATGTTAATTAAATGATTTTTTATTTTAATAAATCATAAACTGTTCTTATAGTGGATAACCAAAAGAAAATGCGCATTCGAACAAAAATGCAAAAAAAGTGGAGTGGAGTTAGCAAACGTTATTTGTGTCAAAGCATGAGTATTTAAATGGTTTACAATTGTTTTTTTTACACTTTCTCGTGGCTTGTTTTATTTTTTCCAGAATAATTAATTGTGTCAGAACAATAAATCAGCTGTTTTATTACGAAAGTTACCAGACTAACAAAGGTTTAAAAAGGGGGTCGTTCACAGTTGGTAACTTTAACAAATTAACAAACTACCGAGTAACAAATTAACAAGTTCGGTGTGAATACCACTAATATATAATTCGTTAAACCGGGATACCAATGTAGTTTCGTTTATTGAAATCTGTCAATATTTGCACGTTGACACCCTGTATTCTAACAGGGTGGTCACAAACTTTTTTTCTTAAAGCCTATGTTCTCCTCTACGACTAGTTCATACATTCTTTCAATCCCACGAGTAGTTCAGGAGGAAATGCCATAGTGAGGCAAAATAAACTCAAATGTTCAGTGTCATGCAGAAAAATTGCCTTAACTTTACAACTCATCTTAAAGCCAATCTGGTGCTGTTGTATCGAGTTATTTGGCACTGCCCGGCCTCCAATATAGAGAAAGCCCAAAGTTGTCAAACAAAATTGTGTCAATCATCATATCCGCTCACTGGTACGTAAAAATCGAAAAACAGACCTCAATGTGCCATCTGTTAAAACTATGATCACAAAGTATTCAGTTAATCCTTAAAAAGGCTTGAATTGCATCCAAATCCACCTGCTCGGAAAATTTTAAATGATGGCGGCCATACCTAATTAAGGAGAAGAGATACGGCAGGTCTTATTCCCCAGTAAAAACTTCGCATACAAAATAATGTGTTGAGTAATCAGAAAAACATAAGAGCCCTACTTACAATTCTACTGAAACAACCAATGAATTTTACTAGGGAAGCCCCAAAATGAACGCATTCAAAAGCAAGTCATTATTTTTTTACTTTAATACATCCAGAAAAAATTATTTATAGAAGCTGTTATAGATGTAGTTATAGAAGAAAGCTACTAAATAATGAGTTAAAGAAGCTATTCAGTTTGAAAAAGTAAGCAAAGTTTTTACTGGGTCGATCAGAAGACCGCTAAGCATCTTTGTGAACAAGAACCGTGAATTTTCGTCCGGCATTGACAGGACGTAAACTTAAAAATTGGAATATTTTTATTATTATGTCCTGTGGTTCCTATAAGAAACAAAGGGCCACCAAAAAAAAAAGATGTGGAAAGCTCTCTGATTGCTATTCACTTGGGAATAGCCAGAAGTGATTCCTTTAACGAATTTTCCAAGCAGCTCACTACTTCCGGCCATTGGTCAAGTATCCCCTGTTAATGTCGCACAGGCTTCCAACCCTGCCGACAGCTAAAGTGAGAAGGCGATTGCTTTGCTGAGTAACCTGAATGGCACGCTGAACCCGTTGGGTCTCAGGTAAGTAGGTGTCACTGAAAATCAGCGTTGCACCATTAGCAATGGCCATGGCGGCTAGCTTGCACAGAGGCTGTTGGCAGCCCCAACACTGGGATCGGATGTGGAGTCCCAATCAGACACCCATCCTAAACACCAACGATTACAGAAACCACAACAAATAATAAAAAATTGGAATAATATTTGATTCATTATTGTTAGCCTACGTTTTTATATATAAAGATTCAACAAAAAACATATGTACATATAAAAAAATAAACGCTCTAATTTATTAATTTAACATAGTTTTCGGCACAAGAAATCATTTTGGTAACGTACGTCGAACAAAACTATTATCACAATTACAAACGAACATTTAATTATACTTACTGCGCCAATACTGACAATCCGATCGAAATGATGAATATATACATGCACAAACACTCTAAATAATCGAGTCAATATTTTTCTGCATAGACTTGGAAAATATTTAGGGAACGGTACATCTAAAAATACAAAAAAATACATGTGATTGAATTGCACAAATCAAAATAAAACAAGTTAGATCTATATTAAATTATTCACCCTTATCGTGCTTGGCGAATTTTAAATAAGCCTGCGACTGTTTGGTAATAAATTAAAGAGAACGTGAACTTTTTTTTTTTTATTCTATTACCAAACAGTCGCAGGCGTATTTTAAATTCGCCAACAACGAAAAGGGTGGACGACTGACAATCAAAAGTTTTATGCTTTTCTTTTTAGAAATTTTAACAGGCTTGAGTAAAATATTTTGATTCGTAACAGTTTAAGCCGAACTTAAATGATTTTCAGGAGGGGAATTTATATTGGCGCCATGGTAAATTTTGGACCATTCATCCCAAAATTCTCCAGAGTGATTTCTGGTATTGAAAAACATAAATTTTAACACAGCGGTAAAATTAGTTTCATCGTTTACAGTAAATTTCAAAAGGCTGCTAAATAAGAGATCTAAGGTTAATTATGGACAGTTTGCCACAAAATTGTATGGCATTTTCTGGCCATATGTAGCTAAGTTGAAAGCAGTTTTGCCGCCATATCTATATCTGCTACGGTTTAAGGCGTATTTAATTAATTTGCCAGAGTGGGCTTAATATGGGGCCTATGGTAAATTATGGACCGATCTTCCAGAAATCTATTGGTGTGATTTCTATTCCTATAAAACTATGAAGTTTTCAATTTTATTATGATCGCATTATTTATTACGGTTGTAGACGTACTAAACTTTTTTCCGAGAGTAGGAATTATATGGTGCCTAGGGTAAATTATAGACCGATCTTCACGAAAGTTAACAGTGTGATTTCCAGCCGAACAAAACGAATTTGTACAAAATCTTATACCATTCCGTGCATTATTCCACCATTTATTTTAGTTTTTGGAACAAAATTAATAATTTTTTGGGGTGGTGTTTCCACATTTTGATTCATAGCGCTGATTCTACTGAACCGATTTTACTGGATTTCAATCTCAAACTGCTTAGGATACCTACAAGCAATTTGACATTTTATTCATTTCTCTTGCGTTTTTCGAAAGTGAGCGTGTTTTTAACAGACGGACATGGCTGTCTCACAGCGCCAAGTATCATGGGCTAATATTGGACAGTAAACTGAACTGAAAGATGAACGCCATTTCCATGACTACTAAAGCGGCAACTGCATTATATTGCTGCAAAAGGGCCATTTGCCTAAACTGGGCAATTAACCCGCGAAATGTATACTGGCTATACGAGTGTGTCATTAAACCCATTCTATTCTACGAGACAGCTGTTTGGTGGCCGGCGCTCAAGGTGAGGAGTCGTCAAACTAGGTTTGAACGACCTACAAATTCCCGCGAATGCGATTCGAATATTCACGGACGGTTTTAATACACTGTAGGTGTCGGCTCTGGCATATACTCCAAGCAGCTAAACTGGAGCATTCCCATAAGGCTGCCGGACCACTGCAGTGTCATCCAGGCCGAGATAATGGCCATCAACAAAGCCGCGAGACCCATCCGGTACGGTGAAATATCTGGAAGTGGTATTCACATTATTACCGATACCAAGGCGGCCATAAGATCCCTGGAGAATGTGTTCATCACATCGAGAATTGTCCGTGAATACCGCATGACTCTGGAGGAGATAGCGAGACATTCACTGTTCACCCTTAATTGGGTAGCCAGAAACGGGGACATACAGGGAAACTGCATGGCGGATTCGTTGGCGTATGGAGCTACCACCTTGAACCGAGATGGTTCAACATATAATGTAGGTGTTTCGCTCCTCGGGAGTAAGCAACTTATGGCGCACAAGTTTCACCTTATTTCCAGTCTGAGGTGGCACGATGAAACCACCTGTGGATAAACCAGGACAATATGGCCCACTATAGATTAAAAAAGACACGGCGGGCATTACAGCTGTACAGACATCACCTAAGGAACCTAATTGCGGTTATAACTGGCCACTGGCCCATTGGGAGGCACTGTAATAAGAATACGTTTTTATATTTTTAGAATTTAAAAGGAGCTTTATTTTATTTTAGAATTCAGTTGAATTCTTTCTTTTCTTAGCTCTACTCTTAGATTGATTCTACAATACTTAAAATAACTTCTTAAATACTATTTTTGAGTTTTCTAATTCTTATCTAGAATACTATTAACAAACTTGACCCAATACACAATAACAAAAACCTTTACCTACCACAATGTAGCTATGCACATATGGCCTGCATATGTGATCAAATTGTGTATTGCAATACTACCCAACACAACACTCAACACATGTGATAACGTGTGTATTACTCAGTTTGTTTACCATTGTCACAAAACAATTTGTAAGCAATTACAAACAAACTGACTAAATTGCAATGTGATCTTCTTTCGGTCTGCTATTCATGTTATTCCGTAGTTGGGCTGGTTACTCAAATAATGAGTAATAATCATAAATCATTATTCGTTGTCAATACAAAGAATAATAACTAAGGTCACACTACACCCTTGCCCTCGAGAGAAATCATACAATTTCTGTAAATACAATAACAAAAATTGTAGGATTACCTTAAGTTATTAATAGGTATTATGCTTAACATTTTTTTCATACAATTTTCTCTTATTGAATAGTTTTTATTCTTAAATGCTATAGGTATTTAATCTATTATTATGTTTAATATTTGTTTTCTTTTTTTTATAATCATATGTATACAATTTTTCCTCATTAAATAGTTTTTATTCTTACATGTTATATATTGTTACGTTACTGCCTTTCAAAAACGTTTTGGTTTATTTCCTTTATAATAAACCGTTTCGAGTTCTTTATTGCAACTTTAATAAAATAAATAAAACACAAACACTTTTAACACTGTTTACAATTAACACAACTTTATTTAGTACAAAGTCTTTTTAACAACCGTAATTTATAGCTTTTTTTCACAACCAACTATAATTTTCTCAGCGTTATACGTTATTGACAAAGTCTGAACTTAGAATGAATTTGATTACGCTAGTCGCCGCTAGCAATTTGGTTGTCTAGAACATTCGAAATGTTTTTCGAAGGTTCGAGGCTTTACTATTCACCACACTTTAATTTGATGTATGGCAGCGCTAATGTTTACATAATTTTACCTCTTATACTGAAGCTTTTTTAACGGTCATTTCTAGGTCTTTCTGCACATTGGGATTGAAGTGTATTAAATTATAACAAAAACGATGTAAACTAATAAAATTACTTATGAATACAAGATAACTAATAAATACAAGATAACTAATGTTGGATATTAAGTAATTATGCTACTTAATGGCAACCCTATCTCTTTTAAGCTTAGAGTTAAGCTTAGAGTAACATAAGCTTTAAATCAAAGTGTAGTTTTGTATCAATAGTTGTTCTCAATAAAGTTTCTTCTTTTTTGCGGTTGTCATTGTTCAACCTTCTAAAAAGACATTACATTTGGCGACGAGGATTTTTTTTTTACATCTTGGAGCCCACATGCTAAAAGAAAAGAACATGTGTGTATAATAAAATTGCAAATTTTGCGAAGTTTAAACTGTACAATACAGATATTTTATTAATAAATAAAAAAAAAGAACAATTGAAACGAAGAAAATATTTCAACTTTTATTAAATGGCAACTTCAGCTGGAGCAAATTCAAACCATAATGTGGTCGCAGGTACAACAACAATTGTGGCATCGTATGTTCCAGAATTTATACCCGAGCGTGACTCGTGGTTTTTATGGAAGGAACGTTTGGATATACACTTCTGTGAAATCAATTGCACAGAAGATAATGTAAAAAAAGCGATTTTATTAAAATCGATTGGAGCTATGCCATATAAGTTGCTGCATAATTTATGTAGTCCCAGCTCACCTGTAATGAAAACATACAAGGAGTTATGTGAAATAATGATGACACACTACACCCCACCTGTAATTATATTCAGTGAGCGAAAAAAATTTCATTCTTCATGTAAGGGCGAAGAAGAATCTGTTGCTCAGTGGTTTGCTCGAGTGAAAGAACTTGCACTAAACTGCAGTTTTGGGTCTGATTTAGATGCGTTTATTTTAAACCAATTTGTGATGGGAATAACAGGAAAACTCTTCGAAAGGATGTGTGAAGAAAGTCACACTCTTACTATTGACGATGCGTTAAAAAAAGCCATGATTTGGGAAACAAAATTTTCATTAAAATCAACAAGAGATGAATCTGACGCACATTTTGTGAGAAGTGGGAAAACAGTGTCAAAAGTCGGAATGCGATGGGTTAACAACAAAGAAGGCAAGAATGATAGAAGCAGTACAGACAACAGAAGGGTTACGAAAAACAGCGGTTCTGGCAATCCAGATAACAGTATGAGAAATAAGCAAGCGGGTACTCATTGTGGTTGGCGCAATCATGAGTCACATACATGCAAGTTTAAAAACTACAAATGTCATTCCTGTGGTAAAAGTGGCCATTTAGCTAATGTTTGTCGTTCTAAAACCAGAAAATCTATAAACTATGTATCAGATTCGGAAGAAAATAATAGTTGTAATGTAGAAAGCGTTAATTACAGTTTTGATTTCTCTATTTATAGTGTAACTGATGGTAACTCGTCTGAGATGTACTCGCTCTCAGTAAATTTTGACGGGGTAGATGTGGAAATGGCGTGTGATACAGGTGCTCCCTGTAATTTGGTTCCAGCGGAATTTTATAAAAAAATTCATGGAAATAAACCGCTAAAGCAATGTCAGGTTCCGTATGTTGGCTACTGTGGTAATCGTATAAAAATTTTGGGTGAGTTTGATGCAACAATTTGCTATCGTGGTGTTTCTAGAAAGGTTAGAGTAGTAGTCTCAGATTTAAAAAACCCGTGCTTGTTAGGTCGTTCGTTTTTAAGGGCATTCAACTTTGAGTTGGCCCAGGTGAATTCAGTTACAGAAGCTGATTTTTCAGTGATTATTGAAGAATTAAAGGATGAGTTTTCTGAGGTTTTTAATCAGCAACTAGGGACTTACAAGCTAGATAAAATCTCACTCCCAATCAAAGATACTGCAGTGCCAGTATTTTTTAAACCTCGGCCAGTTCCACTTGCTTGGAAGAGCAAGATAGAAGCGCAGTTGCGTGATTTAATTGAAAAAGATGTTTTAGAACCAGTTGAAAGTTCAGATTGGGGGACACCATTGGTGCCGATAATCAAACCCAATGGAGACCTGCGTATCTGTGGCGACTATAAGGTCACTATAAATAAGTTTTTAATTGATTGTAAGTACCCACTTCCTCGTATCGATGAGATATTTTCTTCATTGACGGGTGGCGAGCTTTTTACAAAGCTCGATTTATCAAATGCGTATAATCAATTAGTTCTAGACGATAAGTCTCAACATTTGTGCACTTGGAGCACACACATAGGTACATTTAAAATGAAGCGTATGCCGTTTGGCATTAAGCCGGCAGCGGCAATATTTCAAAAAACCATTGAAAGTTTACTAAGGGATATTTCCCAAGTTGTTGTGTACCAGGATGACATAACAGTCACTGGTAAAAATTTAAATGAGCACATAAAAACACTGAAAATAGTTTAAAAAAAACTAGAGTACATATGCTGGTTTGAAGCTAAACCTAAAAAAATGTGATTTTTTTAAATCAAAAATTTCTTATTTAGGATTTGTTATAGACAAAAACGGTTTAAGTAAAACAAAGGAACGTATTGCTAGTGTTGTTGATGCACCTGTTCCTGAAAATGTGTCTCAAGTTAAAGCCTTTGTGGGAATGGTCAACTACTATTCTAAATTTATTAATAATTTTGCTCAAAAAATGTACCCTTTATATGAATTATTACAGAAAAATCATGAGTTTCATTGGTCTAGTAAATGTCAGGAAGCATATGAGACTATAAAAAAGGACATTGCGTCAGAAAATGTTCTAGTGCATTTCAATCCAAAACTACCAATAATTTTATCCACCGATGCTTCCAATAATGCAATTGCTGGTGTTTTGTCGCACCAATTTGATAATGTTTTAAGGCCGATTGCCTTTATATCAAGAGCACTTTCGAAAAGTGAACGCAATTACAGTGCAATTGAAAAAGAGGCACTTGCAATAATTTTTTCTGTTACGAAATTGAAACAGTATTTACTAGGCATTCATTTTTTTCTACAAACAGACCATAAGCCTTTGTTGTCAATTTTTGGTGAAGGTAGGGGGTTGCCTATTATGGCAGCAGCCCGGGTTCAAAGATGGGCACTTATTCTATCAGGCTTCAATTATACAATAAAATATGTGAAAGGAACTTTTAATGATGCCGATGGTTTGTCAAGAATGCCACAAATTGAAAATGAAAATTGCGGAAACTTAGAAGGTTGTAATTACATAGATTATATTAAAAAAAATAGTTGTTTTAATTTATGCTATAAGGATATTGCTAAGGAAACAAGGCGTGATCCACTTTTAGCAAAATTGTGTGAAGCAATACACAAAGGGGTTGTCGCTAATTTGAAAGGCGATCAATTCGATGCTTTTCGCAATAAAAGCCTCGAACTTACAGTTGAAAGTAACTGCATACTGTGGGGGTACAGGGTTGTTATCCCTCAAAAATTTCGTAAAAATGTACTTGAAGAACTACATTTATCTCATTTAGGTATTGTGAAAACAAAGGCACTAGCTCGTTCTTACGTCTGGTGGCCAAAAATAAATCAAGATATTGAAAACATGATAAAAAAATGTTTTTCTTGTCAAAAAACCCAAGCGAGTCCTGAGAAAAGCCCCCTTATTCCTTGGAAACCGGCTGGCTCAGTTTGGAGTCGCATTCATGTTGACTTTGCGGGTCCTATAAAAAATCAATTCTTATTTATAATTATAGATTCCTTCTCCAAATGGATTGAGGTGTTTAGAACCAGGGAAATAACATCTGCTTTTACCATAAATAAAATGCGGGAACTTTTTTGTCGATATGGGCTTGTTGACACCCTCGTGAGTGATAATGGTCGACAGTTCACTTCGCAGGAATTTAGAAAATTTTTAAGCAATAATCACATAAGACATGTGTTAACTGCACCTGGACATCCATCGACAAATGGTCAGGCAGAAAATATGGTAAAAACTTTGAAAAAATCAATATATGCTAGTTTAGGAGCTGATAATGGTACTGATATGGACACTATCATAAATAGATTTTTGTGGAACACTAGACATTGTGTAACTGGCGAAACGCCCGCAAAATTATTTTTTGGTAGATCTCTAAAGACGCGATTTAGTTCATTAAAACCACCTTTGATTGAAAATTTAATATTGGACAGTCAGGAAAAAGCTATTTCTAATTATAAAGGTAAACGTATGGAAGAGTTTAGAAAGGGGCAGGAAGTATTGATTCGTGATTATACCGATCCAAACAAACAGGGCTGGTCTCCAGCCACAATTAAAAAAAAAATTGGTTCACTATCGTATAGCTGCATCATAACTCATAACAACAGAGAAATAAAACGTCATTTGGATCAAATCCGAAACCGTAATACTGCAAACAGTGATATTGCTTCAACGGAAATACAGAAAGCAACTGAAGAACAACACTTGCCGACATCTACACCAGTTCATGATTCTGATGAGCAGAGTGAAGCTGGTTCGATTATACCAAGTAAAAATAATAATATTAATTCTAATACGTTGAATCATAATGAAGCTTCTAAAAGATCATTACGGCCACGTCGTGATGGAAGAGTATTAAAAGATAAGTCGGAACAAAAATAGTTTTACTTTTAATTCTCTTCACTTTGGTAACTTTGAGACATAGCTGTTAAGTAATGATTACTAATCATAATAATTAGTAATTAGATTATTTTATTTTTGAAAGGTGTTGTAATAATTATATTACGATTATTTTCAGATTCGCACGATTACTAATTGATTACGATTACAGATAATCGAAAAATAATCTAGATTAATAAAAATTACGAAAAAATAATCAAAAATAATAAAAAGTAATCGAAAAATAATTTGACTACTTTCGAAGATTACTTTTGACTGTTTTTGATTATTTTTTAAAAATTCAGCGATATTATGGCAATACTGTTTTATGTTTGTTGTTTGTTTTCAATTTTTGTTATTATTGTTCATCGATTTGATCAAAGCGAATTCAACTACAGGTGGTGTCGGAACTACAACAATGCAAAAACAACAGAAAAAACATACGGTTTTTTGCATTGCATTGTTAGTGCCATTAGCTCGAAATGTCAACCATTACTAGCAAAACACTAACAAATCAAAACAAATAAGCCCGAACTGTCAAAATCAGATGCCGTTTCGACACCACCTCTAGTTAATTCGCCTTGGATTTGATAATTTATAACCTGTTTGCATTTTTCATGATTATGCATTTTTATTATTTGTGAACCATTGTAATTGTGAGTATTAAACATAATTGTTGTAAACTTTTAATAATAAAATTTATTTGTAGGTCTTAATGTCTGATTATGTTTCCGAAACCGATTTTTCCGCAGACGACAGTACTGAAGATCCGGACGTTAATCCTACTGGAAGTAAACGAAAGAGCTCATTAAGTGAAGAATCAGGACCGGCCCTTAAAAAAGTCTGTGTGAATTCACAAAAAATAATTTTTAAAGAAGAATTTTACACAGAAGTACAAAAAGTTAGTTTTAAAATTTTTAAATTAAAGCATACTATGAATTTATAATTTTTATTGTTAGATTTCCGATAAGACAACTTGTGCTAAGTGCGTTGCATGTCATCGAGTGATAAGAGGAAGCGGTGAAGTGACTTCAAATTTCATCAAGCATTTGCAAGTCAAGCATAGTGAACTTTTTAAAACATACAAAAGTTATAAAACAGGTAGCCCTTTTGGCGGTAACACGCAATCTGAGTTCGATGGTCAACTGTTACACGCAATGATTGATTGCTCATTGCCCCTTTCCATTCTGGAAAAGAAATCCTTTATAGATCTTTTTCAAAGTACAGGTATGAAGGTGATGTGTAGGCAAACAGCGGCTAAGAAATTGGAAACAAAATATACCATCATGATGAAAAATGTAAAAGAAACCATGGTTTGTTCTAAATATTTTTGTACCACAGTAGATATTTGGTCTGGAAATCACAGAAGCTTCCTTGGATATACGTGTCATTGGCTTACAGACAATTTCGAACGAAAATCGGCAGCTTTGGAATGTAGAAGAATTTGTGGAGCACACACCGCGGAAAATATTGCGCAGATGATTACTGAAATCAACACTGCCTTTGGTTTGAACAGCTCAAACATTGTTTTGACCATAACGGACAACGGTTCAAATTTTGTAAAAGCGTTCAGAGATTACGGTGTGGGAAATGACTTTTTCGAAGATGAAATTAATGACGAAATGCCAGTCTTTGATAATGAAAGTTTGTTGCCCACACACCAGAGATGTTGCAGCCATACTCTGAATTTGCTTGCTTCAACCGACTTCGAAAAAATTTTAAAAACTGAGCAGCCACTGTATATCCAGCATAAGATGGTAAGTCGCAGAACAAATGGTATTCTTTTGCATTAAAAAAACAATCGTTGGAATTTAAAAAAAAAATCGTATATAAAAACTATCTAATTTGGTTTTATTTGTTCAGAATTTTTTTGACGTTTTAAATGCAAATTTTTAAAAATAAAAAATTTGTATAAAATGATGCGCATTCCGAATTTTTAAAAAATAATCGAATATAATCAAAAATAATCCTTGAAAGTAGTCAATTATTTTTTTGATTACTTTTGACTATTTTTGATTATTTTCTCGTAATCCTAACCAATCTTAATTATTTTTTGATTATTTGTAATCATAATTAATTAATAATCAGGAATTGTTAAAAAGAGAATTATGTAATCAATACAATTATTTTTAAAATTTAATCTAATTGATTACTAATTGTAATCCAAATTTAACAGCTCTGCTTTGAGATTTATATATTTATTAATTATATTCACATATATACATATATATTTTTTTTTTAATATTTTATATCTATGAAATTTTAAACAGTATGGAATGAAAAAAATACTACTAACCTTATTCATAAAAAAAGTACATTTGAATTATAAAACGCTTTTTAAACAAATTTTCGTTATAAACCTTAACTATTTTTCATGAATAAGGCTATATATATCGACATATATAATACCTATAAATCTAAGCTATAATTATAATGAATTGAAAAAGGAAGGAGTAGAAACTACAGTATTGTTTAAAATATAATGTATAAAAAAAAAATCAAATACATTTTAACATATATATATATATATATATATATATATATATATATATATAACAACTTAAGTGAGAGCGTGTTGGATATTAAGTAATTATGCTACTTAATGGCAACCCTATCTCTTTTAAGCTTAGAGTTAAGCTTAGAGTAACATAAGCTTTAAATCAAAGTGTAGTTTTGTATCAATAGCTGTTCTCAATAAAGTTTCTTCTTTTTTGCGGTTGTCATTGTTCAACCTTCTAAAAAGACATTACAACTAATAAATACAAGATAACTAATAAATACAAGATAACTAATAAATTCAACTAATTCTTAACTAATAATTACAACTAATTCTTAACTAAAGTTACTTTCGTAACAATATATATAACTTACTTTTACTTAGATATTATATTTTTTTTTATGAATTCTGTTATATATTATTTATTTTTACTTAACTATTATACTTTTTTAATGAATTCTTATGAACCGACTTAACATTATTCTTAATTTTAACTAAAACATTCAGATCGTCTATATCTGCTATGGTATACGGACCCTTATAAGGCGAATTCCTTTTTGTCCTATTACCTGTCTTCACTAAAACTAAATCTCCTATCTCTAACTCTATGCTATTACTTTTGTCTAATGAGTTTACTCTTCTCTTTCACTACTTCTAAAAGTCTTTTCGCATTAACTAATGAGTGTTTCAATCTTGCATTTAGTTCATTTGCATAGTTATCAAAATTATACACTTTCGGATGGTTCATCACATCATCACCCGTTAAACTAGGCAATTTTCCAAATACTAAGAGGGAGTTTACACGGTGTCTTTTCAGACATGTCTAACAAACACGTCTGTTTTGTTTGTAGGCGATCGGGGTAGAGAAGAAAGAGGGGTTGCCAAACAGACACGAAATGAGCTCTCATGTTTGTTTATATGAATTTTCATGTTTTCAATTTGTATGTATATGTAAATTAGACTATTAGATATGAAAACAGACATGTTTGGAAAGACATCGTGAAAAGACAAAAGGTTTTTGGTAGCATGTTCAAAAGAGAATGTCAAAAACAGACATGTCTGGAAAGACACCGTGTAAATGTCCCCTAACTCGAACGGTGAATACTCTGTAACTATATGAGGAGTAATGTTATACGCAAAAGTATAGTATGGTGTAGTGTACCTCATAAGTTGCCACCGCATACCCTTAGACCACTCTGATAATTACATATGCCAACTAAAACAGAGTAGGGTATTTTACTAGATCAAATAACGACAAACTGACTGACAACAAATAAATTGAGTGAAGAATGTAATTGAGTGCATTCCAAACTCAAAACATTCTGATTGGGCATCAATAATATTTAAATGATTAATATGGATATTTTCATAATACCGACAGAGAAAAACATAGCTCTGTCGACAATTAGGATAAGTTAGAACGGCTAAGCCAAAAACTCAAACCTAGTATATAAGCACTTGTAAATTTAAATAAAAACAGACTTGAAAATTATCAACTAAAAATTTGGCAATTACTTGCCTTGTGTTTTAATTTGAGAGGCTCAATATTTCCGGCAGTTCTTTTGAACGCCTATTCACTGGCTGAAACCCTGACAGCTGTTTAATAACCAAGGGCTATAGGGAAAATAAATATTAATCCTCCACACGGCGATTCTGCCTTTTCTAACAATAATCCTCCACATGGCGATCCTGCGAACCACGAACCACTCCTGACGAATCCTTGCGGTCCAATAAAAACTTGCTAGAAACTGGCAAAATTAATTTTCCTGCTAGATTAGGACCACCCCTTTCAAATAAAAAAAAAAAATAAAAAAAATACAAAGTAAATGTCCTAAATGTCCTCGAAAATCGACGAAATTATTGCACGTTGGTCGGCATATCTTGTAGCCAGAAAAGAAGAGGAATACGAACCTGAGCCGGCAAACTATTCAGCACCACGCTATGAGCCACTTCCAGTAAAAGCGGGTCCAAAGGCGATCACATTGGAAGAGTATAAGCAGCGACAAATAAAGAAAACAATTAAGTAAAATATATTTTGTAAATTAACTGAAAAATATAATAATTTAAATGGATATAAGTCTTTGGGTAGGAATTTTAGAAATGATGGGTAAACCACAAAGCAAAGTAGAAATACAAGAAACAATAGTTAATAACGGAAATTTAGAAAACAATAACAAACCAATGTTCCCAGAATACATTATAACATTAGGTATAGTACTTATCGTTTTATATGTAGCATATAAGGTGAATCAGTATTTTAAAAGATATGTCTTAAAATATAACAATAGAGCAAATAATGCTATTACTGATGTATAAATTCAACAAAAAAAAAAATATATATTAATAATAAAAACCAATTCATAAAAATAATAAAAGTTAAGAATATAACAATAATTAAGCTAACATAGATTCAATAGCAGTAAGATTTTTTGACAAAATAAAATGAAATAAAATATATAATTGCTGTATGGTAATGGAGGAGAGCCTCAAAAAACTAACAGATATATTGAAAAATTTAAAGAAAAGTCCAAGAAGGACATATGCTGAAAAGACAATTAACCTTAGGTTAGAAGAAATAAAAACCATAACAAGAGAGTTTGAGATAGCACAAGTTGAAGAGAAGGATGAGGAAAAAGTATCAGCAATTAAATTAGAATTTAGCAACATCATAGGAAAAATTAAAGAATATTTAGTTCAGAATATTACTGAGGAAGAAAACAAAGACATCAAAATGGCAGCTTTCAATTTAGAAACAGTTTCTAAAGCACTCCCACTCTTTGCTGGAAACCATGAAGAACTAGAAAGTTTCTTAATAACAGCAGAACTCATTGAGAAAACTCTTGCTGAAACTGCAAAACAAGATTTCTTACAATATGTATACCACGCCAAATTGACTTCAGGGGTGAGAACTGCAATAGGTAATTACGCAAAACCTGACAATTTCATTACATTAAAGACATTATTAAAACAAAGGTACAAGAGTACAAAAACCATTCCGGAACTACAGGCAAAGTTAGGCAATATTTACCAAGGGAAAATGTTAGTTAATGCATTTAAGGAAAGAATCATGACTACAATAGACAATCTGAACAAGTTAGGTATAGAGGAACTAGGTAATGACGCTACAGAGGCAGAAAAAAATGTTATAATAAAATTAAATTCAAAACTTGCTCTAGATTCATTTAAACGAGGAATTAACGACAATTTAAAGACGGCAATTTTTGCAGCTCGTCCAAAGACATTACAAGACGCAGTAGAACTTGCACTAGAGTTAGAAAATGAGAACAAATTAAACAATAATTCTGTAATGCACATTCAAAAGCAACAGCATAGTAACAATAATACCAGGCACTACAATGGCAATTTCCGCGAAAATAACAATTTTATCAATAACAGAAACAATAATTTTCCTAATAGAAATAATAACAACAACAATTTTAGCAATAACAGAAATAATAATTTTCCTAACAGAAATAATAGTTATAACAACAATGCAAATTTCAACCGAAGCAATAGCTACAACAGAAATGACAGCTTCAACAACGATAATTCAGCTAGAAACAACAATTATAATAATAATATATATAGAAGCAACAACGGAAACTACAGAAATAACAACAATTTACAAAGAAGTAACAACAATAACAATAGAAGCAATAATTTCAGAAACGGTAATAACAATGATAACAACAACAATACCAATAGAAGGTATATACGTATGGTACAAGACGAGGGAAACGAGGAAGGCTCGGAATACAGGGATATTCCGGACAGCCAAAATTAAGAGTATTTAAAGTTTCTAATAATAACACAAATTTCATAATCGCTAAATACAAAAATAAACAATTAACATTTCTTGTCGACACAGGAGCCGACATATCGCTATGTCGCACTAGAACAAATTTTGATGATGAACCATTAAATGTAGAGAACAGATGTAAATTAACAGGCATCACTAAAGAAGAAATATATTCATTAGGGACAAGTGAACTTGAACTATCACTAGCGGACCAAACATGCAGATTCAAATTTCATCTAGTAGATGACAACTTTCCAATAGAAACAGACGGAATAATAGGAAGAGACTTCTTAAGGGAATACTTATGCAAAATAGACTACGAGACATTCACAATTTCTTTGTTTATAAGCAATGAAACAATAATTCTGCCAATGCAAACAAAAGCATTTGACACATTAAAAATTACGATACCACCTCGGACAGAAATTATACAACCATTAAAATTAAACCTCACTGAAGATTGCGTAATACTTAATAATGAATTAAAAAGCGGTATTTTTCTAAGTAATTCAATAGCACCAAAAAACGGAATGACACATATTAAAATTTTAAACACAACAAATGAGACAGCGATTTTACAGGGCATTAAACTGCATACTGACCCACTTAAAAACTACGACATATTAGGTTACACAAATAAAAACAATGACGAACGTTTTGAACGAATTCTAAATGACTTGCAGTTAAATAACACTGATGAATATGCAAAATCAGAATTAATAAACATATTCAAAAGATATCAAAATGTATTTCATTTAGAAGACGAAAAATTAACTGTAAACAATTTTTATAAACAAAACATTACAACTTCAGATAACACTCCGGTGTACATAAAAAACTACAGACTACCCCACTCACACACGGACATAATAAATGAACAAGTACATAAAATGTTACATGATGATATAATAGAACCATCAATTAGCCCCTACAATGCTCCACTTCTTTTAGTACCTAAAAAGAATACGGAAGACAAACGAAAATGGAGACTTGTAGTGGACTTTAGAAAGTTAAATGACAAAATAGTTAATGACAAATTTCCACTAACTAGGTTAGAGGATATTTTGGACAAACTAGGAAGAGCAAAATGGTTTTCGACTCTTGATATGACTAGTTCATTTCACCAAATTCAATTGGAAAAAGACTCAAGACCACTTACAGCTTTTTCTACACAACAGGGACACTACCAATTTAAAAGACTACCATTTGGACTTAAAATTTCATCAAACAGTTTTCAGAGAATGCTTACAATAGCACTTTCAGGACTTGATTCAGAAGCTTTTCTCTATGTCGATGACATAATTGTATACGGATGTAGTCTGAACCATCACAATCAAAATCTTGTCAAAGTTTTAGACAGACTTCAGCGATACAATTTAAAACTGAATCCAAAGAAATGTTGTTTTTTAAGACCAGAAGTAGTATATTTGGGACATTTAATAACAAAGGACGGCGTGAAAACAGATCCAGCTAAATATGAAGTTATAAAGAATTACCCAATACCTAAAAACGCAGATGAAGTTAGACGTTTCGTTGCATTCTGCAACTACTATAGAAAATTCATACCGAATTTTGCGGACATTGCAAAACAATTAAACATGCTATTGAAAAAATCAATAAAATTCTTATGGACAAATGAATGCCAAACTGCTTTTGATACTCTAAAAGAAAAATTAATGAACCCACCAATCTTACAGTACCCAAATTTTGACAAACCTTTTATTTTGACGACTGACGCCTCAAATTACGCACTAGGAGCAGTCCTATCACAAGGTGAAATTGGCAAAGACTTACCAATTTCCTACGCAAGTAAATCTCTTCAAAAGCATGATATGAATAAACCAATCATTGAAAAGGAATTGCTCGCAATTCACTGGGGAATAAATTTCTTCAAACCATATTTATACGGTCGAAAGTTCATAGTAGTGACAGACCATAGACCGTTGATATCACTATTTTCACATAAGAATCCATCATCAAAAATGACAAGAATTAGACTAGATTTAAGCGATTATGACTTCACGATAATTTATAAGAAAGGGAAAATCAACACTAATGCGGATGCATTATCAAGAATAGAAATAAACTCAGACGTACTAAAACAAATGATACCGTTGGAAAATGATGAAAATGAAAAGAAAGTATTAATAACCACAAGGGCGATGACAAAGAAAAATGAAAATACGAATAAAGAGGCAAATAAAATTAATGAAGATAAAGAAATAAATATGAATACAGAACGCGCGAATAGGAGTAATATGGGAAGATGTATCTCTCAGGAGTCTGATCAACTTCTAATATGGGAATGCACATCCATAAATGACGTCAAGAATATGAAGAAATTACAGTTTAATAAATTTGAAAATATAGAAGAAGTCGACATAAAAATTGAAGATAATATTGTGCACATAGGACGTGACGATAATTCATCGAAACAAGATTCGATTATGAAGAAATCACGTACCCAAAATAATAATTATATAAATAAAGGATGTAATGATAATTCATCGAAACAAGATTCGAATATGAAGAAGTTACATGCCCAAAACGTACAAAATGAAAGTAATACGCATGCAAGATTCAGCGATAACTCAGCGAAACTAGATTCGATTCTGAGGAAACTGATATCTAAGATGAAGAAAGAAAATATAAAGGAATTAGCTATAGCAAAGAGTGATAAGATATTTAAAGTATATACAATGATAGATTTAAAAGAAGCATATGCAAAGATAAGAATAAACAACAAAAGTCCTCAACTAAAAATATTAATTTACAACGACCCAACAAGAATAACAGATGACATTCTGAAATATAAACTCATCGATGAATTCCACAATACCACACACGCAGGCCACTTAGGAATAAGAAAAACAATAATTAAATTGAAACAGCGGTACATTTGGAAAAACATGAATAAAATGGTAAAACAATTCGTAAAATATTGTGAAAAGTGCAACATAAACAAGCAAACAAAACACACGAAAGAACCACTTACATTAACAGACACCCCAAACAATAGTTTTGAAGTAGTATCAATTGACACTGTAGGACCACTTCGCATTTCAAACGGATACCGATACATATTGACCATGCAATGCGAGCTAACGAAATTCGTTATAGCCCACCCAATGTCAACAAAAGATGCACTTACAACTGCCAAAACACTAGTAGAACAAGTAATATTAAAATACGGTAAATTCAAAACACTCAAATCAGACAACGGGACAGAATTCAAAAATGAACTAATGCGTAACATATGCTCGTTACTCGATATCAAACAGACATTTTCAACCCCTTACCACCATGAAACAATAGGTTCGGTAGAAAGAAATCACAGAGTCCTCAATGAATTCTTGCTAACGACAGCAAATGACTATGAATGGGATAAGTGGATAAATTACTTTACGTTTGCCTACAACACGGCACCACACATAGACACGGGTTACACGCCATTTGAACTGGTATATGGTAAATTACCATGTTTACCATCAGAATTCAACAATACAGAAGAAACCAAAATCTATAACTACGATGACTATTCAAGAGAATTGAAACAAAAACTAAAGTTTTCTTTAGAAAGAGCTAAAGAACTAACAATAAAGACAAAAGAAAAGAGAATACAAGACAATAAATATAATAATAGATTAAATTTAAATATAGGAGATTTAGTTTTAATAAAAGTAGAGAATAGAAAGAAAAACCAAAGCCCATACAAAGGCCCATATAAGATAATTAGACATAACGGTGTAAACACCATATTAGATTATAATGGAGTTGAAAAAGAATTCCATAATAACCAATTAAAACCATATATAGACTTAAGAAATAATTATTAAGTACACAATATACATTAAAAATTGTAAGAATAATATGTTTAAAATTATAAAAATATTAAATACTACAATAAAAATTAAATACTACAATAAGAGTTAAGTATATTACATTAAATACCATATACAAATAGACACTAAGAATCACAAAATTATAAAAATACTTTATATAAAAAAAAAAAAAATTTTTTTTTTTTAAACTGTACATTGACGGTACTATGAAAATATCAAGAAAAATCAATCCCCTAATTTTTCTCTTAGCGGTGAGGGTGTAGTGTACCTCATAAGTTGCCACCGCATACCCTTAGACCACTCTGATAATTACATATGCCAACTAAAACAGAGTAGGGTATTTTACTAGATCAAATAACGACAAACTGACTGACAACAAATAAATTGAGTGAAGAATGTAATTGAGTGCATTCCAAACTCAAAACATTCTGATTGGGCATCAATAATATTTAAATGATTAATATGGATATTTTCATAATACCGACAGAGAAAAACATAGCTCTGTCGACAATTAGGATAAGTTAGAACGGCTAAGCCAAAAACTCAAACCTAGTATATAAGCACTTGTAAATTTAAATAAAAACAGACTTGAAAATTATCAACTAAAAATTTGGCAATTACTTGCCTTGTGTTTTAATTTGAGAGGCTCAATATTTCCGGCAGTTCTTTTGAACGCCTATTCACTGGCTGAAACCCTGACAGCTGTTTAATAACCAAGGGCTATAGGGAAAATAAATATTAATCCTCCACACGGCGATTCTGCCTTTTCTAACAATAATCCTCCACAATGGGATCCATTCGTCCCAATTACCATCTTCCACAAAAGATAAAAAGTATTAGTTGAGCACCCTATGGTTTCTCTCTACCGTGCCTAAAGTCTCGTGATGATTTGGCGCTGAGAACCTCTGTTCAATCTTCAATAACTTGCAAATCTCATTCATAAGCTCATTCGTAAACTCCGTTCCCCTGTCTGACTTAAGGATTCCAAATATCCCGTACTTCAGTATCACATTCTCTGTTAATGCCTTGGCTATTGACTTCGCTTCCTTTGTTTCTACGGGACAAGCAACTATATACTTTGTCAACTCGCATTGCATCGTCAGTATGTACCTGAAATTCTTCGTTGTTCTAAGATGACCTACTGTGTCTATCACAACTGTATCAAAACTATTTGTAGGGGTATCCGTTACCTTAAACGGTTCCTTCGTATGCCTCACCTGCTTGTTTCTTTGGCATAAGTCACACTTCGATATAAACTCTTTCACCATTCTTGACATATCTTTCCAAACGTACTTTTATCTAATCCTTAACAACGTTTTCCTTACCCCAAAATGACCTCCCTGCGGGGTGTTATGATGTAGTTCTATTAATTCCATATTTTTATCTGTATCCGTTATGTTCTAAGGTTTATTATAAGCAATATCACGACTCTTTCTTTATTCGACTTATTATATTTATTCTTAAACCCATCTGTAGAAACTTCCTCAAATATTGCATCGTCCTTAGCGAGTGCAAATTCTTTATACTTTGTTATTTACATAAGATGATAGCTTCTCCAACATAATACCTAAATATCGCGGATTATCACTACATCTAACACGCGTCTCATCATTCTCTACGATACATTTATAATTATTTTCATTCGGCCTTGTCTCTATTAAAAATTTCAATTTTCTTGCGCGCTTAATGTCATTAATTGACGTGCAGTCCCATACATAGGGTGTGCTTCCTTTCTTTTTAATTTCTTTATTTGTATCCTTGTCGTCTATATTTTTATTGCTCATACCTCTTGTAATTACTAACGCCCTCTTTGCGTTTTCATAATTTCCCTGTGGTATCATCGACTTCAATATGGTCGAGTCTATCTGTATTCTCGATAAAGCGTCAGCGTTGGTATTATTCGAACCTTTCTTGTAAACTATTTCAAAATCATAATCGGCGAGTTCCAGTCTTATTCTCGTTAGTTTCGAACTTGGATTCTTGTGCGTAAACAGTGCTACTAACGGTCTGTGGTGTGGTATTTTTTCTGTCTAAAATAAAACTAATTTTTGGAGTTTTATTTTAGACGGAAAAAATAAAACTCCTCAGGTAAGTTTTATTTTAGACGAAAAAATAAAACCCCTAAAATGAGTTTTATTTTTGATGGAAAAAATAAAACTCCTAAAATGAGTTTTATTTTTGACGGAAAACATAAAACTCTTTTTTTTAAGATCACTACAGATTCTGAAAGAGCTCGTCAGTTCGAATCTATTGGTATATGACACTATAAGTCTCCGTTGGCGCTAACATGAAGAGTTTTTATGTTAAAATTTTCCGGATAACTGTTATTTACGGTCCCTGAAAAACGCCTTTTTAATGAAAATGTTCAAGATTTTAGTGCATAGTTTTTTATTTTTTTAAGGCATATTTTGGAGTTTTTAGTGCATATTTTATGCGCATATTTTCGATTTTTTAGTGCATGAAAATCTCATCCCTAGTAATAACACATAATGTGTGTAATTTTCACTTGCATATGTTGCCTATGTGTAATTAGTTACATGTAAAATTTTTAAGAAAATGCTTATTGATTTCCTAACGTAATTTTAAATCAATGTTTTTATTTCAATTAGTTAAATATATTTGTGTTAATTGTTACTACACACATATTCTTTTATTATTATTACTTTATTATTATTTTTCTTTTTTTTTTCAACATAAATTGATCTTTGTTTTTTATGTATTTTTTCTGTTTTCTAAAAATTAATGTATTTTTTTCCCCCCAAAACTTGTGTAAAACTTTTGACATTTTATATTATTATTTAACATCTCTGATTCTAATACTGTAATTTATAAGATATACTTATCTTGTTGTATTAGAAAATCGATATTAAATAAATAAATAAATAAAATAAAAAAAAATCTGTGTGTAATTTTAGTTCGATTTTTTCATTAATTTTTGACAGTCAAAATTTGCTTTTCGAGCATTAAGTATTAATAATTTTTTTTCAGTTTTCATTTCAGTCAAACTTTTTTTTTAAACTCTGACTATTTCACTTTTGTAATGTACAAAATTTTATTCACCAGTTGTCTAGAATAAAATAATCAGTTTTTTGTTCTAAATTTTTTTGTGAACTAATAATTGCTATGATAATGTTGATCAACGTTCAAATATTTGTTGGACGTCAGTTCTACAAGTTATTCAAGGGCGATTGCTAAAGTTAACGAACGTTTATGAGAAAAAGTGGTAATAGGGAATTTAAGTTCAATTCTTTAAAAATTAAATCGTTTATAACTTTTGTAAATTTTATGTTTTATTTCATTAAACTCAAAAACGGTTAACCTACAGTGTGAGGTAAGGTGAGGATGTGTTTAATAAGCAAATGCCACTACTGTATTCTAATGCATATTGCCGCAAGAAATCGCACTTTATCAAAGACAGAAAAGTCCAAATTCTCGATAAATTATCGACCATAAATCTCTTTTGTTACCTTCTTTAAGTATGGCGTGAACTTAAGAGACTCTTTTTTAACCAACATCCGTCGAGTTAACTTCTTATCAGGAACTATATTTAATTATACCAAGTTGCGGACAATTAATATCCTTAACATCGTAATAAATAGCAACCATTTTTCCCAATACATAATAATTATAATCAAAACGTATTGGGATCATAATTGTGGGTATTAATGCCAATCTTCGTTGGATATATTTAATAAAAGAGAACAAAGGTTAATTGTATTTTGTACAGCAACTTTGGATTGCAAGAACTTAATGCATCATTTTTTCCCCCTTTTTTTTAAATATAAACAAAATTAGTATTTTGAACTTAAGCCTAATTAAAAATATTAAAAATTTGGATTAATAAACAAAATTTATAGCCTAACGCAATTGCGTGCGAAACCGTTGTCGGCTTATTTAATAAGCTACTACTGTGCATGGATCAAAAAAACAAGATACGTTATTTTGTTGTGTAGCGATCCGCTATTTGTGTGACGAAGGCATAGAGTTTGTGTTGTAAACAAAGCACATTTGTGTATGGAAAAAATAAAAAATTATATTAAGTTTTATACATTTTTTTTTTTAATTTCAGTTGCATACAATTTAATTCACTAAAAAAGGCCCTAACTACAAAAGATTATTTGGTAAAAAGACCTAACTAACAGTTTGCATAATATGCAACATTGTCAATTGTCAAAACAACTGGCAGATTTTACAAGAAAAATAGAAGAAAAATTAATTATAAACAGTTTAATGTGATTTATCAATTTATCATTTTAAATGGTTTTTGCTTCAGTAAAATTTTCAAAATATTAGATAGGGCCTTTTACGTTATAGGTGACGACAGTTCCTTACAGTTATTTAGAATTAAGGAGGGTAATGTTCCTTATAAATTTCATCTATAGAAAAATTTACAATAACCAATGAAGTAAAGTCTCTTTTTGAAACAGCTTATAACCAAAACTTAAAATTTTAAATCGAGTACACCTCCGATAATTCAAAATTTTCTTCAAATCGATGCACCCGTTTAGAAGTTATGTCGCTATTGCCAGTTTTGCGGCAAAAATCCAATACATTTTTTTGCAACACTCATTTGAATTCTTTGATGACTTACCCCACGTTTCCACATGCAAATAATTACTTGCAAGTAGTGTATACGTATTAATATCGAAAATCAGAAGAAATGTCAAAAAAAACAACAATTTTTTGAGTGGCTACACAGCACAGTGCAAGTTCATTTTTAAAATGTCGTCAACAAGTAAACTTCTAGCAAAAATTGCCGTATTAAACGAATTAAAAAAATTAAAAAGCGAATGTGAAAAAAAAATGTGGAAAAAGAAGGTTTTGGGTTTCTGTTTTCTCTCCATCTTGATGAAAAAATTATGTTTATTTTATAAAATATGTGACTACAGTATTGCCGTAGTGGCGATATCATAATGTTACAGAGAAAATATTTTGATTAACAATTTTTTTTTTTCAAAATGCTTAAAATTCATGTTTAAAATTACCATTTAGATGCGTTGTTGTATAGTTGTGCTTTTTTTTATTAGTTATTTTTTATAAATACACAGAAAATCCGCTATAAACATAACTTTTATTTTACTAAGTACTAGAAGATTGATACAAAAGTCATTCACGGCAACACTATTTCTTCATTTGTCATTTTACTTGCGACAAGTGTCAACAATTTACTTGCAAGCAAATTCTGTTGCAAGTTGAGCTGCAAGTACGAAAAATGTGATGGTGTTAGTAAAAAAGTGTGAGTGTATTGAGTTTTTCGAACTTGTACTTGCATGTGGAAACGCTAGGTTAGATGCGCAGTAGAATTTTTTTTTTTTTTTTTTTGAACGGCTGAGTGCGCAATCTTGTTTTTTTTTTGATTCATGACTACTGTGGGGCAGGGTTACCGTTGGGAATTTTGAAAAAGTCGCACAAAAAGTCGTTTTTAAAACAAAAAGTCTCACAAAAAAGTCGTTTTTTCAAATTTAAGTCTCACACTTTTTTTTAACATTTTAGTTACTTTAATTTAATTATCACCCCGGTGATAATTTCGGTTTTATTTCTTTAATAGCTCTCTTAAATTTGCTTCAGTTAAAAAAAAATTTTACTTACAGAACAAATTGTTTTCGTTAAAAAAACTGAAAATAAATTTTATGACGAAAACTTTTTTAAAAAAACCGAAAAAAAGTTGTATGACGATAACATGTTCTCATCACTTATAGTCATGCAGTAACACCCGGGTGGGTATTGGTAAAAAAAAGGGATTAACAATTTAAACGATATAAATAGCTGAAAAAAAATTCGTTAAAAATGTGTTTAAATACACTTTTGTGTATTAATTTTACATTTGATTGATTTTTAATGTGTTTGTATATACATATATTAATATATAGGTATGTATAAACTTTACGCTTTATGTTCTTTAACTTTTTTTGTATTTTCGCACAAGTTCATTACTTGGCATCGAACCTTCTATTTCAGTATCTAGAAAATTTAGGGTTCATAGCATGGACTCACAAGTTTCTACTTTTAACCTGTTGGTGGTTAAGCTATTTTTCATTAATTCTTATTTTGAAAAAAAAAAAAATGTCAGCACACGCACTGTTGTACGGTAGAGTTAATACATGCGCTGCTTATTTGTCTAAATGAAGGTACAATGGTTAATTAAAAGCAATTTTTTAACTTCCTACTGTATGCCAAAAATGGTTATCATTTGTAATTTTAAAAATGTAATTGTATGATTTATCATTGGATTTACTTTCTAACAACTTAAATTCGTTAATAAAAGCCTGTTTTATTTTTAACATTTTTAAATAAAGATATGAGATCAACAGCTGTAAAAAGTTGGTCTTAAAACGCTTTAAATAATAATGCCATCAAAATTCAATGAACACGATACAAAACAAGGCAAGACAAAGCTGGCCCGGGTACCCGGCGTTGCACGGGATCCAATAATTTCATTAAAAAAAAATAATTGATAAAAAAAAATTGTATGGGAGGTACCACGCCCCTTTGTCCAATCTTGACCTAATATAGCCTACTTGTCCTTCTTGGTTGACAGTAATATACTGTGAAAATTTCATGAAGATCGGGTCAGTAGTTTAGACGCCTGTACGGAACAAAGATATATACATTAAATTTTATATATATACAGCAGGGATAGGAAAAAAATAAGTACAGTTTTAAAATCAGCGACATTGAATTGATAAAGAACTGCTACAAATGTTCTAGCAACACAAAAATTGTTTAATTTTGTTCCCTTGTGTTATACAACTTATAAGATCTTCTGAGTCTATACTATTATGGCAGTTTCGGAAAAGTAGAATGCTTTTAATGATGTACATTTTTTAGTTTAAACCACTACTAATTAGTAATTAAAATCTATCAAAAATTATACATAATAGGTATGTCATAATATCTTTAATAATATACATTCTCCACATTGTTAAATGCAGTACTGCCTGCGCTGCATCAGAAAATCAAATTTATTTTACCATGTCGACGCAAACCTAATGATGCTACATATTAATCGTGTGATAATCATATATATATCCTATTTTTCCGTTAATTTAACACAAATATTTGATTATTTAATATTTAAAATGTTAGTTTCACTTAATACAAATATACTTTCGTTGATGATACGTCTTTTTGTTTCTTAAAATTACAAATTAATATAACGTAACACACACAACTTAGAATATATTATTACTTTTAAATCTCAAATAATTACCATTTCACAAAGTTCTTCGACTCACATGTCAACTTATGAAATGTTATGTTACATTATTCTGCATTTAAGTCTTAAAATTTAGACTCTAAATAAAAATAAATATTGCATGCAAGGCATTGGATGTTACCAAAAGCATTTTACCGCACAATATTTTTTGAGTGTTAAGCTGAAACAAAATTACTTAGCATTTGCTAGACATGTACACTTGTCGAAGGCAAATCGACGACTGAAATGAAGAGCATAAAAATATGTGTTAGTAGCAGGGTTGTCAGATTGATTTTGACCTTTTTCGCCAAATTCAATGTAAAAAATCGTCAAAATCGCCAAAGCCTTTGTTTTTCAGTTTTTGACAATAAAATACATATTTTTAGAATTATTAAAAATACTTTTTAAAGATTCTAAAAAATAAATTTGTTCAGTATCACTTAAATACGCCAAAAATTTAAAAAAAAGTCGCCATAATATATTTTTTGTTTAATATTTATTTAGAACACAGTCAAAATAGTTAGTGAACATAAAAGAGGTACAATGTTTACTATAAAATAGTTTATAATAGTCTACTTAAAGCAACAAAAAAAAAAGAATTTTTGCAGTTAGTATTTAACAAATATTGGATATACATTTGCATATAAGTTGCAGTTATCTAAAACGCTTCACTGGCAAGACTCCCTATTTGTCTTCTTTTTTGGAATACATTGTGAGAGAATTACATTTATTCAATGAAGGTACAAAAGAAGTGCAACATGTACTATTCACATTCATATAATTTATACCTCGTAATAACGCGTCCAGAAGTTCGTAATGCATTCTACTTCGAAGACGAGTTTTTGTGGAGTTCATAATTTTAACACAGGCAATAATTGTTGTAACTACCAGCATATAAAGTACAGCCTAAGCAAGTTCTGTTAAATGGCACGTATCTGCCGTATCCATATAGGCTAAACCTATAGAAATTAGATGAAATATCATCATTAAAACCCTCTTTACAATTAACAAACGCTAATTTTTTCCAGTGTGTTTCGTAAACATCAAAAGGTACGTTAGGATTCATAAAAATCTTTAACAACAATGTTTTTTATCTATGATAATAAACTGCCACATACATATAATGGAAAAATGTGCATAGACCTTAAATATATTCATGTTTTAAGGAATTATATTTATTAATTCTTTCAAGAGCACTTTTAAAAACGAAAAAAAAATTTCTCGAATATTTTTATTATCTTCATCAGCCATTTGACCATACATACTTTCAAATACTGACCATACATATTGTTTAAAATCAAAATATTTAAACAATCTGTTATTTTACTCTTTTATGGGTCCATTATTTTTATTTATTTGAAGTCAAACGTATCTTAACTAAAATGTATCTTACAATTGATTTGAATAATGATTGCTGATTGTTAAGACATTAGTTAGAGTAATGACTATTTTGTTAATCGTTACATAAAACTATTGTGAATTATTTATAATGGCTAAAATGCCTAAATTCGAAACCATTAATCTTTTTTTTTGTAGAGGCCAAGTTTCCTGTTAGCGAGAATCTTTTTTATATTTTACTAACAAGCTAGCTTTCAAAGTACACCAACCTAAACTTAAACTCTCTAACTCATTATAAAACTTACATAAAACTCCTACGGTGAGCTGAAATAAAATTGTATACTGAATTTAAACAAGCACTTATTCTTTTGTTCCTCTTTGTCTCAACATCACGCTGATTCCTTTATAATATTTCCAAGCGAAAGCTTAAAAATTATAAAGTATTGAGTAGCAAAGTTGGTTCAGCGAGCACCCTATCCTCGGCTTATAGTTACCTGTTGTGGCTATTGCCTACCGTCCACTTAATCTCCACACATCCACATTGAACTACCTACCTCCTTTTAAACTAAGCTACAGCAACAACTTTGTTCACATATGAATGCCTCAAATTTCATACATAAAAATACTAGAATAAAAGTATGTAATATATTCTTCTTATTGAATATAACGAATTTTAAAACATTTCCATAGCTCATCAAAAATAGCCAACAAAATCGCCAACTATTTTTTTAAATCGCCATGTCGCCAAATCAAAAACTTATACCGCCGCGTTAGGCGAGAAATCGCCACATCTGACAACCCTGGTTAGTAGTGGTCATGCTTTAAACACATTCGAGACAGCAAGCTACCGACTTCAATATGTCAAAACTAGAATACATGTGTGCATATGGAAATGATTATTTTCACGACGACACGGATACATGGCTGCAGGTTGTTGTCTGTGCTTATTTTGTCGTTGTAGTCAAATTAAACTAATTTCTATTTTTGTCCACTACAAAACAGGAAAAGTGCTGCTAATATAAAAAAATATTTAAAATATAAGTGCTTAAAATTTTTTTTTTTTTTTTTTGTTTAACAGAAAACAATCGGCTTGAAACAAAAATATTAATTCGGCTCAACACCAAATTGTTATTTATATAATTTGTTTTATATCCTTGAAAGAAGTTCTATAGGAAGATGTTTTTAAAATATTACTAAATTTTCGAGCTTAAGGTCTTTTTGTTATAAAAAACTTTTAACGTTTATTTTAAAACCAATATTTCGGCACTTCCTTGAGTGCCTTCTTCAGGGTTTTTTTTCTTAATTTATAAATTTTTTAACAAATTATAAAAAATTTTAACAATAACTGACAAATTAAAAAATGTTTAATTCAAAAACAAAAAAAATATTTTTCAAATCAAACTTGATCTATTACAATATAAATAAATTTTTAACTTCCGTTTCTATTTTTATAAATTAAGTGTCTATAATTTTGTGCTACATTTTCAGTGTCTGACTTAAAATTAATTCTTGAAATTGTCGGAACCTTTATAATTTGTAACATTTCTAACATAAATCTACGTTTATAATTATTTTCTGTGTTTAAAACAGTTGTATTTTCAAAATCTGGATAATGATTTAGATTAGTACAATGAGTTGATAAAGCTGTTTTTTGTGATATATTTCTATATTTTTGATCTGATTTATGTCCTGCTATCCTAGTTTTCAGTTTATTTATTTTTTGTTGTACTTATATACCTTATTACACTGTCCACTAACATTACCCTTACATGGTATTTTATAAACAATATTTGACATATCCATCTTCTTTATTTTGTCTTTCATTTTAGTAAATAGTTTACCTACTGTGTTAAAAGATTTATGAGCTATTTTGTATATTTTGCTATCATATATATTTGATTTTTCTAATCTTTCTGAAAATTTAGGTATATATGTTACCGACTTATAAATTCTTTGTTCTGTAATACTATTTGGGTTATTTATTCTACAATTATTATGTTGTATTAATAAATCTGTTATTAATTGTTTAGGAAAACTGTTATCAGTTAAAATACCTGAAATCTTCCTTTTATTATTTCTATGAAATTCTGAATCACTTATTTTTAGAACACTTTCTATAAAATTTTTAGCTGTATTAATAATTATTCTCTTTGGATGTTTCGAGAAATAATTAATAATTCTACCAGAAGATGTTGGTTTTTGATACCAATCTATTAATACCCTATTTCCTCTTCTAATTATCAAAGTGTCCAAATATGATATTCTTGAATTAGATTCCCTTTCAATTGTAAATTTAATATCTGAATGAAAAGAGTTAAAAATATCTAACATTTGCTCCATTCCTGATTCAGAAATTATACAAAACAAATCGTCAACATATTTTGTCAAGATCTTCGGTTTTATAATTAATTTTTCAACACATATATCTAATAACCTTTCCATAACTATATCTGCTACAATCGGAGAAGCTGGCGAACCCATTAGAAGTCCTTTCATTTGGTTATATATATGATTATTTAATTGAAAATATCTACAATCTATTATACAAAATTTAAGAATACGTAAGAATAAGTCCTTCTCCATATTCGTATGTTCCCTTATTATATTCCATTTTTCATCTACTATATTTATAGCTAAGTCTATTGGAATGCTAGGAAACAAAGAAACTACATCAAGAGAAATTAACCTCTCATTATTATCTAATGTAATATTCCTAATTCTGTCTTTAAATTGAAGAGAATCCTTAACATTATATTTTGAATTTTCAGTAATTTTATTAAGAATTCTTGTTATATATTTACATAGTTCATATGATGGAGAATTTATCATTGAACATATTGGCCTCAATGGAAAATCCATTTTATGAATTTTTGGAAGACCATATAGCCTAGGTGCCATTGCCGTATTAGTTTTAAGTTTATTCCTTTCCGTTATTGTAATTATATCATTGTTAATAAGTTCCTGAACTAAATTATTATTTATCTTTTCAAGTTTATTGGTAGGGTCCTTATCGAATCTCCTATAATTTGAATCATCCCTTATAATATCATTAATTCTTAACTCATAATCAACCCTATTCATTGCCACCGTTGTATTCCCTTTGTCTGCATTCAAGATAATAATGTCCCTATTAGATCTCAAAAATCTATATGTTTCCTTTACTTTGTCCAATATAAACTTATCCCTATTAGTTAATCTCATTTTATTAATATGGTTATCTATATTTGTAGTCAGTTTTGTTCTTGCTATTTCCTGTTCCTCTTTTTCCCTAAGTGTCTGTACTAAATCCTCTCCTTCAGTTATAATTTTCAAAACTGGAAAATGTTTCCTTTCCGTCGGTAGTATGTGTTTATGACCTAATGAGAGAACCCATTGTGCTTCAAATGATATATTTATGTTAGATTTGTTAACAAACCATTTATTATAAAATTTTATACCTAGTTCCCTTCTTTGTAAATTAACAAGGTCTTGAAATTTCCGCTAATTTATCTTCATATTCTAAGAAACTTGCATATTCCACCTCACCAAAATAATTCTGTAGCTGGTCTTCTATTCTCCTACATTCCTTCTTTACTTCCTTTAGTTGCTCATGCTTGTACCTTATCTTTATACTTAGAATCCTGTTTTGAAGTTCTTGAACATAGTTAGATGTTTTTTGTCGGTATGACGGTAAATGATCATTATCATGAAAAAGATTAGAAACGTTTTTAGTAGCATTTGTAATAAATTTTGGAATAATACCTGCATTGCGACACCGAATCAAAAAAGTTATAGTTGCTTTTATTTTTATTAATTTATCCCTTATCGTTTTATACCTATTCATGCATCTTCTGATTCCTTGGTTGTTCTTAAATGTATGGAAATTGATTGTAGACGTGCTCAATCATCATGAATAAAAATTTCCCCTTTTTCCTACTTTTACAATTGAATTAACATAGGAAAAATTGAGAGAAGGGAGAAAACTCCCGGGGAATTTGTATTCATAATTGGGATGAATATGTAAGAAGTACATAAATTATTACCAGATATATATTTTTAATCAAACTTTTAAATAAATTGACTAATTTTCCAAAATAAAATTTTTTAAAGCTTAATAAATTTAAAATTTTATATGACGAAGTTACTAAAAATATGGTATATAAAAGATTGAAGTGTTCTTCCCTAAAGATATTGTGTTTTAATAAATATGTAAATTGACAAAATTTCTGTTTTGTAGAAAACTCTTAAAAATTTTTTAAATTGGCCCTTAACGGGCTAATAAATCGGAATTTTTGAAAGATCAAGTGAAAGCCATTTCGAAGTAGTTTCTAATATTACCACTACTTCTTAGATCCAGTTTTTACCTAAAAATTTATTGATAAAGAATACGTTCGTAAATGCAGTTGTTGGGTATCACTTGCGCAGAAGTAAAGTTTAATGTTCGTAAAAGCATCACTTGTAAGAAACTTGGCATCACTCTCATATGTCAAAAGTTTTTATGCAGTAATGCCGCAGCTCTGCAGCAAACTTTGGCAATTATTGCTTCAGTTAATTTTCGGAAGCAATAACTTTTGACAAAAAAGAAAACGTTTAATCGTCATTTATAAGAAAACTGTTACTTCTTGGTTCAATATTTTCAATTAAATTTGTCATCATCAAAAGTAATTTTTGGGAATACATCATCTTTATTGTAAAAAGCATTTTTATTATTATTTAATGTTTGCTTATTCAACTTTTGAATTTCAAAAATTCAAACTTTGTACAGCTGTTGTGCAAAGTATCAGCAACACAACTGCAACTGGTAATCACGCATCAGCAACAACGTTTTGCATCACTGCAGCAGTGATACATAGTTTTTATGCATTTACGTACGCACCCAAAGTGTTCTGAAACTTTTACGAACTATACCACGTGTGTTGAAAGAACAAATTTTCTTATTTTAAGAGCATTTTATATGTATTTTTTGTTTAATCTGCCGTTAAAATTATATTGTTTATTAGTTACAAAAACAACAAAATCAAAAACAGCTGTTTGTATTTTTTCAATTGTAGCTGCCGTCTTCAACATAATTCAGTAGCTGACTACACGACTAAAATTTTAGCCAGCAGCATTTGTAGTATTGTGTTCGTGTAGCCTGCTGTGGTGAATGTGTTTAATGCATCAAGGTATATTTATATCAGGTAGCCGCGAGACTTCAACAATTGTACAATAAAACAAACAACAGGGCTTTTAATTGTTGTTATGTGATACGAACTGTCAAACAGCAAAGGGGTTGATAAGAGACAAAAAAGACAAACGATAAAGACAAAAAACTTGTTTACTTGTTTACTATACAACATTTGACAGTTCGTATCACAAAACAAGCAAATAAAAAATAAACAGCTGGCTTTCGAGGAATTTTACGCAAGCAAAATGCCTGTTGTTTTTTTGTATTGTTGTAGAAGTAAGCAGACCTATTGGATAGGCCTTGCACTGAACTAGTTTAAGAAAATAAAGACGAATGAACAAACAAAAATTAAAGCACACGCTAAGTCAGGGTTGTTATGCTTTTTTATTAACAAAACGTCAAAAGTTTTAACAAAATTCGTCAAAATCGTCACAAACATTTAACAAAATCGTTAAATATTTAAACGTTACAAATCAAAGGCAATTTATTGCACCAATTTTTAATTGATTGGTTAAAAAATAAGAAATACTACTTATTATAAAAAAGTGAGATGGTAACGTTTTATTCTATTTATTTAAGCAAGTGGGCTTATAGTGTTTTCACACCTGAAGTTAAACCCTGGTTTTAACATTAAAACTATTAACAGCTGATTTTGTGTTCATATTACTAGTTTTATTAAACCAGGTTTTAACTTACAGTTTGCCTAATAATTTTGTGCAAAATAAAATTCATTTCTCGTAGAAATTTGTGAATTTGTATAAGAAATGAATGAAGGAAATGCTTGGAAATCAAACAATTTTAGATATGTATATATGTAAAAAATTCATTTTAGAATATTTCATGGGTTTGACGTTTTTTTTATTTTTTTTTAAATTAATTTATTTTTATTGAACGCCATCCCAGCTAGCATTTGGGTCATACTTTTTTGTAAATATTACCTGAATGAGTCTTCTTAGATCCCATTTGATGATTTATAGCTTAAGCGATTGAAAAAGAAATCATATATTGTTACCTACTAACGAAAAATTTGAAATCGTGTTTTTCATTGATTCTTATGTATTGCATCAACAGAAATATCCGCAAAATTTTGGAACCTTTTGCCAAAAATGAGCGATTTTAGAAACAAAAAAATCTACGATGCAATCTACAAAAGATTTGATGATTAACGCTTAAAGGCCAAACTAATCGTGTGCATAATATGCAACATTGTCAGTTGTCAAAACAACTTGTAGATTTTACAGGAAGGACAGAAGAAAACTAAATTATTAACAGTTTAAGGCAATTGATCATTTTAAATAGTTATTTGCTTTTCCTTTAAAATTATCAAAATTTAAGGTAGATCCTTTTGAGTATTAGGTAACAAAAAGATTCGTCAATGTGTTAAAATAATGATTTCTAAATATTATAAATTTTTTGTTCATTCGTCTCGTCAATTAAAAAAAGAAAAATAGAAATTTTCTTGTCAGCCAAACAAATAAAAAGATTTGCTAAAAAGAAGCCACAAATTACTGTCAATTAATGAAAATAAATGTAAGTGTGAATGGGTTTTTATTTCCATTACTAGCTGGCCGTCCCGCTCGGTAGCTGATTACTAATGATCGATGGAGCCGTTTTCTGATTTTAGGTAAATCGAAAAAAGTGGGCTTAAAAGTGGGCGGGGAAAAATTTTCTTTTCGTACAAACCTAAGTTGGACCATGGCGATAGTTTTAAAGGAAAAATCGTGCAAAACTGTCAAGCCGTTCTCAAGTTATGCGCTTAATAGAAAAAGTGGGCGTAAAAGTAGGCGTGGTAAATTTTTCTTTCGATGAAAACTTAAAATGGATTAATACGACCATTTGAAAGAAAAATTTGTCAAATCGATGGAGCCGTTTTCTGATTTTAGGTAATTCGAAAAAAGTGGGCGAAAGTGGGCGGGGCAAAATTCTCTTTACGTATAAACCTAAGTTGGACCATGGCGATCATATAAAGACAAAATCGTCCAAATCGGTCAAGCCGTTCTCAAGTTATGCGATCAGCAACAGACAACATTTCATTTTTATTATATAGATTACGAGAACCCGGTAACTTTTGTATGGTTCAAATAATCAAAAGCCATAATCGTTCTGCTTTTATAGGAGAAAAAAGTCAGAACGTGACAATTAAACATTGATTTGAAATATAATTAAAAATTATATAATTTACGATTAAAAAATAAGACGAAAAATATTAACTAATGATTTTAAAAACTATTAAATTGCTCAAAAAAGAATCAGAAAATTGCATAAAAATTATACTTTAAGATAATTCATCAATAGTGTAGCATTTTCTCACAACAAGAGTATTATTTATTATCGAAAAATTAGCTCATATACGGTTGTGTGATGCTGATTCCTAAAATATTCGATTGTGATATAAAATGCTAGCTGGGATTAAACATTATCAGCTGTTTTTAATCATTATAGCTTGGTAGCACTGAATTTAGTACAACGAAAACATGGTTGTGTTTCAATAAATCTACTTAAAACCAAATCAAAAATTAAAATGGTTTTAACAAAACTATTTTGTATGGTAAAACCAGGTTTTAATGATTGGTTTTATAGTTAAAACCAAAATTTGTGATAAAACCCTAAGTTTTAAAACACTATTAGATATTATAAAAAATAAGTAAAAATATATTTATCATTTAAAAAGAAATAAATAAAGGAATACATAAAAAAAGTATGTTTTCACAAAAACTAAAAAAATAAATTTATTTTTTTCATTTATCCATATTCAAAAAAACTTCTAATAATAATCTAATTTGCTATTAACTCGAGCTTTCTTTAAATTATTAATTTTAGCGATTTCTCTGATGCAAATTGTTTTTGCTGTTGAAGGTGATAAACCAAGGGTTCTGTCTATATCAACAGCCTTTTCACCTGACTTGAAACGTTTTATTACATCCAATTTTAGTTCCAAACTAATGCATTTTCTTTTCTTTGCACTCATTTTCCACACAACTTCTTATTTAGAACTAACTTCTTACTTCCAAACACGCAACTATGCTTAAAATAACTTACCTAACAGAATTAAATGGAATCCCCTCTTTTTCACGAAATGAAAAAATCTTCACATGTGATTATGACTTCAGTGAAAAAATCCAATCGTAGGTAGCGACTCAAATCGGAATCATAACGACGCAAGGCGGATTAAACCAATTTTTAAAAGGCGACGCAAAGCAAATCGGGGCATTATTTAATTGTAGAATTCGAATTACTTATGAAAGCCACCTGGTTTGTGATGGGGGAAGAATATTTCTTTGTTTAATTTCCAATAATCTTTGTATTTCGAAAAATTGATTGTTACGTTTTAGACTGTTCCCAATATAATTGTAAATAATTATTGTTAGTGTTTTATTGTGCCAGAAAATCGTCATAACACTACTTCTTTAAGTAACAAATCGTTAATCGTCATTTTACTGTATTTTCTCAAAAAAAAATCGTCAATATGACGAAAAATCGTCACATCTAACAACCCTGCGTTTAGTAACCTCCAGAAGTTAATTTGTTAAAGAAGTAAAAATTAAACTATAGCACAGAGAAAAAAATTAAATCATAGAGACAAAACAATTCATAAAAAAGGAGGGACTATTTTGGGCAATAGGGCAGGAAAAACTCTAATCCTCCTCAGGGTGAAAAGTGCGCCAAATTCTCCAAGAATTCCCAGACACCACACCAATTTTTGGTAACTTGTCTATATTTCAATATTGTCCAGAGCAAAAAAAAAAAACAAGAAAAAGAGTTCAAATGTTACAAACTACCAAACGTATTGCGTAAGTTAGTGAATCCGAAAATATTACTTCTCGGATATCCAAACATTTTTTCCAATTCTGAATGCAATACCTAGTTATACAATTTGTAAAAGCTTCCTATTAAAATATTCCAAAAACAGAATAAAATATTATTATATTTTAAACGATTCATTATATATGAAGCATTTTTCTTTCAGTGAGCTGACCGCTAGCTTATTCAATAGCTCCCGTTCGTCTCTCCTATCTTTGGTTTAGATCTTCATCTGCCAGAGAGCAAACGTTTTTTTTTCACTTTAAGTAACACCATGAAGTGTCGTGTTCATTACATTTTTCTCTTTCCTCCTCAACAATAAACATAAACTATCTGCATGTGTTAACCCAGACTTACATATATCGCGAAATAATTGTTTAAACATTTTTTTAAGAAATAATGTTTAAAATAAACTGTCAAATTTAATTTTAATTTCTTATTGCGCTATTCAATAAAAAAAAGTGGGTCTAAAGTTTTTAGATTACACTTTTTTCTTTTTTTTTATATTGCGCTACTTATTGACTTGTGATGAACAAAGTGACCAGTGATGCCAATAATACGGAATTTTCCCTTTTTGAAGGGATTTTTCGGAAAATTTCAAGCGTAGGGAAAAAAGACCGATTTTTTTAATTTAAGGCAAATGTAGAGAGTTTTCAAAATATTTTCTCATTTTCAATATATTGTGTTAAAATATTTAAATATTCATCTTATTTTCATTTAAAAATTAAAATTGTTCATATACAATTGAATTTAAGTAATAATGTAGTATTTTTTAACAGAAAACCTATACTATGAGTCCTAGCAGCCAGGCAACAATTGCCAAAAACATGTACCCGAATATTCGTCGCACTCCTAATATATAAGTAGAAAGCGAACTATTCTCTTATTTTAGCTATTTGCATTCGCACTCATATTCGCTAAAATGTATGCGAATGCTAAAAGCGAATGTCTTATGAATGAAATTTATAAATACATAGAAATTAATTTGTTAAGAAACAATCATTCCTTCTAAACTATGAGAAATAAAACAATACAATTTCGAATTTTTAAAAAAATTTTAATGAAAACTTCAAAGGATAATATTTTCAAAAGGAATTTTTTTTTATATTTTATATTTTAGTTCAGGAGAACTCAAGAAAATACTTAAAATATTAAAAAATATTAAGCTTTTTAAGTTTGACTATGTTTTGTCTCTTGATTAAAGGATATATACAGGACAGTGTTGAAAAATTCAGTACTTTGGTACTTTTTTCAGTACTTTTTTATATTAAAAATACCGCAGTACCCCCGCGTTGTTTTCAGTACTTTTTTATCCTTTGAGCTTTTTAACTCTTAACTTTTTAACTGTGATATGATCATTTCGATAGCAGGCTTTGGTCATCATGTGTTTGTTGCAAAATTTATGTTGTTGTATTTTAAAAATAATTAACGACGTTAATATTGAAATGCAAAGCGTAGACGCCAGGATTCATATTTTGCTTTCCAGAATGGAACATTTGTTCTTACAAGTGGCAAGAAAATTTATAAAAAGGGATGCATTGGATAATATGTTAGTGGAAAATATAAATGAAAACCATATTTATAGAAACATGCAATGTTAAGGAAATGGTTTATAAAGTTAAAGAAACTGCGAAATCATTTTATTCGAAAATTTGCGAAATATTAAGAACTAAATTTTGTTTTGAAAATAAATAATTAAGAGTGATATCAGCTTCACTTAAGAAAATATTGATTCCGGAAAAACTAATAGCATAATACTGTTGTTATTAATGTTATTTACAAACGATGAAGAAAACTAAATTAATATCAATTCTCAATTCCGTGTTCTAGCGGATCTTTCAGAGAGAAAGAATTTCAGAACTGAATATAAATTTCTTGGAAAAATATAGCTAATATAAGAAACAAAACTAATGTTTGCTGTCATTTCACATATTGCTTTTGGTATTTTATCGATACCACATTTCTGAGCATCAATTTAACACAAAAGTTAAAATATAAATATAAATACCAGTATAAATTTATGTTGACAAAAATAAAATTTTTAATTAATTTACTTATTCATAAATATATGAACCATTTAAAATAATTTGCTTTAGAAATGACTGAAAAACGTACCTTAAGCGGCTCATACACTTGCAATATAACTGTTCAATTTTATCGCCAATGTGCATGTGATATTCGAAGGTGACACAATATATTAGCAAGAATCGAAATCAGAAAAGAAGTGCAATATACTGTGAAATGTGTTGACAAAAATGTACTATGTTGTTTTGCTTTAAAGGTTATGTTTTTTTAATAAGATATGCGCCATATTTTAATTAAAACTATTGTGCCGCTTTTGTATAACAGAAATATTATTTAAGGCTAGTTTACACTATTTAACTTTGTATTAATACATGTCCAAAACTCAAGTAATATGTTAAAGTCTGATAGTGTGAATGCATGTGTGATAAAAATGACAAGTATTATGAAAAAAGTTTGACTCCCATACGACTTCATCGTTTTTTGAAAAACTTCTAAACAATAATACTTTTCATTGGATCAGGGTTGCATTTTATATCATGTGTGAGTGTTTATACTTTGTGTGATGGTGTGAACACAAACTGTTATGTTAAATTAGATTTTTTGACAGTCGCAACAAAACTCATTAGATTTCTATCTCACAAAGTATTATGGAATACATAAGACTTGTGAGATAGTGTAAACTAGCCTTTACATGTGCACCTCAAATACGGTTTGCTATTAATTACTTAGATACATGAATTCCAATAAAAATTATTTTGCTCCTCTTATTTGCATAAATTATTGTTTTTTTTTACCAAAAAGTACCATTTGGTAGGGAAAATACTCTTTTAGTTGAAGTTCAGTACCATATCAAAATTTCAATTTTGCAACACTGATACAGGATATAGTATATATCAATTCTTACCGAAAGTGATTTCGTTTTATGTGGAGCATGATACTAAATCACTTACACTTTCGATCTGAATTGATTTCTGTAACAGCCCTGATAGAGGCGTTTCTGCCAAAAATGAGCAATTAAAATTTATCGCACAGTGTTATTTTTGAAATTAAATTTTTAGATGTGTGTGTACGGCTTTTACAAATTTATTTTGGTTTTTTCTATTGTTGTTAATATAATAATATATGTAACGTGACCATATTATTTTTTTTTAGAGGACAATCATCTATTTTAACTGGCTGTCATCTATAAGAATTGTGTCCTCTATCTTTCATCTTTTTTTATAATCTGACTTCTTTGTCATCTTTATTTGTAAAAGCATGATCAATATTTTTTTTATTTTTATAAATTTTATTTCACGGCGGTCACCGATTTTTTCTGTCAAACCGTATAGAAAACGTGCTTGTTCTGCTCATACTCCTATTCAGGATTGTAAGATGTGATGATTTTTCGTCATTTGGACGATAATAGTGTTATGACGATTTTCTGACATCAATGTGCGTGCTTAAAGATTCCTTCATGTTTATAAGAAATATTTACAATTATATTGGAACAGTCCAAAACGTAACAATTAATTTTTCGAAATACAGCAATTATTGGAAATTAATCAAAAAAATTCTTCCCCCATCACAAACCAGGTGGCTTTCATTACAAGCATTAGTAAATCAAAATCTACCATTAAATGAACCGCTAAAAATTAATTTTTGGCTATGCTGCTAATAACGATGCCATCGATACTGCAAAAGGTATGGTATAGTAGTTACGTTAAAGAATAAATATCTAAATTTGCAATTAATGTTGAAGCTCACAAATAATTTGTTGATAATTGTGTGGTATTTTATGTTGAATTATGCATTCAAATAAAACAAGATTTGAATTCGAAAATTCTATTACAAATAATTTAAGATTAGTTATTCCATCTATTATTTTAAACAGAAATACTTCTTTACTTCCTTTTCTAAATTTTCCTTATTTGTTTTATCTAAAGAGTGATTCAAGAGTAAATGTAAGAGAGTAAAGATTAAAAAATTTTGACGAAAGAGATTTTGATAGCCATATCTTTTGAAAAATCAAATCAATGAAGTTGTTATATATTAATAATGCATTCCCAAACTTATGTAATTTTATGCATGACTTAGTGGTTTTACCAAGTTCGTTAGCTAACGTTGAACGAATTGCAAATTTAAATAAAACTAAAATCAAAAATCGTTTGCAAGCAAAAACAATTAAAGGCATTTTGTTTGTAAAGGATTATTTGAAAATGATTTCTTCAGATTGCTTCATTGCAAATATTATTAAATAAACACCGAGCAGATAGCTTGTACGAATAGGATTAGTCTAAAACTATGTTGATTATACTACTTGCTTGTAATTCAAAGTTAGTTTTTAATTGTTTGAATAAAAACTTTTAAACAGCTTTTTTTTTGTACAATAACAAATTTTATTGTTAAACAAAAAATTAAATTGCCTCTGATTTGTAACATTTAAATATTTGACGATTTTGTTAAATGTTCGTGACAGTTTTGACGAATTTTGTTAAGAATTTTGAAGATTTTTTAAGAAAAAAGCATAACAACCCTGCTCCTCTATTGAACTCTCATACACTTGCAATATACAATTTTGAATAAGTTAAGCTTCGTACAGACTGTGGTCAGATCTTACAATGTTGTCATTAAGATTGCCTAAAAATGACTTGCAACTGTATGAACATTGTAAGCTCATTTTCATTTGGCAGATATGTAAAATTAATGCATCTGACAATGGCACCATTGTCAGAAAAATTACAACATTGGAAGATCTGACCACCGTCTCACAGTGGCGCCCGTAGAGCAAACGAGGTTGCAAAAATCAAAATTTTCATGAGCGCTGACGAAGTTTTGAATAAACCCATGTTATAGGAAACTTTTCAACGATTTCAAATATGCCACTCTTAATAATATCACATTTTTAGTTTAGAAGATATAACCGTTCAATGTTGACCGACTTTCGGTTTTTAAAAAAACACACAATTTTTAGTCAATTTGTTGCGATTTCAGGTGTAATATCACGAAAAATAGGTAACGAATCGCCTTATTTTTTGTTTGTATTGATTGATGTATTTATTAAATGTATAATGATAAAAAAAATTAACTGTTTGCTTTGTGTTTCTCCTGGTAAATCACTATTTAAAAACTATCCGTTTTTTCACTATTTTTCAACTTTGACGGAAAATAAAAAAAATCTATATTTTTCTATATTTGCCATATTTGCAAAACCTGTTCTTTGATTATTTCTTTACATAATTCAAAAGGTTTTATCTGTCCGTACGTGCCCGTTTGGCTTCTAGAGGTAAAAAAGGTTAAAAAGACATGGTTGCAGAAATTGTATGGCGTTCATCCCTTATATGTTTTGACTGACAGTAGTTTGATCTAATAGTTTGAAAAAAACTACTCATTGAAATTAGCAGGTACGTACCTCACTTAAACAATACTTTGGCGTACAAATGGTCAAGAGCTTGACTTATGGTCCCTACAGGTAGGCGCAAATCTTATTTGGACACGTGCATAATATTAAAATTGCATTTTTCAGCCTTAATCCATATGTATGCAGGGAACAGGTAAATTTTTAGGCATGGTAGCATAACCCTATATATTGCAAAATAAGCATAATGCCTGGAGCATTCCCACGCCCACAAACGCACACATTAAAAAGTATGGTTCCGAAGAAGCCTTGGCCTTGTTTATGGACTTAGAACTTTCCAAAGAGAAATATGAGAAACTACTGGCATCTTTAACGCGACGCGGCGCTGACGTTTCACCCGGATACAAGCATATTACGCAAGCCAAAAAAAATTCACGACCACTGCATACGGAGTTTACGGAAGTCTCTGCGAAAGTAGAAAATTTAAAAAATAAATTTAAAAAAAAAAATTATTTTTTATGGTCAATGAAAAAAAAATTGTTTTTTTTTTTAATTTGTTGGGTAATAATTTAAAACATAAAACCCTAAAGAAAAAAAAAATAAAAACAATCTAAGAATGTAAAAATAATTTTTTTTAGTTACCACAAAATTGATTTTTCTACTAATTTTAACTTTGATAACCCATAATTAGGCCCCTACAGAGCCTAGCACCCTTTCCAAACGCTCATTTCATAGGCTGAACAGTTATCTATCATATGCTGTTTAAACTGTTCAATTATCTTATTCGGTTCAAAAGATATGATTTTTGCAACGAAAAAAACTCAAATGGCGCCACTGTGCGTCTGTACGAAGCTTTAGTGCAATGAATTTTTAAGTTACGATATTTTTTAACTAATTTTACTTATTTAAAAGTAAATGTAAATTTTTATATATGAGGGGTTTAAAGCACAAGGGGTTCAAGTGCCATTTTTTCTTAAATTGAGTTTATAAAAGGTGAAGTTCAGAGCACAAGAGGTGAAATGTGGGAATAAATATATATCAGGATCACAGAATACCACAGAACTGTCACGAGACGGAAGATTTTGCGTTTTTTTTTGTCTCTTTTTAAGAAAGCTGCCATTTTTCATTTCTCTTTGCATCATCTTTTATGCCGCAATACAATGAACACAAATTTATTTAGTTGAGATTTATTTGCAAAGCTTTTGTAAAAATTAACTTTTAAGTTTACCACAACACAAGTAAATAATATTTAAGTAAATAAATAACATTATAAAACCAAAAAATATTAATAAATACATTTTTTTTTTGCACAAAACACAACGTTTGTTGAACTAATGCATTTTTTTAACGTGGTCTGTGTTTTGTTATTTTTGTGTTGATTATGCCATTTGTGTTGATTGTTGCTGCCTGTTTTTACACATTGCCACTTCACTACCAAAAAAAGCTTTCTGTCTTTTTCTTCAAAAGCTGCCCTCGCAACTGATTTGGGCCTTTTTCACACGTCACTTTTTACAGTTCTGTGGTTTTCTGTGATCAGGATCTCTATTAATTAAAAATTAATATTATAGCATCTTAAATTTGCTATTGCAATTTAACTTTAACCGCTTTTTTCTCATAAGTTATTTAAACCCTTGTGCTTCCAGCACCTCATATGTTATTTATTTTTTATTTACTTTACATACTTATATAAATATGTGAATGTAAATTTGTCTTTAAAAAATGTTGAAGTCGAATAAATTTTTTAAATTTTTTTCTTTGTTCTCTATTTTTCTTTTCAAAATCTGGTCGCCTTAATAATTGCTTTTATTATAATTATAATAGATGTTAACAAAATATGTATTTGTTTGCCTGTTGCTAAAAACAAAAAATTTTTAACGCAGGGAAAATTTTTTTGGTTGTATGGAAAACAAGGGATTTTTTTTACGTAAGGATTTTGAAATTTCTTCTGGCATCACTGAAAACGACAATAAAAATAAAAAAAATTTGCGTCAAACAGAACCACTCATAGCGAATTTATGTTGCTTAGGCTTGTACAAAAACATTTTTGTGCTGTTTTTCTGCCGACGTTACCGCTTATGTTCGGAAATAAGTATGTACTTCGCGTGGATACGTGCCTTTATACATGTTCATCAAGTTCTTTCTTACTACAGCGATTAAGAGGTTTTGCTTTTTTGTAAACCTAACCCTTTAATTGCAAATATGGAATATCAAAAAGGTTTTGCAAGTTGAATCCTTTCTATGAAAGCTACTTTTTCGATTTGCATGTGTAATTTTGCTTCAAATGTGTTATTTGGTACACATTCACGTGTAATTTCCGAATTCTTCATTGGCAACACTGCTCACGATGAAGCAGTCGATTTACCGCCTGTTAATGTTAGAGCAGATATAAGATTTGAGATAATAGAAATAGCTGTTGCTGCTGTTTGTGACTTAAACTCTAATGCCAAATTTTCAGGATAATATTTAAATCTATATTAAGTTTATTTTTTTTTGTTTAAAATGTCTTATTTAATTAAGATAAAAGTATGGTAGCACTACTCAATACAAAAAAATATCATAACAAATTGTATTTTTTTACAAGGTGGCCTTAAAAAAACAGTTGTCTGCTATTGCTTTGCCTGTTGTTGTTGTATTGGTTTAATATTGAGACCACCTTGCCAAGTTTTTCCAATGGAAACTTAAAATGAATTTAAATGTACCACATCGGTGAATTAAGTTACATTTAAGTGTTTAGTGAAGAAAAAAACTTTGTATTTAAAACGATTTTAAACATAAATGTGTTTTAATATCAATCCTAAAAATTGGGCATAAGAAGGCACCTGGTACAGTAATTTTGACTTAGCTGCACAATCTCCTTTGCACGATTTTTTGTGCAGGTAAATCAAAAATGCAGCTATCTTAAATGTATTTAGCTGCCTTAATGTGCAGGTACGCAATTGTGGTTACCTGCATAAAAGTGCAGCTAAAATAAAGTGTTTGAAAGATTAGTAACAACGTTTTTATTAATAAATTGATAATAACAATTACGTTCAAACAACCTGTAGTCATTTCTTATGCATTTTTAGACGGAACGAGATAGCCAAATTGGTAACAATAAAGTGTGGGACAGAAAAGTCGCTGTTGTACAACGTTAAGAATAGCGCTGCAAGCTGTCAAAAGTTAAAAACGGCAGATTCAAAGTTGTGTCAACAGAATACGTAGTTGTAGTAGTCGTTGCCGTTGAAGCGCAAAAATCGAAATTTTTAACTTTGTTGCGCTACAGAGCATTTGTCAGCTTCAAATACTACTACAACTACTTTATTCTGTTCCAGACCTAAGATTTGCTATTCCTTTCAAATAATCATGGTAAAGTTGCTGTAACCACAACCCATATGCATAAATGTAGGTACATGCAAACAACTTGACTTGTTTGCGATTTTTGTTTTTATAAACAGCAAAAATTAGATATTTATGTGAAAAAGTGGCCACCATATTTTTTCATGTGTGCAGCTAAGTTTGATGTTTTATATGAAAATATTTTAAAGATGCCAAAAAATATGAAAAATGTGCAGGTATACAAAATGCACGTAAAGAAGGATTTTGAAGAATAATTACAGAAAATATATAATTTGGGCAGTTAAGTCAAAGTGCAGCTAACTTGGATTTTTTGTATGAAAAACTTTTTAAAATGCCAAAAATTTTGGGCACTTATCTTAAATGTGCAGGTAAAGAAAGTGCACTTAAAAAAGGAATTTGTATGGGATTATAAAGAATAATGCCAAAAATTATCAATTTTGTGCATTTAAGTCAAAAGTGCACGTAAATAAAAGGCAGTTAAGTAAAAACTACTGTAGTAGTGATAAGATCAGTACACGGAGAAAACTGTTGTGAATTATTCTACGTTTTACAATACTTCAAATATGTTTCCCGTCAGTACGACATTTAATGATTCGGAATTGTGTATCAAGGTCCCTCCTTGTGATACTCAGGAGTTTCGTGGGGGTTATGAGGAATGGCCATCTTTTCGTGATATGTTCACTGCAATTTATGGCAATCATCCTCGTCTAACACAAGCTCAAAAATTATATCACCTTAGGAATAAGACCAAGGGTGAAGCAGGTAGTATTGTCGCGAAGTATGCTCTTTCCGATCAAAATTATTTATTAGCATGGGACGCGTTAAGGGCGAGATACGAAAACAAACGAGTATTAGTAGATAATCAGTTGCAAATTTTATTCAACATCCTAGTGGCAAAATCAGAAAGTTGTGAATCTATAAATAAAATTCAGACAACAATTACCGATTGCTTGTCGATATTAAATGCTCACAACATTAAAACTGACCAGTGGGATCCAATTTTGATATATTTGTGCTCTACAAAGTTACCTGATGAAACTCTAGCTCTATGGGAACAATCACTGAGTTCTCCAACTCGTTTGCCTTCTTGGGCAGAAATGGAGGAATTTTTGATTAATAGACATCAGGTAATAGAAAGAATATCTAGTATTCGAGGCCAACGGCTTCAAAATAGATCTCAGAGTTTGGTAGGATCCTTACAGTCACAGAATAATAGAACTAAATCTTACATTCACAATAGCGTTCCGCATGCTCATAATGATAATATGTTGTGTAAGTTATGTAATAAAAATCATAACATTCGAAATTGCCCTAAGTTTTAAAATTTCTCGGTACAACATAGGATTGAATATGTGGGCAAGAATAATTTATGCAGTAATTGTTTGTCATCGGCTCATAGCAGCACGAACTGCCAAAGCATTCACACATGTGTTCAATGCAATAATAAGCACCACAGCTTACTGCACTTGGAAAAATCAAATCCTCAGCATCAAAGAAAATCTCAAAACCATAGTAATGCGACAAATGCATTTCATGTCGATTCTGCTCAGCTTTCAGAGGAATCTGTAAGCTCGGAACAACCTTGTTGCTCAGGATCAATAAAGCACAAGGTTAATACGCAAACAAATTTTTCGATGGATGACGAGAATATATTGTTGCCTACAGCTCTTGTAGAAATCTCTCATTCGGGAGAAATATTTATCATTCGAGCTCTCATCGACTCTGGATCAAAACGTTCGTTTTTGACAAGAAAAATCTCGAATAGACTTGGTATACAAACTGAAAATGCTAATATAGAAATTTGCGGATTAGGGGGTACAGTGGTGGCAAATTCAAATAAAGTGGCCAATATTACTTTATGTAAAAAAAACCACGAGTTCTCACTCAGTACCAAAGTTATTATTGTTCCAAATTTAACGAAATTAATGCCGAGCTTTTCAGTATCAAATATTGATTTAACTGGTGTAAAGGGTCTTAAACTTGCAGATCCCAACTTCTTGGTGTCATCACAAGTAGACATGCTTCTTGGAAGTGATGTCTTACCATACATAATAAAGAACGGAATCAAGAAAAATATAATGGGCAACCTCATTGCTCAAAATTCAATATATGGATGGTATATTTACGGTCCATTAAAGTTACAGTTCGGTTCGTGCTTTGTTGTGATACAGACGTGTATTCTTAACTCCGCATACAATTTGAATTTTTAATTAATCACATTTGATTTTGTTATATAAACAGCGAATGGACGCTTGAAAATAAATGATATATTTTGTTATTTTAATTATTTAACATAAAAGTGAACAATTAATACGAAAAAAATATTAAATAAAGAAAAATAGTAAAAATATATACGTACTAATGTTCATACATGTGTATGTATACAAACATATTCTGAGCAAAAACATTTTAGTTTAAAGTTCTTATTTTTTTTGTTGTGGTAAAATACAATAAATAACAAAAATATTAAAAGCACAGTTAAACGGTGAAAAACAAAAACAATTTATTGCATGAATAAAAACAATGAAACAACAATAAAACTAAATGATAGAAATGTTTATGTGACAGTGCATGCTAACGAAGACAATGCTGTAATAAATAAAACAAAAGAAAACAATAGTAACTACCTAACGGCTAAACCAATTTTTAGAACACGATCCCTTTCGCCCTCTCTTTTTACAAAGACGGTTGATGGTGATACGTTAAAAAATATAAACCTCACACTTGCAAGTGTTGCCACAACGGCAAACACAATCTTATTAACAAATGGTACCATGAACTCTAACACAGATGCAATGCAAACATCTCAAGTAAAAAGTGGTCAAAAGCCTCAAGTACAAGTTGGTATGGACAGGTACATAACAGTGCTTAAACGGGGTCGCAGCCCTACCTCTGCAGCAGTTGCTTCGGCTTCAAAAGTACCATCTTTTGATAAAATAAACTCTCAAAATCGTTTTGCAATTCTGGAGGATGAATCCTCGGAAGCACCAAACGTTATAAAATCTTCTAAGCCACCCCCGATTTATCTAAGGGAGCAAAACTCAAGTGAGTTAATAAAGAGCGTGATCTCGGTAATAGGTGAAAATTCGTTTTACGTAGCTGCAATCAAGCGTGGAAATATAAATGAGACAAAAATACAAGTAAATCATGAGAATGATTTTCGTAAATTAACAAACAAATTCGAAGCCCTTAAAAAAAGCTTTTACACATACCAACTAAAGAGCAGCAAAGGTCTTCAGGTAGTGATCAAGGGCATAGACTCATGCGTGGACCCAGATGAAATTAAAACTTTTTTGGAAGAGAAGGGTTTTAAAATAAAAAACGTTACAAATATTAAAAACAGGGAAAAAAATCCCCAACCATTATTTCGGGTAGAATTAGAACCTGGCGACATTAAGCTTAAAAAAAATGAAACGCATCCTATTTATAATTTAAAATATATTCTCTACAGAAGAATAACTATAGAGGAGCCGCACAAAAGAAATGGTCCCGTTCAATGTCTTAATTGCCAAGAATTTGGCCATACTAAGGCATACTGCTATTTACCCCCTGTTTGCGTCGTATGTGGAGAATTACATTGTACAGTCCAGTGCGATAAGTCTAAAAATGACCCCAATGTAAAAAAATGTAGCAACTGTGGCGGAAATCACACTGCCAATTATAGAGGATGCCCTGTATATACTATCGTCAAGCAGTCGGCTGGACCGAAAACTAATCCCCCACAAATGCAGGTACCAAATCAAGTAAACACTAATGGCATTCAAGCTCCGCAGCCTAGTAATAACAGAACTTCGTATGCTAACGTCCTTAAATCAAACCATGTGCCAATGCAAGGCGCTTCGCCAAGTAATGATGAAACTCCAGTTTCTAATTTAAGTCGTCTTGAAAAAACCATGGAAACATTAGTGCAAACAGTTAATAATTTTACGAACACAATGGGTAATATGATGCAGGAAATTCTAAGAATGCAATCGATGTTATTGCAAGCTGTACTTAACAAGCCATGAACTGTTTAAAAATCTGTTTTTGGAACGCAAACGGCATCCGCCAACATAAAAATGAATTAGAATACTTTCTAAAAAATAGACAAATTGATGTCATGATGGTTTCTGAAACTCATTTGACCTCAAGAAATACGTTTAAAATCAATGGTTATACACTATATGATACCAAGGACCCTCGAGATAGAGCTTGTGGAGGTTCAGCCATTTTAATTAAAACCCGAGTCAAACACTACCTAATGTTTGATCACCGCGAAGATTATCTCCAAGCAACGAACATTTGCGTTGAGGAATTAAATAAAAACCTAGTAATTTCATCGTTATACTCACCGCCTAGATTTTCAATATCAGAAAGCCAATACTGTAAATATTTTAAATCATTAGGACCCTGTTTCCTAGCTGCTGGCGATTATAACGCTAAACATACCTTCTGGGGGTCACGACTTATAACACCAAAGGGTCGTGTCTTATTTACCACAATTTCTAAAATGGATTTAAATGTGGTAGCGAGCGGACAACCAACATATTGGCCTACTGATCATCAAAAAATTCCAGATGTTATCGATTTCGGCGTGGTTAAAAACATCCCCATAGAAACGATCCGTGTTGAAGCTTCCTTAGAATTATCTTCTGACCATACACCTACAATTGTTACTATAATGAACCCCAATAGAATTGTATCTCCGACTGGTCACTTAGCGACGACAGCTACGCAAATTAACTGGTTAAAATATAGAAAATACCTCAGCACCCATTGCACAGAAAATATTCCGCTTAGTACACCGGAGTATGTAGATCGCTCTATTGCCAATTTTGACAGTTTTCTGAAACTAGCTGTTCAACATTCCAGTATTGCCCCCAAAAAAACAAAAAATATTAAAATATATTCCACAGATGTCGAGCGTCTCTTGTCTGAAAAAAGGAGGGCTCGAAGAGAGTGGCAATTGCACAGATCCCCGTTACTTAAGAACTTACTAAAAGAGTGTACAAAAAAGCTTAGAAAGTTACTGCAGACTCAGAAAACGGCTTCTCTGGAAAAATATCTTAAGGAACTTGATGCAACCCCACAATCAGACTACTCACTATGGCGTGCAGCTAGAAATCTCAAAAGGCCAGTTGTCTCTAAACCACCATTAAGAGACTTGAATGGTAGTTGGGCAAGAAATGATGTTGAAAAAGGAAATCTGTTTGTTAATCATTTAAAAAACGTATTTACCCCAAACATATCTCACGATATTGTGGCCGAGTTACCACCTGTTGTTGCTAGAGCAGCTGTTCCCCTAAGATTTGAGATAAGAGAAATCGATAAAGCTATTTGTGATTTAAACCCCAAGAAGGCTCCTGGTTTTGATAAGATCAGCAACAAAATGCTTCTGGAGCTACCCAGCATAGCAAAGAAAATTATTCTTTTAATCTTTAATGCTATTTTACGACTTGAATACTACCCTCAAAAATGGAAGGTCTCATTAGTTACGATGATACCAAAGCCAGGAAAAGATCACTCCAAAGTTGAGTCATATAGGCCTATCAGCTTATTATCTAATATATCAAAGCTGTTTGAGAAGCTCTTAGCGTCCAAATTAACCCCAATTTTAAATGACAATGGGTGTATACCTAACCATCAATTCGGTTTCAGACGAGAACATAGCACAATTGAACAAACCCATCGGATAGTAAACGCCATAAGAAAAGCCTTTGAAGAAAGAAAATATTGCTCCGCTCTCTTCATCGATGTCTCTCAAGCTTTTGATAAAGTCTGGCATGTAGGTTTGTTACATAAATTAAAGCTGAACCTACCGGTTAACACACACAAGCTGTTAGAAAGCTACTTGGTCGGTCGAAAATTTATTATTAAAGAAGGTGATTTTTTAAGTTCTCCTCAGACAATTGAAGCTGGAGTCCCTCAGGGAAGTATCCTGGGCCCACTTTTTTATCTTATATATACCTCGGACATGCCGACAAACAATTACACCCTAACCTCAACTTTTGCTGATGATACAGCTTTCCTAAGCGTACACGAGAACAGTCGTGAAGCATCTCGATACCTGCAGGATCATATATTTCAACTAGAACTGTGGTTAAAACAATGGAGAATAAAGGTCAATGAGCAAAAATGCGTACATATTACATTTACCTTGCGCCGGGAAACATGCCCCCCTATTAAAATCAATAATCAACTAGTGCCTCAACAATCGCATGTCAAATATCTCGGTATTCATCTAGATCGACGTTTAACATGAAAATGCCATATAGTAGCAAAATTAACCCAAATGAAACTAAAAGCAATTCAAATTAACTGGCTTATTGGAAGAAATTCTGTTCTTAGTCTCGATTGCAAACTACTACTTTACAACTCTATTTTAAAGCCAATCTGGTGCTACGGTATTCAACTATGGGGCACTGCCTCGGCCTCTAATATCGAAAAAATTCAAAGGCGCCAAAATAAACTTCTTCGAATAATCACAGCTGCCCCTTGGTATGTTAAAAACTCAAATATCCACAAGGATCTCAATGTGCCACTGGTAAGGACTATTATTACGAAGTATGCGGTAAAATATTTAAAAAGGCTAGAGTTGCACCCAAATCCACTAGCTCGAAATATTTTAAATGATAGCGGCCACACTCGCTTAAGGAGAAGAGACACTGCAGCACTTACCCATTAAGATGAGCGATAAACACATATATAAATGTGATACAGAACCCGTGATGAAGAAAATTTTTGTCTTGCACTGGCAGGACATAAAATAAAAAATTAGGATAAGATTTGATTAATTATTGTTAGTTCATATTTAATATATGAAGATTCAATAAATAAATAATGAGAAAAAAAAAAAAAAAAAATTAAAGTTACAAAGCATTTCTTTAACGACTAATGATCAAAGGGAGGATAACGAAAATATAGGCTCAATGCTAAGACAATTTTGGGAAACGGAAGAAGTCCCACATACAAAAGTTCTATCCGAGACAGAGCTCTACTGCGAAGAGCTTTTTAAGAGGACAACATATCGTCGAAATGATGGACGATATGTAGTCAAACTTCCCTTTAAACAGGAATTTCCAAATTCCTTATATTTGCAGGCATCCAGATTTGCTGCGAAGAGCCAATATATACACTTAGAGTCTAAGCTGGGAAAACAAAACGATCTTAAAATGTATAATGATGTTTTGAGTGAATATTTGACATTGGGTCACATGAGAAAAACAAAATCTTCAGAAATTTGTTATGATGGGAGGTATTTTTCATATTATTTACCTCATCATGCAGTATTTAGACCTGAAAGTGCGTCTACGAAAGTCAGAGTAGTTTTTAATGGCTCTAGGAAAACGAAAAGCTCATTTTCATTAAACGATGTATTACATGTGGGGCCCACATTACAATCTGACTTAATGTCCATCATTATAAATTGGCGCACGTACAAATATGTCTTTAATGGCGACATTGAGAAAATGTACCGCCAAATACTAGTAGCAGAATCTGATTATCCATATCAGAGAATTCTTTTTCGAGAAAAACCTTCCGACCCTTTGGAAGATTATGAATTGTTGACAGTTACTTTTGGTGTGAATTGAGCACCGTATTTAGCTATACGGATGTTGCTGCAGTTGGCAACAGATGAGGAAAGACGGGCTCCTTTGTCATCTCATATCTTGAGATACGAAACATATGTCGATGATATTTTAGCTGGTGGTCATACTTTAGCTTCAGCTCTGGAAGCACAAACCCAGCTTATACAAACATTAAAATCTGCAGGTTTTCCACTTAAGAAAATAACGGCAAATAATATAAAATTGTTTGAAAATATCCCACCTGACGATATTTTAAGAACAGATTTCCTAAAGTTATACGATTCGAGCTCTACGAAAACATTAGGTATTCAGTGGAATGCAATCAGTGACTCATTCACTTATAAAGTCGAAATGCCCGATTTTGCAGATAAGACGACGAAAAGGAAAATCTTGTCCGCTGTTGCTAAATTGTTTGATCCCGCAGGGTGGCTAACGCCCGTAATAATTCAAGCAAAAATCCTACTACAGGAATTATGGCAAGATGGGGTGGAATGGGATGAAGATGTAAAACCTCAAGCCCTTTCAAGATGGAACATTTTCTTAGAGGACTTTATTCAAATACGAACCATTCAAATCCCCAGATGGATCCACTTCCATCCAGAAAGTACTATCCAGATTCATGGGTTTTGTGATGCTTCTGAACAGGCCTATTGCGCTGCGTTATATATACGATCAGAAGATTTATCTGGCAGGCACTCACATCTACTAGTGGCTAAAAGTAAGGTTGCGCCGTTGCAGCGAGTAAGTTTACCGAGACTAGAGTTATGCGGAGCATTACTGCTCTCGAAACTGGTCAAACAGATTCTCAAAAACTCCTCATTTAAAAGTTCTCGACTTTTTTTGTGGTCAGATTCGACTATTGTTTTAGCATGGTTACAAAAACATCCATCAGCTTGGAAAACTTATGTATCCAATCGTACATCACAGATTATACAGAATGTCGGCAATGCGAAATGGAAGCATGTTTCAACCCACGATAACCCTGCAGATCTGGGAACTCGAGGTGTTAAACCCCAAGACTTGAAAAATAATTCTTTGTGGTGGCACGGCCCAATGTGGCTCCTTGGTTCTCAAGAAAACTGGCCAAAATCAGATCCACCTGCCATTGCTCTCTTGGAAAAAAGGAAAATAGAGGTACACTGCTCCTCCACAGATGATTCTAGTCTGATCCAAAGATTCTCTTCTTATTCTCGAGCACTCCGCGTTCTTGCTTATATGTATAGGTTTATGCGTTCATGTAAACCGCACACAAGGCAAAGGTCTGAAAATTTAACGCTCTCTCACGAAGAGTTAAATTGTGCCAAAGCCGCCTTTATTCGATTGACTCAGCGATCATATTATCTTCAAGAACTTACGAGTCTCTCTGATTCTAAGCGAGTTTCAAATAAAAAGTTCCTTATGTACACTTAATCCATTTTTGGATTCTCAGGGTCTAATTCAAGTCAACGGTCGATTGGCTAATGCCTTGCTGCCATATGATGAACGATTTCCAATAATAATTCCAAATTCCTCTCAGTTCTGTTAAATTTTTCTAGAATTTGTTCACAAATTACTACTACATGCTGACATATCTCTTATGATGAGCGTAGTAAGAAGCCAGTTCTATATTCCTGGCCTTAAAAGAACCGTCAAGAAATGTGTTCATCATTGTTTGACTTGCGTTCGATATAAACAACAGGTTAAATCACAAATCATGGCGGCCCTGCCATTGGAAAGATCAGCTCTTTCATTACCGTTCTCACATTCGGGAGTCGACTTTGCTGGTCCGTTTCAGATTAAGTCAGGTAATTTGCGAAATTCTGCGTACATTAAAGGTTATGCTTGTGTATTTGTTTGTTTTTCCACACGAGCAATTCATCTTGAAGCCTGTTCAAGCTTAACCTCAGAAGCCTTCTTAGCTGCATTTGCTCGATTTGTAGCAAGGCGGGGATTGCCCAAATCTATTATGTCGGATAATGGCACAAATTTTCTAGGGGCAAGTAAGTCTCTTTTAAAAGAATATTCCTTGTTTCTTAGACAAACTGCCAAGGAGATTACCGAAAAATATGCTATTCATGGATTTGAATGGAAGTTTATTCCGCCAAGTGCTCCTCACATGGGAGGTTTATGGGAGGCTGGAGTGAAGAGTTTTAAACTTCACTTTAGAAAGGTTGCAGGCACGCAGAAGTTTAATTTTGAAGAGTTCTCTACTCTTTTAGCGAGAATTGAAGGTGTTTTAAACACTAGACCTTTATCACCAATGTCAGAGGACCCAGACGACTTACAGGCCCTCACACCGGCCCATTTTCTTCGGGGGGGTCCATTAATGTTTGTTCCGGAGTTACCATCTCAGAACTTATCTTTGATCAACCGTTGGGAACGATTAAAATCACTCCATCACAAATTTAGTCAACGATGGAAACATGAGTACCTACACGAGCTACACAAGAGGTATAAATGGCAGAATCCACGACGTGATCTACAGGCTGGTGATTTCGTCATCGTTAAAGACGAGCTTCTTCCTCCAAGCGACTGGAGGTTAGGCAGAATTGACACTGTGCACGTGGGCCCAGATAAAGGTGTACGGGTGGCTGATATCCGGACGTCAAGTGGGGTAATAACTCGGCCAATAGTAAAACTATGCATGCTTCCGCTATGTAAAAGTCTGTAGAGTGTTAACAAGTTCTTGTGTATTATCTGTCATGTCCGCATCTGTTTTATGAGGTTTTCTTTCGTAATCTGCCTCTCTCTTTTTTTTTTCTCTTTTCTTTATTTTGTCCTAGAATGGATCCAACTCAGCAGCCTGAGCATTGTGTTGTGTGCTTCAACTACCATCCATTGCGATATTGCAAAATGTTTCGGAAGCTCTCATTGGACCAAAAACTTTATTTGGTGCGGATCCACAAATACTGCTCCAACTGTTTTTCGAGGACACACCAAATCGGAAGTTGCACATCCATGGGGGCATGCCAAATATGCGGCGATCTTCATCATACGCTCCTTCATCGAAGGCCCATCAATCAAAGGTCCCAAGGCAGTCGTCTGGCTCAAGTCTCAGCTAGGGCTCGAAATGATCGCAGATCCAGACGAACACAAGCGGTCAGTGATAATTTGCAACCATCGTCCAACCAGCCTCGGCAAGGGGCACAGCTACGTTTGCAGCGCTTGAGGCAGCGTCTTCGTCGCCAGCAGCAACAACTTAAAAGGCAACAACAACAGCTACAACAACAATCAAGAGGACGGCAGCGACAACCTCAGCCCTCTCCAGCTCTCACTGAGGTCCCGCATACCACCCAGGGGCTCGTCAATCAAATCGTCACGGCTTTGGGACAATTAACTGGCTCAACAATTGCACCAGTGCAAGGGGGGCGGCATGTTCAGGATCGATCAGCCGTTATCGAAGACGATCTAATCGATCTTGAAGACGATTTTATCGACTTCGATGACGGCCTTATCGACTTTGACTGACGGCCTCCAAACACCTCCATTGTTGGGCTTCGGGGGCGATGGGAAAAAAAACCCGATTGAAGTGCGCGCTCGGCAGCAACTCCTTTGCTCGTAAAATTAATAAAATTAAAATTTAACAAAAAAAACCAAAATTATTGTGAAATAATTAAACCCGCCTTACGTTTAAACCCAACAAAATCCCAGTGTTTTCATAGGAAAAAACCAATAAGTAAGTACCAAATAAAATTTCTCTTGTTTTATTTGTGCCTTATTCAACGCTGATGTTGAATTATCACAATTTCCAAATTAATAAGTTGGAATTTGTTCAACTTTATAAATTATATAAAATAAACATATTAATACTGAAGTATAAGATTTATTTTATTTTAATATGTGTAAATATAATATTAGTTATAAAGTGCTTGTAATTTGAAATAAAGACATTTGAAAATAAAATGAAAATTTGTTTCTTTAATATTTGCAGGAGGTGTAAAATATTTCCTACTTGTTCACAATCTATGAAAATGTTGTTCATAACATATGCACAGTTGTACATAGTCTTTTCCCAGTTGTTCACAATCTATGAAAATGATGTTCATAACCTACGCCCAGTTATTCATAAAACATGCTCATAGTGCTGAACTTAAGTTATGAACAAGTGTGCATAGATTATGAACAACTGTTCTTGGTCGTTTTTCGTGAACAATTTGTGCATAAGTTGTGCCCATAGCGCATAATTTCTGCACATAATTCTCTCCGTGTAATAAAATGTTGTTAGAGCTACTTCGCATAGCACAGAAAATTATTCTTTTTATTGTGAATGCTATTTTACGCCTTGAATAATATCCACAAAAGTGGAAGGTATCCTAAGTTACATATAGGCCTTTTAGCTTATTATCAAATATATCAAAGTTATTTGAGAAATTATTAGTGTCAACATTAACGCAGATTTTAAATGAAAATAGTTGCATTCCAAACCATCAATTCGGATTTAGAAGAAAACACAGCACAATTACACAAACTCATCGAATAGTAAATGTCATAAAAAAGGCCTTTGAAAAAAAAAATATTGCTCAGCACTCTTAATCGATGTTTCGCAAGCTGTTAGAAAGGTACTTAGTCGGTCGTCAATTTATTATTAAAGAAGGAAATTTTTTAAGTTCACTTCAGCCAATTGGCGCTGTAGTCCCACAAGGCAGCATCTTGGGCCCTCTATTATACTTAATTTATACTTCGGACATGCCAACAAACAATTACACACAAACTTCAACATTTGCGGATGACACAGCCTTTCTAAGCGTGCACGAAAACCATCATGAAGCATCTCTTTACTTACAGGATCATATATTTTGCCTAGAAATATGGAGTATAATATTCAATGAGCAAAAATGCGTACAAATAACATTCATCCTGCTCCGGGAATCATGACCCCCCCCCCCCCAATTAAAATAAATAATCAAATAATACCTCAACATTCGCATGTAAAATATATCGGTATACATCAAGATCGGCGATTAACGTGGAAATGCCACATATAGGCAAAATTAACTCAAATGAAACTAAAGCCATTCAAATTCATTGGATTATTAGAAGATACTCTGCCCTTAGTCTGTATTGCTTACTTCTACTTTACAACTATATCTGAAAGCCTATCTGGTGCTATGGTGCTTATATCGAAAAAATTCAAAGGCGCCAAAATAAACTTCTTCGATTAATCACAGCCGTCCTCAGGTATGCTAAAAACTCAAACATCCATAAGGATCTCAATGTGTCATTAGTAAAAACTATGATAACGAAATATGCAGTAAAATATTTAAAAAGGCTTGAACTACACTCAAATTCACCAGCTCGAACTATTTTAAATCATGGCGGCCACACTCGCTTAAGAAGAAGAGACACTGCTGAACTCACCCAATCAAAAGAGCGATAGACACCCACATACATATGTGAACAGAAAACTGTGATGTTGACATTTCTTGTCTGGCACTGACGGGGCATAAAGTAAAGTATTAGGAAAAGATTTGATTAATTATTGTTAGTTCATATTTAATATATAAAGATTCAATAAATAAATATTGAGAAAAAGAAAAAAAAGTTTTGGTAAAATACTACATTTTTAAAACATTAATACACTTTTGCACGTTTCTCATATTTTTGCACTTCTGTTATGAAACTTACCTTCAAACAGTGTTGCCAAAACTTCGTGACCAAAATGGCTAAATTTACGGGGGAAAATGGCTAAAAATAGGCTAAAAAATGGCTAAAAGTTTTTTTTTAATAAAAACACATTAAAATTCAATAACAACACAGAAATAATTCATTTAAAGTTGCTTACGATATAATTGTAAGTTTAGATCAATTTGTTTAATTTTGATAGATATTAAAAATTAAATCATCGATAAATTTGATGTCGTTATTGTTCATCTCATAGGAAGCACTCGTACCTATTAGTTTTCAATAATTTGAAGGTAAATCATAATCACGACAACATTTACCCAACCTTTTGAGTCCAGATCTACAATTAAAAACAAGTTAGAAAGTATTGTCGGTCAATCCCGACTATATGATACCCTACACCTCATTAGAACCTATGTACCAAACTTTGTCAAATAATCTCCAAAATTGCGACCTGTACTTTGCGCACAACCAGCCAGCCGGACAAACATCGTTAATTCGACTTAGAAAGTAATTCTGAGCCAATCGGTATACGTAAAGGTGGTCTTAGGACCAATATATAAAGGTGTTACAAACATCAGCACAAATGCATGAGGTTGGTATAAATATTTTATTGTTATGGTTAAAATGTTAACCTAATTGATAAAATCGAATAAACGGTTGCTAAATGTAACCTATTTCTTAAATTACTTTTAACGATGTTTACTTGGCTAAATACCCTCTCTACTTCAGCATTAGACCATGGAAGTGAGAGCAACTTTATAGTCAATTCTGAAATTTCAAAAAAAAAAATTTTGTTGCCGCCTGCATCTCTTTATTGAAATACTTGCAACCAGAAAAAACAGCGTTATTTGTGTTGATCTATTTTATAAATTTAATATTGGAATACTGTTCCTTTATTTTGAAAGATGTTGCATCATCATAGTTTATAGCGATTTTCAACATTTGTAAAAGTTGTGATTTAAATTAAAGGCATTTTAATTTTTATAAATTTTTATAATAAAATAAAAATTATTCTTTTAAAATAAAAACGGCAAAAAAAATTGTATGGTTAAACAAGTTGGAAAATGGCCAAAAAATGGCTAATGGCTAAACTCATTTTTTAATGGCTAAACAGGGTGAAAAATGGCTAAATCTAGCCACCAAATGGCTAAATTGGCAACACTGCCATTAATAAATTATATTTCTTAGTTTCTTTCCCATACTAAATTTACTAAAAAAACAGAACACGTACGCTTAAAGTTTTCTCCACGTTTGCTAAAAAATATAGAGCACATAAGTTAAAAACACAACATGTACGCTTAAACAAGATAGGTAGGTTATCTTAATTTTTGCGTTCGTCAGTTCACAATCGTTGTGTAATATATTTTGTTTGTGTACAAATTTACAAACACAAAGTTTTATTTTGTATTCCAGTATAGAATGTGTACGTTTACTATTCATGGCAAAGCACGGTATGGTACACTAACTTGCAGTACTTTACTGTTTTATTTAACTCAGACAAAAATTTTGCAGAAAAACTTCTGTTTGTAACAATTACCTGTTGATACGGGAAAAATAGATTCATTATTTATTTGAGATTCTATCCAGTCCATTAAAAATTCAATATATTTTGGTGCTGGCAGTGCAGTTGGCTTTTTATAACTGAAAAAAATGGAAGTACGTAATGTAAATAAATAAATTCGTAAACCAGATTAAAATACGTAAGAATCATGTAACAATAGGCATAAATCTTATAAATATCAGTGTAAAAACTTATCGTTCAAGTAAACATAATTTATACAAATTTTGTCCAGAAATGGTATTTAATAAATCGCTGGCTCAACATTACAAGCCTGGTACTTCTTTCAACATGCTATCAACAAAAAAAAACTTGTGCGGAATATCTATGTAATAATGTTGATAGAGTTATACTATGTTCATTTTGTGAAAAACTTACGAAATGTTTCTGGGAAAATTTTTAGACAACTGTGAAATAATATAAGCTGCACTTATTTCGCGTCGAGTTAGGATTGCCAGTCGTACTGTTTCTATCAGTACATTGTACAGTTTACTTTCCCAGCTTAGGTATGACTCAGTCTGTCCAGGGTCAATTCGAAGGTCTGCTTCCTTTGAAATGAAACACGGGATGTTTTCGTGTATGTTCGCTTACAATAATTAATTTAATTTTAAATTTAGCAAAGCTTTATTTACGAAATCTTAGAACTACGATGGCCTTCGGCTGATTCGGCGTGTCTGTAGACGGAAACGCGTGCTGAGGCAGCGTGATTCCGTGCACGTACGGCTGATGACGTTAGGAAACGACTAGATGTTGCTGGCATTAGGCACGTACGGTGGCGATCCGTGGGGCAGCGTTAAGTTACTGAGGATTCGATCTGGCAGAGAAGATGACAATAAACGGGTTTCGGTTATAGGTTGTTAGTATCTACATCTACGATCGAAACTATGCCGAGTACGGAGCATTCGGTGCACCCCGTAGTTGGCTGAACAGACGACTAACCACTTCGACTAGTTGGGCGGAGCGCTTCGCACACAGGAGGATCTCGCAACCTCGGGTGTTCGGCGAATTACGGCCTCGGATAAGTGGGTGGCTGACGGTTGTCTGGCCATGGTGTGACAAACAACGGTGAAAAACATATCGAACCCCACGAGAATGCGGAGGCCGTGGCGTTACGTTAACAACGGTCTTAAATACTGAAAATTACTTTAAAATACTTCGGACACCAAGAGATTTAGGAGGTCTTGGCGTTCGGCTAACTACGGTCTTACAGCCTGTTCATCGATTTCGAACGTTAACGTTCGCATAGAAAATTACATTTAAAACAAAAACAAATTTTAGAATTTTTGAATTCGGAAGCATTGTAGAAACTGTCACTAAAAACGTCCATTGAGAATAGATGTGTGACTGGTCATATGGTGTCAATTGCCCCCCTCCAATGAAAACCCCATGTAAAAGTGATAGGTCTTATCCATAGAAAGTGTTAAAACTAGAACCGGTCTCTACCAGCAAAGACCTATCACGGAACTACTTTGGTGTCAGTTCGCTTCCCTCTAGAGAAGTTCAGCGTTAGTTGTGTTGTAACGTTGAGCTAAGTCAGTTAACGCGTATGACTTTTAAGCTTCGTACAAACGATGGTCAGATCTTACAATATTGGTAAGCAGCGTTGCTTAAATTGCATTAAAATTGGCTTAAATGTCTTACAACTGTGTGAACATTGTATGCTCATTTGTATTTGCAGAAGTGCAAAATATATGCATCTGACAATCGCACCATTGTCAGAAAAATATTGCTGTTGGCAACGCCTGCTTACAATATAAGATCTGACCATCGTCTGTACGAAGGTTTACAATATCAACCAATTTTATCGATTATTTGAGCTTTTCATTATTCAAAGATTTTTTTTATGCTTAGTTTAATTAGCTACGATTTAGCCATTTTTTACTAAGCATTTTACCATTTTTAATAGTGAGGAGTAGGCATTACTGCATCAAACCAAAACTGTACTTTTTTAACAGTTGATATATATTTTCACAGCAGTAGCGAAAGCAACAGTTTTTTTAACATAAAACTGAAACTTCAAAGCAACAGCATACAAATGCAAACTTTTGTTTTTCTGCTGTCAGTTTTTATCGCTGCTCTACGCCTAAATTCCCTATTAATTTAATTTTTTAATTCAATCAATTTTAATTTTTCTTTTTGTTAATTGTTAAATATATATTTAAAATGTAGAGTACAAGTGAGTTTTAATACATTTGTTGTTATTCTAACAATTAAACTAGTAAAAATGTTTTTTTTTGGGTTTTAGTACAGTTAGGTTCAAAAATAAAATTTTTTACTAAATTTAGTACAAATTTTAAAAATGTCATTTAACTTCCCTGCTGGTTGGTATTCAGTCGGCTACCGAATGGAATTCGGAGGCACCGGCGGTCGGCTGAATACGACTGACTACGGGTTGAGTGCTGGTTTGTATTCACTACTGGTAAGAATACGTTGGCTACTGGTTGGTATTCAGTCGGCTACCGAATGGAATTCGGAGGCACCGGCGGTCGGCTGAATACGACTAACTACTGGTAAGGATACGGTAAATACTGGTTTGTATTCAGTCGGCTACCTAATGGAATTCGGAGGCACCGGCGGTCGGCTGAATACGACTAACTACGACCAGCGTTACCGTTGTGATACTAAAGTATTAATTTGACCCTTTTTTAACGCTCTTGATACCTTTTGAGACCCTTTTTCCATTACCCTTTCGTATCATTTTTGACTATTTCGTTTTTTTTTTTTTATATTTTGTTTTTTTTTTTTTTTTTTTTTTTTTTTTTTGCAACACTGCTGTAACAACTTTTTTAAGTAGCAAAAAAAGTTTATCGTCCATGTTTTGACAATCCCACGATTTGCAATGGCAAAACGCCAGATTTATTTTATGGTGTTCTGATTGTCGTGCGTTTAGCTTGCGATCTGTAGTGCGATTCACTAACTTTAAACGATCCGACAATCGTTATATTTGTCGACATAAATATTCGTTTGCAGTAACGATATTGTGATTCAGTAACTTATTTGTAACGATTTATAGCTGTTTTTTTGCAACATCTCTGTCTACAAAACGTTAAAAAAAACGAAAAGCACAAAAAAGAATAAAATGAAATTGTTATTAAACCCCGTGTTACACATGTTTTTTATTCAAAATGCATTGAAAAAGGTCTGACCAGACTCATAAGTAAGACGAAGGGTTAATTTGTGGTTTTTATATATTTTTTTTTTTTGTGAACTTGACATTTAGAATTTTGTTTTTGTTCTTAATTTGTTTTTTTTTTTTTTTTGTAAATTTCAAAATTAGGATTTTGCTATTGTTCATACATTTACATACATATGAATATATCTTTGTATGTATGGAAGCTATTTTAAACATAAAATACATTTTATCGATTAAATAAGCACAACCTAAATTATTGTCGCTAAAATAACGACTAAACAATTGCTTAAGTTAACAGCTGACTTTAAACGACAGCGAATATCGTTAAAAATTTTACTGAATAACATATTCGATAGATGTTCGTTATATTTATTTAAACGATTCTATTATCGTTATAAAAGTTAGTGAATCGCACTACTGGCATAGTTTCTTACAAATATTCTAGTTCCCTTGAGCATAATTTTGCAATTTGAAGTCGCTAAACTTCTTGCTATTGCGATTTACAGATCACCTATTATGCGATTTTAAATCAGAATCGCCAATGTTAAGCGTTTTGCGATTCTCAGAACATGCCCGTATGTCACAAGCAGCTTTTATTTGCATACATATGTATTTGACATATGTGTCATAGCAAACAGCCTTGATATACTTAGTTTGCATGAATTTTTCATTTTAAAATGATTGTTGTTTTCGTTTGTAACTTAACGTTCAATTGCTTCTAAAAATAAAAGTGCGCCAAGTTCTGCTGAACAATTGCTGGGTTGTCTTAACGTTCAATTGCTTCTAAAAATAAAAGTGCACCAAGTTCTGCTGAACAATTGTTGCGTTGTAAGTAAATGATCAGTTTTTTAAGAAAAAAAAACCAATTATTACCAAAAATACATATGGACTAGTAAGTATTTCGCTTTTTTAAGAAATTTTATTTCTACTTACCTTTTTATCTTAAAGGTTTGTGGTAAAGTCAAAGAGACAAGATGAGCACCAATCATCGTCAAGCAATGTCCAACAAGTACCAGGTTATGAACTAAGTTTCGATGAAAAAATCAATTCATCATCAGATGAATCAGATACCACAAAAGATAAGAACTATGCGTAAATATTCTATGAAATGGGAGAGGGAATACAAATGGGTCAAACTGGACTTGGAAACTAAAAAGCCCATCTGTATTGTCTGCAAACAATGTTAAATTGTTAAAAGAGTCATTTGGACCGTCTTAAAAAGTCTTATGAAGCAAATACCATACAACCAGAAAATTTTTTGCCAACAAGAAGTACAAGCTTACGGAAAAATTTAGCAATAACTGAATTAAAGTTTGTCTTTAGAATGATAAATTGCAACAAATCGTTTTATTTTATGGATAAGTTAGCAAAATTTAATTCAAAAATCTATCCAGATTCTGCAGTTGCAAAGTCGGTTGGTATTGTTTATACGTTTTTAATTTAAGAATAAAATATTAATTTTAAAATACGATTTAATAATAATTAGTATTGTGGTTATTTTGTTGAACTATTTATGGTTTTTAATCCAAATTTTTAATATTTTTAATTAGGCTTAAGTTCATTAAATTTAATTTTCATTAAATTATTTTTATGAAGAAAGGAATTTTTTTTTTTTTAATCTTTCATTCTTGACCGTGGCCGGGATTCGAACCGCGGCGGCAGGTTACCATGACATGTTTCGATCGCAACCACTCGATCTTCTCAAATGGATTTGCCGTTTTACACTCGCAGCCATCGACGACTGCTGACGTCAATAGTCAAACATCAATCCTTTCTTCATAAAAATAATTTAATGAAAATTAAATTTAATGAACTTAAGCCTCATTAAAAATATTAAAAATTTGGATTAATACGATTTAATTTTATTTACAGGTAACATGCTGCCGCACAAAGGCAAAAACAATTGCCCAGTTTCTTGGTGAGGTTCAAAGTATGAAAAGTCAGAGTTTCAGCCTATGAAAAGTCAGACGAAGATATAAACTATTTTGAAATTGTTACCAAATTCAATAATAATTACGGAACCAGAGGCTTTTATTAACGAGTTTATGCTTTAAACACATTCGAGACAGCAAGCTACCGACTTCAATATGACAAAACTAGAATACATGTGTGCATATGGAAATGATTATTTTCACGACGACACGGATACATGACTGCAGGTTGTTGTCTGTGCTTATTTTGTCGTTGTAGTCAAATTAAACTAATTTCTATTTTTGTCCACTACAAAACAGGAAAAGTGCTGCTAATATAAAAAAATATTTAAAATATAAGTGCTTAAAATTTTTTTTTTTTTTTTTTTGTTAAACAGAAAACAATCGGCTTGAAACAAAAATATTAATTCGGCTCAACACCAAATTGTTATTTATATAATTTTTTGTATATCCTTGAAAGAAGTTCTATAGGAAGATGTTTTTCGCGCCAACGCTTCTAGTTCAGGAGTTATAGGTCGTAAAAGTTTCAAAATACTTTATCCATATCTCTTTTGGTATAAAATGAATCTATAAAATATGGGAATCATTGGAAAATTCTTTAAAGTGTGTTCCACATGGCCTTTATGGCACACCGATTAACCAATTAAGAGCCAATTTTATATATTTATACTCCGTGGCTGACTTTTTTTTTTACAAAATTGGCTTTATCTTTAAATCATGTCGATATAACAATAATTATTTAACCCTAAAATATTTGCTTAACCCTTCGATGAGTGACAGTTCTGAACTTCACGGCCGTGTGAAAAGGTCCCTACGGACCTTTTTTGTAAATCATGTTTTTTTTCATACAAAAAATTTTTTTTGATTTTTTTTTTTTTTGTTTTTATTGTTTATAACTAAATTCTACATACAAAAATAATTTTTTCAATTTATTGCTTTCAAGGAAAGGCACAATATTCTAATTTTATACTACTAGCAATAAACCAGTTCTTAGAATTTTTTGTTCTTAGTATTTTTTGTTCTTAGTATTTTTGTTCTTAGAATTTTTTCTTAGAATTTTTGTTTTTATCATCATCCCTAATGTCTTTGAGTTTAGGTCTTTGTGTTCAGAACAAGTAAATTATGTGTTGAAACAATAAAAAAATTATAATGATGCCCAAAAACATGCATTTATTAGTGAAATTCAGTACAAGGTCCATTCGGACCTATTCACACGTCCGCGTACTATTCTCACTAAAACCTCAATAACTCCTAAAGTAATGATCCGGTCGGCTTTTTTTTTTTTTTTTTGGGGGGGGGTTTGTATTGGCCGAAGTAGGAGTAATTTCAGTTTGAAAAGGCAAAAAGGTCCCTAGGGACCTTCTCACTCATCGGAGGGTTAATAAAGTTTTTCTGAATTTCGGTTTTTCGGCGTTGCAGAACACTTATTATTTATGTACATATAACAATAATTCAATCAGCCCAATCATGAATAAAAATTCCCCTTTTTCCTACTTTTACAATTGATTTAACATAGGAAAAATTGAGAGTAGGGAGAAAACTCTTGGGGAATTTTTATTCATAATTGGGATGAATATGTAAGAAGTACATAAATTATTACCAGATATAGATTTTTAATCAAACTTTTAAATAAATTGACTAATTTTCCAAAATAAAATTTTTTAAAGCTTAGTAAATTTAAAATTGTATATGATGAAGTTACTAATAATATGGTATATAAAAGATTGAAGTGTTCTTCCCTAAAGATATTGTGTTTTAATAAATATGTAAATTGACAAAATTTCTGTTTTGTAGAAAAATCTTAAAAATTTTTTAAATTGGCCCTTAACGGGCTAATAAATCGGAATTTTTGAAAGATCAAGTGAAAGCCATTTCGAAGTAGTTTCTAATATTACCACTACTTCTTAGATCCAGTTTTTACCTAAAAATTTATTGATAAAGAATACGTTCGTAAATGCAGTTGTTGGGTATCACTTGCGCAGAAGTAAAGTTTAATGTTCGTAAAAGCATCACTTGTAAGAAACTTGGCATCACTCTCATATGTCAAAAGTTTTTATGCAGTAATGCCGCAGCTCTGCAGCAAACTTTGGCAATTATTGCTTCAGTTAATTTTGAAGCAATAACTTTTAACAAAAAAGAAATCGTTTAATCGTTTTTTATAAGAAAACTGTTACTTTTTGGTTCAATATTTTCAATTTAATTTGTCATCTTTATTGTAAAAAGCATTTTTATTATTATTTAATGTTTGCTTATTAAACTTTTGAAATTTCAAAAATTCAAACTTTGCACAGATGTTGTGCAAAGTATCAGCATCACAACTGCAACTGGTAATCACGCATCAGCAACAAAATTTTGCATCACTGCAGCAGTGATACATAGTTTTTATGCATTTACGTACGTACCCAAAGTGTTCTGAAACTTTTACGAACTATACCACGTGTGTTGAAGGAACAAATTTTCTTATTTTAAAAGCATTTTATATGTATTTTTTGTTTAATCTGCCGTTAAAATTATATTGTTTATTAGTTACAAAAACAACAAAATTAAAATATTTTAATTTTTTTTTAAATAAATTCATTTGTTGATAATCTTAAATTAAGTTTGAATAAGAGTCTGCAATTATGCATGTTTTTCCATTTTATAAGAGAAAAAAAAATGATAGTGGCACCACTGAAATATAAAGACATAGTAAACAAAAACAGCTGTTTGTATTTTTTCAATTGTAGCTGCCGTCTCCAAAATAATTCAGCACCTGACTACACGACTAAAATTTCAGCCAGCAGCATTTGTAGTATTGTGTTCGTGTAGCCTGCTGTGGTGATTGTGTTTAATGCATTAAGCTATTAGAAAGTAAGGTAAACGACAAAACTTATGAGGCCATATTTAAAATACTTATGTAACGCAGAAACGTTTTGGTTTGAAATCGGAAATTTCAAAAATAGATTTAACAAAAATTTATATTCAAATTTATATCAATTTGTTGCATATATAATTACTTTGCCACATAGCAGTGCTTCCGATGAGCGCATTTTTTCTAAATTAGCACTTCTGAAAAATAAACTTTCGAATAGATAAAATGTGAACACTTGTGAGCCCATGCTTTTGTCTCTAAATTTGTTCGAAGCCGAGCTAAAAGATTGGACTCCAAGTGAAGATTTAATTAAAAAATATAGAGCCAACATTTCTAAAAAGGATTATGTACTAAGTATGTATTTTTAAATAAAAAAATGTATTTAATTAAAGTTAAATGTAAAGTACAAACCAGAAACAAAAGGTGATCAAATTCGTATGAATTGTTTTTTTAATGTGTTATTGTTAATTTGGTTTTTTAGAATTAAACGGCCAAATTCACCAAGTTCAGTTATAACTAACTATACATTAAACTTCCAGTTAACAGTTTTTGACAGTTATAACTGATAGTGAATTATAACTAAACTTGGTGAAATCGGCCGTAAGTTGTTCTATTTTTGTTGATTTCATTTTACTTATTAATAATTACTTTTATGAAAAATAATTTAATTAAAACTAAATGTAAAGTACAAATCAACAAATCAAAAACAAACGTCTTAAGCTGGGATCACACGATTGCCGCAAATGCACCAATATGACACAATTTTTATTGTGCTATATTGACGCACATAATGAAATTGGACCAATAAAATATTCTGAAATCACACGATTGCCCTGTTTTAAACAAATTTAATTGCCGCTAGTTGGTACAAAGCGAAATGGTTACAACAATTGCCGCAGCACAGTCACACGATTGTTCTTACTTGAGAACTGCGAAACAGCTGTTGTAGTAGCTTTTTTATTTGTTTGAAAGTTCTTGTTGGTTTGTTAATTAAATAAAATTAAATATGTATCATATATGTATGCACTTAAACAAATATTTGTTGAATATTTTTATTTAAATTTTTTAAGAAATTCCAAAAATTAAGTCTGTTCAACAATTTCGTATGTTAAGGTTCTCTTAGAAACTTAAATAAAAATATTCGCACTGAACAGCTTAATATGCTTGTGAACATACATACATATTTTGGTAATAGCAATAATTAAAATGCATAATAAATAAATAAATATTTATTTTCATTACCTACTAAAAGAAACACAAAAAAGTAAATTTATTAAAAAAAAGGCAAATATTGGTGCGTATTGTGTTGTTTGATTGCCGCACAAGAACACATTAAATATTGGTGCATTTTTGTTATTTTTATTGACGCGCGGTTGCATAGAAAACAGTCACACGATTGCCGCACCAGGGTTGCATTTGATTGGTAAAAGTAAGCACAATATTGTCCTTCATTTGTACATGAGCCAATTGGTTGTGCAGTAAACATCTGCATGAAACTTCATAATGATGTTCATGAAACCTTCATTATAATTTTGTGTTCGCTTCATTCGTATTCAGTAAGATGAAATACTATGAAATGAAAGCAATGAACACTCGATATTTAAGAGACGAATAAGATGAAATTAGTTTATTTGCTTATACAAGAGAATATGAACATTAACAACCATGAAACAGAACAACCATTGAACAAATCTCGAATAAGTTCATGGAAAAACAGTATGATTTAAATGTCAGTGTTGCCAGTTGTAGAAAAATAAAAACATAAGAAAGTTAAAAAAAAAAATAGAAATAACCATGAGGGGTAAATGCAACAAGTTTAAGAGATAAATTAATATTGAAATAAAAACTCAAATTTATTTTTGTTTTCAATGTAAATTTTCAAAAAAATTAAATATATTTAATTTTATTTTCAAAAACATTCACTAACATTAAAAAATTTTCGGCAATATTTTTGTCTTAAACAGAAAAAAGTAGATAGCTAATAAATTCAAAATGCTTAACAATCTACAGATATTATTATAATGAGAACTATGAGATAATTCATGGTTAAAATAAAAGTGATAAATTCTAGGCAAAAAGTGTCATATACATCATCCAGCACGATCAACATCCATCGTTTTCATATTATGATGTAAAAACATATGTAATTTGTTTGACTGACGCTGTATTCCACCCAATGACGCAACTTTTTTCGCAAAGTAAATTTCTTGCTGACGAAAACACCCCGTCTGAAGAGGCACTGCTAGCTGGTGTGGCGAAAATTTTCCAGCTTACCTGGTATAAAAGAGGAAATTTCGATTTATTTATTTCCCACCATAGTAACACATCAAAGCTATCATGAAATACTTCATGGAAAACAACCACGTGGTCAGACTCCTAAGACACTTACAAAACTAACAATTAAATTTCTCATGAACTCATTCCTCTTTTTGTTTTTCATCTTTCACCTAAAAATGTGTGAGTTTTTTATGAGTTCGTTTCATTTCAGGGCCGTGTACAGTACATTACAAGACAATTAAATCTTGTCATGTTCCAAAGATTTGTATTATTCAAAAATGCAAATGACAAACAAAAAAAAACATATTTTGCATCTTAATTATTGTTTATATTCCAAATATGTATACTATACATATATGTGCATAAGTATATCTACATATGTGTTAAAATTTAAATTACACATGGGCAAAGCATGCAAATAATTACATGAATTTACTGAAGTGGCACTATTGCTATTGAGTATTAATAAAAATAAATGAGAGAGAATGAAAACTATGAAACAAAGCCCGTTTCATTGAACCACCTCTGTGTGTTTACGATATGAAACGAAATGTGTTCATAGCAGCATGAATAAAACAACAGTTTGTTCGGTAATCTCAATTTTATTCGAACACGACTTTTAGTGTTTATGAATGAAGTTGTTCATGCAGCCCTTTATTACATATACAATAATTTTCAGTCTGATTACTAATTCCACTAACACCGTGAAAACAGTTAACCACAGAGTATTAAACAGAATACCCAGTTTTGACGTTAAAAATATTAATCAGTCTTATAAAAATATCAAACACTGCTAATTTTTTTCTTGGGTGTGATTATGTTGTTTAAGAAAATTATATACATACATACTTGATGATAAGTCATTTTTTAATTTTGTAAATAACTTGGTTCTTTTTTGAGGTAGAAGTTTACAATTTTTTTAAAAATATGTAACAAGAACCGTAATCAACCAAACAAGTCAATTTAAAATTTTCCAACGATACCTATATTGTTTTGCATTTAAGCTAACGATATGTGTTTTGTTTGTGTAAAAAATATTTAATATCTTTCGAAAAAAAAAAACAAACCACGTGGTCAGACTCCTAAGACACTTACAAAACTAACAATTAAATTTCTCATAAACTCATTCCTCCTTTTGTTTTTCATCTTTCACCTAAAAATGTGTGTGTTTTTTATGAGTTCGTTTCATTTCAGGGCCGTACATTACAAGACAATAAAATCTTGCCATGTTTCAAAGATTTGTATTATTCAAAAATGCAAATGACAAACAAAAAAAAACATATTTTGCATTTTATTTATTGTTTATATTCCAAATATGTATACTATACATATATGTGCATAGGTATATCTACATATGTGTTAAAATTTAAATTACACATGGGCAAGGCATGCAAATAATTACATGAATTTACTGAAGTGGCAACATTGCTATTGAGTATTAATAAAAATAAATGAGAGAGAATGAAAACTATGAAACAAAGCCCGTTTCATTGAACAACCTCTGTGTGTTTACGATATGAAACGAAATGTGTTCATAGCAGCATGAATAAAACAACAGTTTGTTCGGTAATCACAATTTTATTCGAACACGACTTTCAGTGAATAAGCATTTCAGTATGTTCATGAATGAAGTTGTTCATGCAGCCCTTTATTGTGCAGTCACACGATTAAAAAGTATGAAAATTGGTGCATTGCGGCAATCGTGTGATCCCAGCTTTACAAAAGGGTTTCAAATTCCTATGATTTTTTTAGTTTTATTTTTACTTTGATTTTTAATAATTTAAGTTATGAACTGTTTCTTTTATGAATATAAAAAGTTTTTTTGTGTTGAGTTTTTTAAATTATTAATTTTTGTTTTTTATGTAATGTATATTTTTTTAATTATAACATTATTACTTATCTTTACACTAAAAGTCAGGGATGATAAATGAGACAACCAATATTGTACCAACGAACTTTTAAAATCGTACTTTTTCGGCCCCAATAGTACTAAATCATTTTTTTATTAAACAAAAATTTAATACAACAAAAACCAAAGGTACTTAAAATTCATTTGTACATGTAAAGTATAAATAGCAAAAAATACATGATCATTAATTGTACATAATAATAAGGTGGGTAACATTTTTACGCTTTAAAAGCACATCGCAATCCTAGAGGTCAAAAATGAATTTCAAGCCCCAGATTTTTCAATTGTTAGTTTTCCAAAATATTTAAGAATAGAGGCAAACAAATTGTATTGGTTCTAGCCAGATCTGTATATAGGGTCGAGAAATCTATTTATTTTTTATTATTTTTCTAAAATCCCCTTTTTGGGACCCTTTTTGAAATTTTTAAACGGTAGCCCTGACTAAGACTAACCCTGCCTTTACACATGCAAGTAGTGGCATGCCACTGTTGTATACATATTATCAAAGAAAAATTGTTCGAAATTGTCGAATCTCATGCCATTTGCTTTTGTGTTTACATATGCCACTACGAGTGCATTTTCAAAATGTCGTCGAAGCGCAGACTTGAGATTATTTCATTACTTCTCAAATTAAAAAAAAAGTACAAAAAAACCAATTAGAGTTACCGAGCTAATCATATAAGCACATTTTTGGGGGAATGGTTTACATTTATTTATATAAGCTTTTTTTTAACAATACTTATGCTCTATAATTGACAAACTTTCTTTTATTAATGCGCGTTTCAAAAAATTAATCATAATAATACATTTATCAAGTCAAAACTTTAATTAAAATTTGACAATAATCCAGTAAATTTGCATTAAATTTTAAACAGGGTAACATTGTTCATCTTTTTGTCATTTAGTGGCATGCAAGTGCCAAATTTCCACTCGCATGCAATTTTTGCTGCCACTGGAGCTGCCATTGCGAAAAATGTGAGTGTATTAGTAAAAAAGTGTGAGTGTATTGAGTTTTTCGAACTGGCAGTGGCATGTGTAAATGCTAGGTAAAGGTCAAATTAGACGTGGCCATAACGACGAATTTAGAAACCAAAATTTAATTGGTTTGTATGGTATGTTTATGTCGTTTTGGTAGTACAGTGGTGATGGTAATACAGTTTTGTTATGGTTATGTCACGTCCAATTGGACCTTAACTATATACTCTGTCTGTTTCGAGCATACTTTGGTCCACTTATTCAAAAATAAAATATACTACATGAGAATTATAAAGCTGAAGGTCCACACCATGCGTTTATGCGTCTGTCCTTTTTATGCATCTGACAAAAAAAGTAGAATCAGCGTAATTGTTTGTGACAAGTTACACAGCAAAATGCACAGAATGCAAACACGTATCAACGCATCAAAGTAGGTTTACTTTCTACTTTTGTATGCGTCGCAGGTGAAAAGTCAGCTGTTATTGATGGCCATGAATGACAAATCATATTTTATTTTTTAATAAAAGAATAATACAATAAAAGTTTACAAAATGGGAAGTGAAATTGAGATTTAAAAAGAATTTATGGAATTCATACATAAGTACATATGTAAGGAATATGTACTTATGTATGAATTCCATAAATTCTTTTTAAATCTCAATTTCACTTCCCATTTTGCCAAAATTTATTTTATTTAATAACAATTTTAACACAACAGCTGATCAAAAAAAAAAAAATATGGCGCTGTTGACGGCAACCTAGGCCGTGGTGTATTTAGCAAAAATTTTCACAATGCTATTTTCATTTATTGTAAACCGTAACGGATTTCATAAAGTAAAACATACTTAAAAGGGCTATTAGACACGCATACTTGTCTTAAGACATGTATGATGGCATACCAAAACTCACTGTGTAATAGCATGTATGTCGAGTATGTCAGACATGTATGTTGGTTTTCAAAAATTTTTGAATTTCTGATGTCTGTCGCATACCAACATACTCATCTAACCTAGCGTTTCCACATGCAAGTACAAGTTCGAAAAACTCAATACTCACACTTTTTTACTAACACCATCACATTTTCGTACTTGCAGCTCAACTTGCAACAGAATTTGCTTGCAAGTAAATTGTTGACACTTGTCGCAAGTAAAATGACAAATGAAGAAATAGTGTTGCCGTGGATGACTTTTGTATCAATCTTCTAGTACTTAGTAAAATAAAAGTTATGTTTATAGCGGATTTTCTGTGTATTTATAAAAAATAACTAATAAAAAAAGCACAACTATACAACAACGCATCTAAATGGTAATTTTAATCATGAATTTTAAGCATTTTGAAAAAAAAAATTGTTAATCAAAATATTTTCTCTGTAACATTATGATATCGCCACTACGGCAATACTGTAGTCACATATTTTATAAAATAAACATAATTTTTTCATCAAGATGGAGAGAAAACAGAAACCCAAAACCTTCTTTTTCCACATTTTTTTCACATTCGCTTTTTAATTTTTTTAATTCGTTTAATACGGCAATTTTTGCTAGAAGTTTACTTGTTGACGACATTTTGAAAATGAACTTGCACTGTGCTGTGTAGCCACTCAAAAAATTGTTGTGTTTTTTTTGACATTACTTCTGATTTTCGATATTAATACGTATACACTACTTGCAAGTAATTACTTGCATGTAGAAACGTGGGGTAATAGCGTGTTCGTCATACTTCATACAAAAATTCAGTTAGCTTTTTGCCGCTGCTGTGTGCATATCGCAAATTTAAAAAAAAAAAAATTATAATAATATTTTCTGGGAAGAGTTTATTGAAAAATATAGAAGCTTCCCACAATTGTGGCAAATAAAATCAGATCTGTACCACAACAAACAATTGAAAATTAATGCAAACGTATACGTAAAGTGGTAGATAATCTTTCATGCGGCGAAATAGCTACCCTCATCTGTGTGTCCTGCTTTACAATTAAAGGGGCCACTTTCTGCAGCAGCTCCTCATAAATACGGTTATCCATTCTTAAGAAATTTCGGTAGTCTTCAGGAGCGGTTGCTTCTAATTCCCTTAATAAATTGGTAGGGAAAATTTGTTTCTTTTTCCCAACCATTCCTTTACCCATCTTTTCCTCCTCTTGTAATAATATTTCGTTGATAACCATAGCCGCTACAACTTTCCGCTTCGTTGCCATGTTTTCGCTTCAAAAATTTCTGTGTACTGAAGTATGCCGTCAGCGTTCGACAGTGTAATAGCTAAACCCAAAGTATGCCATCATACATGTCTTAAGACAAGTATGCGTGTCTAATAGCCCTTTAATATGTTCTGTTTGTAACTTTGCTTGCTCATGTATTTTGCTTCCTACATACATACATATTAACTACGTACGTACATAAGAACTGTTATAGCTGTATTGCGCTCACTAATAATTCTCTTATACCAGATAATGTGCTCACTAAGTTAAATCTCAGCAAGTAGTATAACATTAATCAATATGATATCGGAGACAATACAGCTATCCCAGGGGCGAACTTTGCATACCACAACACATCTCTTCAATGAAGTTTGTTACACTTTGTGTTCAACGAATTCTAGCTTACAAAGTGTATGAGGGCAGTGTATGGAATGTACAAAATGAATTTCGTTCATCTTTAAAAATTTGCTGATATATTCTGTATGTATTTAAATATGCAAGTTTTTATTTTGTCCCGTTATTTTTCATTTGCTACTTTATAAAATAGTTTTTTTTTTTAATTGCGATTTAAAAGTTTTCGGCCTGTTTTGTAATAAGGAGCAATCTAAAAAAATATCGCGAGTTAAATACATATATGTAGTTTTTTTGACATTGTTGTTGTTATATTTGCAGCTTGGTGCTAAAAGGGCCAATGTCAAATTATTCATTTTTGAGAAAATGTATATTAAAATTTTTTTATAGAAGAGTTCTTAGTGAAATTGGCTAGCAAAACCCTTATGAAGCTGTTCTCGGTTCAATTAGCCATTGGCTGCTTCCGCAAAATAAAAGAGAATGAAGAGACACCTAATGCAACGTTAAATTCTAGACAGCAAAATATTGACCCTTTTAAGACATAATGAACTCAAATTTAGCTTTTAATAAAATTTATGTTTCTTTGTAACTATAAATATATACGGAATTAAATTATTTTGAAATAATTAATTTAATTAAATTCAATTTAAATATTAATACAATTTTGTCTCGGTTCAAATTATAGAATGAATTCAAGGATTTAAAAAAAGATTAAAGTTTATTATGTATATATAAAAGTATATGTACGGTTTTTTTGTTGATTTTTTCTCTTATGTACTGAATCTGAAGCAAAAGAAAAAATATGAACTTAATATTAAACAAGTAAGAGTGCTATATTCGGCTATGCCGAATCTTATATAGGGGGGTGTGCTGGAAATCGCAAACGCAAAACGCAAGAATTTGGAGGCTGTTTTTAATAAACTTTTAATCTAATTTTTATAATTTTTGTTATAAAATTCTGTTTAATAGAGAAATGTTTGTATAATATTTGTCATAAAATTCTTTTATTACAGAAATCTAACTAAAAATCGACTTTTAAAATTCTTGCGTTTTGCATTTGCGATTTCCAGCACACCCCTGATACCCTTCACCATGATGAGATAAGAACAAAAAGTTATATACATACATAAATAACTTTCTTTGGATAGGTATAAATAAATATTAATGGAGCCACGCCAACTTTTCATTTCGCCATGCCGAAGAATATAAAAAAAAAACAAAAAATTTATATTAGTACCTAAGCCCGTTTCCTCTTTTGCCAAAGTTGATGTTTGAAATTCGTTTTATAATCTTAAAATCGTTTTTTAGAACATAAAAAAATTAAATTAAAAAAAATGAAAAACAATTCTTTTTGGGATTCGAACTGGCAATATCATCAGTCTCAGGACAGAACTTAACAACTCGGCTACGAATGCTTTTACTGAAGAAGCGTTAAGTTAAAATATATTGAGTCTATGAGTTTGTTTCTTAATTTGACCGGCATATCACATACATGCATTAATGTGTATGTGTTTGCGTAAAATTAAACACATTACAAATAAAATCCACCACTTGTAGTGAAGGGTATAAAAAAAAACAACAACAAAAACCACATTAGCAACACTGTATTACCATAGCCACTGTATGACCGTAGAAACCAACATCGAATTGGTTTGTATGGTATGCTTTTACTGAAGAAGCGTTAAATTAAAATATATTGAGTCTACGAGTTTGTTTCTTTATTTATGCGGCATATCATGTACATGCATTAATGTGTATGTGTATGCGTAAAATTAAACACATTACAAATAAAATCCACCACTTGTAGTGAAGGGTATAAAAAAAACAACAACAAAAACCACATTAGCAACACTGTATTACCATAGCCACTGTATGACCGTAGAAACCAACATCGAATTGGTTTGTATGGTATGCTTTTACTGAAGAAGCGTTAAATTAAAATATATTGAGTCTATGAGTTTGTTTCTTTATTTAAGCGGCATATCATGTACATGCATTAATGTGTTTGTGTATGCGTAAAATTAAACACATTACAAATAAAATCCACCACTTGTAGTGAAGGGTATAAAAAAAAACAACAACAAAAACCACATTAGCAACACTGTATTACCATAGCCACTGTATGACCGTAGAAACCAAAATTGAATTGGTTTGTATGGTATGTTTATGTCGTTTTGGTAACACAGTGTTGGTATGGTAATGTCACGTCTAATTGGACCTTTAACCCTAGAGTACTAATGATCGACGTTTCGACGAGCATCGCTTTCTTTTAATTAATTTACTTTTAAATAGGTGTGCCTAACACTCTCAAATTTTGTATGCTGTTAGTAGATGATTTACTTTTGCTGTGTGTAATTGTGTTTTTTAAACTGCGTTGCTGGAACATTGCTTTTATTGGTTTTGTACTCGTCGAATCGTCGATGGTTAGTATTAACGTGACTTTTATTTTTCAACTTTGTGAGCAAATGTTGCAAATGTGTTACTTTAAACAATAGTGGCAACAATGACCAGCTAAGGAGAAAATAAAAAAAGAACACAAATGAAGTATGTGTATATCATGCCCATACGAAAAAATGACAAATGTCAAAATCAAAATGTGATATATGCGAAAAACCCATATGCGGAGAACCCAAAGTTGAACTTTGTGACTCTGGCTCAAATTGTTATTTAAAAAAAAAAAAAAATTATTTTTTTTAAAGCCAAACATGTCTTTTTTAAGTTTTGACTCTTTTTTAGTTTTTCAGTTTTCCTAACAATATTTTATAGGTAATTCTTTATGATCCCAAAAATATGTGAAACATAAAATAAAAAAGTTCTAAAATTAAATATTTCGTTTATCTATATGAATTAAAACAAAAATTTTTTTTTATATAAACTTATAAGGTGCCATGATGATTAAAAACATTAATTAAAAAAGTACATTTGCTTTTAAGACAAAGTTATAGGCAGTTAAAAAATACATCGTCGAATCGACGATCATTAGTTACAACGTACGTAAAATATGGTTCGTACTCTAGGGTTAAAGGAAAAAATTTGAGGCAGTCGTGGTTTTTTACTCATATCTCAGCCATTTGTGGACCGATCTTGCTGAATTTCAATAGCAAACAATTCCGGACCATATGTGACATAAATGTATAATAACCTGGCCCCCATCATATATGGGGTCTTCGGAAAATCCATTTTAACGGACAGACAGACATACGGACATCGTTAAATCAACTTCGCTCCTCATAAGGACCCAGAATATATATACTTTATAGGGTCTAACATCAATATTATAGAAATTACAAACGGAATGCCAAACTTATATATACACTATTCACCACCTGTGGTATAAAAAGAAATTATTTAAATAACACAACCGGTAACCGTTTTTCATTAATATTTACTTTCTTTTTTCTTTAATTTTTTATTAAAAAAATAATTTGTAGTAAAATTAATTTAGGGTTTGTTTACAAACGCAAAACAATGTCGGAATCTTTAAAGGAATAAAAACGTCAAATTGGGCAAAGTCACAAGATGGTAGGTAACATTAACCTAGCATTTACACATGCCACTGCCAGTTCGAAAAACTCAATACACTCACACTTTTTTACTAATACACTCACATTTTTCGCAATGGCAGCTCCAGTGGCAGCAAAAATTGCATGCGAGTGGAAATTTGGCACTTGCATGTCATAAAATGACAAAACGATGAACAATGTTACCCTGTTTTAAATTTAATGCAAATTTACTGGATTATTGTCAAATTTTAATTAAAGTTTTGACTTGATAAATGTATCATTATGATTAATTTTTTGAAACGCGCATTAATAAAAGCAAGTTGGTCAATTATAGAGCATTAATATTGTTAAAATAATGCTTATGTAAATAAATGTAAGCCATTCCCCCAAAAATGTGCATATATGATTAGCTCGGGAACTCTATTTGGTTGTTTGGTACTTTTTTTTTAATTTGAGAAGTAAACAAGTTATTTCAAGTTTGCGCTTCGACGACATTTTGAAAATGTACTCGTAGTGGCATATATAAACACAAAAGCAAATGGCATGCCACTACTTGCATGTGTAAAAGCAGAGTAATACATGATACCTCTTCACAACTACAGTTGTTGAGGGTATACTTAGTCATTCCCTGTGAAACTTTTTTAATATTCATCTAAGACCGCATAAAGTATATATATTCTGGGTCCTTGAGTATTTATAAGTCGACTTAGCCGTGTCCGTATGTGTGTCCGTCTGATGAAATCACTCTCACTTTCGAACAATGTTATTGTCAAATTGTTTCTGGTTATCCTTATCAGTTTGGGATTGATATCCAGCAACATCGGTTCAGTTATGCATCAAAATGTGGAAAAACCACATAAAAAATTGATATTGATATATGACTATAAATCATACCACAAAATTTCGTGAAGATATTTCGTGCGCCTAAAACTGTAACGAATTGTAAGAAACTTTGGTCTGTCAACATTTTATATGACTAGAAACCACACTGTCAACTTTCGTGAATATCGGTTCAAAATTTACCACAGGTCCGATACAAAGCCCACTCCTAAAAAAAGCTGTCGGTGGAGGGTATCAAAGATTCGGCCCGGCCGAATATAGCACTCTTACTTGTTTTTTTTTATTGTAGTAAATCCCTTGTGACATAAAACAGTGCACACTGATAAATTCGGCCAGAAATATTCTTTTTTTTTTTTTTTGTTAATTTCAAAAAAATTTTGATGACAGATTACAGCTAAAGCTGGGTTAACACCATTGCAGCAAATGCACCAATATGACACAATATTGATTGTACTTTATTGACGCACAATAATGAAATTGCACCAATCAATTATACAAATTTAATTGCCGCTAGTTGGTACAAAGTGAAGTGGGTACAACAATTGCCGCAGCACAGTCACACGATTGTTCTAACTTGACAACTGCGAAACAGCTGTTGTAGTAGCTTTTTTATTTTTTTGCTTGGAAGTTCTAATAGGTTTGTTTGTAGAGAATATTTTTATTCAAATTAAAAATATTTGTATCGCTTTAGTTGATTTAAATTTAGTATCAAAATAATATCATTTCAATATAAGTAACTAAATTCTGTAACTGTATTGATTTAAAATTTAAATACCGATATCGATTAGTAAAGAGAAATCTCGGCTACTTTAACGAATTTTTTATTCTCGTTTTGTAGTTAACAAATATTTCCTTTCAGAAATATTAATTTATTACAAATATTTGTAATAAAGAAAAACATATAGAATAAATACTAAGTTTTATTAAATATCTTGAAAAAAAAATATTCGCACTGAACAGCTACATATCGCTTATTGCTGCAAGACCGGCATAACTCAAAAATGAAATTTTGGAGTTAGAGATGCAGAATTCTTCGCTTTGTTTTTCTTTATATTGTGTATTAAATTCATCTTTATATCTTTTATACTTTCCCAGTTTGAAGAGGATGTGTCTTTTTTTTTTTTTTCTAAGTAGTTAGAGCAAATCAAAAACTTTAAATGCGTTTATTTCGAAATGGATTTTTTTGAGTTATGCCGGTCTTGCAGCAAATGAGCGATATGCTTGTGTACATACATATTTTGTTAAAAGCAAAAATTAAAAAAAAAATTTAAATTAAAATGCATAATATAATATAATAAATACATCTTTATCTTCTGCACTCCATAAAAGAAACACAAAAACGTAAATTTATTAAAAAAAAGCCAAATGTTGGCGCGTATTGTGCTGTTTGATTGCCGCACAAGAACACAATAAATGTTGGTGGATTTTTGTTATTTTTATTGACGCGCGGTCGCATAGCAAGCAGTCACATGATTGCCGCACCAGGGTTGCATTTTATTGGTAAAAGTAAGCACAATATTGTCCTCGATTGGTAAATGAGCCATTTGGTTGTGCAGTTACACGATTGAGTATTATTAAGACGTGTAAAAATTGGTGCATTGCATTGCATAAAGACGAGATGTTTTTTACATCTGATTTGTCAACTTTTTAAGTCACAAGTAATAGTGTATGTCTGTCAAAATTGCTGTTTATAATATTCAGTCACAAGCATGCATGTAATTTGCTTCTGATATTGTCCCTGTTTTTTTTTTTTTGCATAGTTATTTCAGAAACCAAAGTAGTTCTCGGTTTTTATTTGCGCCGTAAAATAGTTTAGCCATCTTAACATTTTTTTCTTTTAATTTAAAAATACCAATTAAGGATATTATAATGAAACGTTTTTATTAGGGATTCCAATACCGAAGGCCTTTCGGTATTGAGCAAATCTCGGTACCGGTATTTTCGGTTTTATTTATGGAACAAATATATATATAAATACAAAGCAGCAAGAATAAAACAATTTTCCAATTATATAATATTATTCAATCCAATTGATTGTTTATTTAATATATTTATTAAAAAAAAGATATTCCTTAAAACATATCGATGGCTTAATATAAAAAAGACCTAACTCGATTTATTTAAAAAATAGCTTTTTTGATTATTCTGGTAGCTAATGCCACAGTAGGGCTGTTGTACAACGTTTGTTGGATATTTTATTAAAAACTGCATTATAAATTTTTTTATCTAAAATTTTACGGATTTTATTAAGTTTTTTTTCTTCCCCTGTAAACAAACAAAAAAAAATCGAGTTAGGCCTTTTTTTATTAAACCATCAATATGTAGTGTAACGTGACGTTTCAAACCTAGCCTACATACATATATACATAATCCTAACATTTTTATCCTAACATCATGAAGTATGAGTAACGCAACACCTTGAATACCCTTACTATTTAATTTACCACTATGAATACCCTTAAGGCTCAGTTAGCCGGGAGTAACAGTAACAGTAACCTTACCGTAAAAAAGTAAGACCAATCTATTTCTTACAGATTGAGACGTAACTTCTTACTGCTAACTATAATCGTTCTATTTGCTTTACATACAACAAAATGAATCAGCTGATTTGCAACGTTACTTTTACTCCCGGCTAACTGAGCCTTTACTGTTTACTAAAATAACTTCTTCAGGTTATAATTCTCATGTAGTTTATTTTATTTTTGAATAAATAGACAAAAGTTTGCTCGAAAAAAAGATAGTAGATATTGCCCTTAACCCCAGTATTTACTCTCGGTAGTTATTAGCAGGCCTGCCATATTTGCCGATTTATCGGCATTTTGCCGATTTTTTGCCTTAAAATTACCAAAGAGCCGATTTGCCGATTTTTTGATATGCACTTAAACCACGGTAACTTTGTTTGTTTTTGTCAGCGTTTAAAAAGCTGCAGTTGAGATAGTAAAAGTCATAAGATTATGCTGTAACTTCGACATCTTCATTTGTCATTGGACAAAAATAAACTGTTGGCTTTACTCAGGGTTGTCAGACTTGGGGATTTATCCCCAAAGTTGGGGATTTCATGTGAACAAAAAGGACAAGAAAAGTCATTTGGGGATTGGGGATTTTTTTTGGGGATTTCAAAAAAGATTTCGGGGATTTTTTGGGGATTTTACACTTTTTTATTATTTTTTATTATATATAAATAAAAATAGCAAAACTTTTATCTTACTCTTATATAGTGTAAAGGGTCCTAATTAACATTATCATTTTTATTAAGTGTGTAAAAGGTACTTTATAAACTTGTTATTTTTCTTGAGTGAGTGTTTAAAAAAAAGAATTTTAAAATAGAATCTAAAATCGTTGAAAACACATAAAATTTTTGATTTTTTAAAGACAATTTTGAAGCAAATATGAATGTATTCCCCAAAAATAAGTAAATATGAAAAATCATATAATAAAGATTGGGAAAAAAATGCTAAGCTATTGGTTAGTAGTTATGATGCATTATATACAATACAATATGATGGATCGAAGTACTAAATAAATTTGGATATATGTATTTTTATTGTTGATTATAACGATGACTTTAACCGATTGAACAAATTCTTATAAACTGGCTCATTCGTCTTCAAAAACAGCATATTGTTCTGCTTGTAATTCCTCACTGGAATCGCATAAAAAGGATTTAAGAAAACATACAGAAACCAGTCTCTACAAACAAAATAAAATGATTTTTTTTACTAAAAATTTTTATTTGGGGATTTTTGGGGATTTCTTATTAACATTTTTCTTACCTTTTTTTTAAAAAAAATTTTATATTTGGTCAGAAAAAAAAACAAACAAAAAATATTAATTTTTTAAGGTTTTGTTTTTTGGAGATTTGGGAATCTGGGGATTTTTGGGGATATTTTTTTAATTTTTTGGGGACAAGGACAAAAAGTACCTGGCAGCCCTGGCTTTACTTCTGATTTATTAAATGAACACAGTCGCAGTGAAGACAAAAGCAAAACACGAAATGTTGTACACGACAAAGAACATCGGCAGTCGACATGTTCGGAAGTGTTTGGTTTGACAGACCAAAACTTTTAAAAAATCCCGTAGTTATCGAAGATGGGACGTTGTGTTTGTGTTTGTGTTTTTATTTTTCATATTTTTTTTAATAATACATGCGTTCATAAAAACATAAATATGTACATAAGTACATATTTATTATTTTTAAGCTTAACAAATCTTTTTAATTTTTTGAAATTAAATAAAACTGTAAATAACATCATCGCTTTCATATATATACAATGAACACAACGTCCCATCTTCGTTAACTTCGGGATTTATTAAAAGTTTCAATCTGTCAAACCAAACACTTTCTAAAGCTGAAGGTCCACACCATGCGTTCATGCGTAGATGCGTATGATACTTTTTGTGCATTTTATGCGTTTCTAAATTCAAGTTACATGCCATGCGTTTAATGCGCCATATTATTTTTTGGATCAGCTGTTGTGTTAAAATTGTTATCAAATAAAAACAATTTTGGCAAAATGGGAAGTAAAATTTAGATTTAAAAAGAATTTATGAAATTCATACATAAGTACATATGTAAGGAGTAAGCTTTTATTGTTATAAATAAATTATTATAAAATTATTTATAATAAATATTCGTGATTTTTCACGGCATTAATAAGCTTCTCCTCCATAGCACTTGTTTTTTAAAATAATAATAAACACTACAGTGATGGTACTCAGTACTTAAAAGTAATCGATAAATATAATACAAATCGATAAAGAGAATACAAAATATAAAAATTGTATTTAAAATGAATTTTTATGTATTTTTTTCTTTAAAGTTTATACAATCTTTATCACAAAAGCTTTTTCTTTTATTAAAAACCTTTTTTAATGCAAAAAAATAGTAAAAAGTAATCCACCACACAAACATATTTATCGATAACATTGAAAATAAAATATGATTTGTCATCCATGGCCATCAATAACAGCTGACTTTTATTCACCACACATGCGACGGATACAAAAGTAGAAAGTAAACCTACTTTGATGCGTTCATACGTCTATGCATTCTATGCATTTTGGTGTGTAACTTGTCATATGCAATTACACTGATTCAACTTTTTTGTCAAATGCATAAAAAGGACAGACGCATAAACGCATGGTGTGGACCTTCAGCTTAACATGACGACTGCCAATGTTCTTTGTTGTGTACAACATTTCGTTTTTTGCTTTTGCCTTCACTGCGACTGTTTTCATTAAATGAATCATAAGTAAAAGCAACGGTTTATTTTTGTTCAATGAAAAATCAAAAAGTGGAAGAAAAAGCAATTTTTTCATTTTGACTGTAGTTTTTTAAACCCTGGTTTTTGTGTAATTTATTAATTTTGGGCAACACTGCAACTCTTGTCACATAGAAAAGAGACAACTGTTAAAAAGTCAGAAGAGTTTATTTAAAACTGCGATCAGAGCCAAAAATATTCGGCCGCTGAGCTGCTTTGTGCCGAACTTTTTGACGACTAAAAAAATATTCGGCTGCGCCGAACTCATGTAGACAAAAAAAAATATTCGGCTGCGCCGCACTTATGTAGACAAAACATATAGATTAACAAACTGGTTAAACAAAACAAAATGAAAAATAATGATTTATTCATTTAAAAACTAAAAATTTTATTTTATTTAAAACTAAAAATTTTATAAAAGTAACTTAATTTTTTAGAATAAAATTACTATTTACAGCAATTACCTTGTTAGTTGTACAACGTTCAGAAACAGAGTAAATTGAAATAATTAAGATTTTCTTAAAATTTGGAAACATTGTCAGGCATTTTAAAATAGTTAATTAAATTATTTCTAAATTTTATTTTTATTTATAAAGCTCGTGGTCTATTATGTTTTATACAAATATTAAGTTTATTTTATCCGATATTTCGTCACGCCTTTCTGTGACTTCTTTTTAAAACTGTCATACAAATTTTAAAATAAAAAGCATAATCCCATTATTAAAGAAATTTTAAATTGTTAATTTTCCCTGAAGGTCAGAAGAAGCTTGCATAATCGAAAATTGTCGAATTTTGATTTACCGCGCAGAGTTAGTCCTGGACTATGAACCCACTTCCTGTGCGTTCGTTCAAAACTATTTTGCCACTTCTTTTGCAGCTTTATTGCGACGGGGTTTACATTCATGTTCACTAACCTGAAGATCAGAGTAATTATTTATCGCAACATCATTCATCTCATTCGAGTTTTCGGAATTGCTATCCAAGATTTCTCCGCACTCCTCTGTATAGACTGGTTCTGTACTGAGTCTTCTAGTATTATCATTGGTAGTTCCATACTTGGTATTGAAGAACTTTTGTTGTTTGACATATTTCGGACTTTTTAAGTATTTTAAATATTTTATTGCAAACAATTAAATTAGTAAATTATTAAGGATTAAGTTCATTAAATTATTTTCCTTAGAAAGATAATTCTATTCTTCAAACTTTCATAACTTGTACGAATAAAGAAAAAGTTTATTATGTATTAAGACAAGTGGCAAAATAGAATACATGTGATTCGGGCATGTTCTATAAATCGAAATGAAGTGAAATTGAAATCGAACGAGATGTTAGGTTTAATTATTCACAAAATGACCGTAGTTTTTCTTGGTTTTAAGAGATGTTCTTGTTAAGCTAACTGGTACTCAAAAAATAATATGTATAGATAAAATGGAATATTTTGATGAACTTTCAGTGTTGTTATCCTGTACAACAAGACATTATGTCTTATAATTACAGTACAGGATTAGAAAAGGTTAATGGAAAATTGCAAAACTATATTTAACAAAAATTTAAAATTACATACATATTTGATAATTACATAAAAAAGAATATATAAATAGTAGAAATAGAAAAAATGAAAGCACACAATGATATATATTTGTGTATGTATATTTGTTAATGAAACAAGTTAAATAAAGCCCTTTTAAAATGCATCGGATTACTAGAAAATTGAATACTTGGGGGTAAAAAGTTCCAAAGACAAATTGAGTGGGTATAAAATTGCTACGATGACTGTAATGTTCGGTATCTGACATGCATAAAATCATTAGATCTTTATGAACGGGTAAACGAGAGTCTCCTTTAGAGATACATAGGTATACGTTTATTAATAATTTTGTGCAACAGAGTCAATGTTCTTATTTTCAATAAGTTGATAAAAGTTACTCCATATAAGTCATTTGCATATGGTGTGATATGATCAAATCTCCTTAAACCATACACATATCTAATCACTGCATTATAACTAAGTTCCAATTTCCTCAAGCTGCTTGAATCACTACTTCCAAAAATTTCACATCCGTATAAAAAGGTAGGTATTAAATATGTTTTTTCAAGAACTACCCGAATTCTTAAAGGTATAAGTTTTTGTGTTCGCAAAAGAGCATATGTTCTTCCAGAAGCTATATTAATTTGGTCATTCCATGTAAGAGTATTGTTAAATATTATGCCAAGATTTTTTGCCGTCCTAACAACCTCAATTCTTTGACCGTTTAATGCGATTTCAGGAAAAAAATTAGTTCTTGACGATTTACTTTTTATAACTAAGCACTTTGACTTGCACGGGTTAATGCAGAGACCATTAGCAGTTGCCCATGAGTGTACACGTGTAAGATCAAAATTTAACTTACTTACACAATCATCAATATTGTTACGTTACTGCATTTCAATAACGTTTTGGCTTATTTCCTTTATAATAAACCGTTTCGAGTTCTTTATTGCAACTTTAATAAATTAAATAAAACACAACACTTTAAACACTGTTTACAATTTCCACAACTTTGTTTAGTACTAAGTCACTTTAACAACCGTAATTTATAGCTTTTATTCAAAACCTACTATAATTTTCTCCGCGTTATACGTTATTGACAAAGTCTGAACTTAGAATGATCTTACTATGCTAGCCGCCGCAAGTATTTATACTGATATTCGGCCATCTAGAGCATTCGAAATGTTTTTCGAAGGTTCGAGGCTTTACTATTCACCACTCTTTACGTCTATTTGATTTATGGCGGCACTTATGTTTACATAATTTCATAATTTACATAGTTTCACCACTTATACTGAAGCTTTTTTTAACGGTCATTGCAAGGACTTTCTGCACATTGGGATTTAAGTGTGCTAAATTATAACAATTTTTAGTAACAATGTAAACTAATAAAATAACTTATGAATACAAGATAACTAAAAATTATAACTAATTCTTAACCAATAATTACAACTAATTCTAAACTAAAGTTACTTTCGTAACAATATATTTCTCAGGAGAGCTTATGTATATTTGTATATCGTCAGCATAGATATGAATGTTGCAACATAATAATTGGTTTGCTAAGTCGTTTATATACATAGTGAAAAGTAATGGTCCAAGTATGGAACCTTGTGGAACACCTTTTGTTACATTTAGTGATTGAGATCTAATGTTATTGGCAAACACTGACTGTCTTCTATCAGTGAGGTATGATGTTATTAGACGTACAGAAGCAGTAGAGATATGAAATATTTTATTAAGGTTTTTGCAGAGTATTCCATGATCGACCATATCAAAGGCTTTTGAATGATCCAATACGACAAGCAGCGAAACATGAGCACTATCAATACTTTTACGTATTTCCTCAGAAACATCAATAAGTGCACTAAGGCAACTATGTTCAGGTCGAAAACCAGATAGCCTTTCAGTTATTAAGTTATTATTATTAATATGTTTGTAAATCTGCTTATATACCAGTTTTTCAAAAACTTTAGATAGGTATGGATGAATTGCAATCGGACGAAAATCACTATTACATTTAGGTATAGGTATTATTTTAAAAAACTTCCAGTTCTCAGGGAATGTGCTCTTTTTTATTATATTATTAAATATATAAGTTATATATGAAATTATCACAGGCAGGATAAGTTTCAGAAACTTTGGCTAAATATTGTCAAAACCAACTGCATTGGATTTGATATTAAGACATTCTGATAACACATCGAACTCACTAACACAACAGAAACTAAATTCACATGATGGTGTAGGGGTACACGAGTTCCAGTCGTAGAAATTATAATGCACAGGTACGGGTGGAAACATGACGAACATATCATTTAAGACTTCAACGTCAACTCCTGATTCTACTGGTGGTGTAGATTTGGCAATACCAATTTTACGTATATTCTTCCACGTTTTTTTAGAATCTAGGGAAGAATTAAAGACACTAAGGTAAAAAGAAGTCTTGGCGCTTTTAATTTTGCGATTTACCAGCCTTCTTGCATTACAGTATTCTTCATGTCAATTACTTGTTTTAAAGCGCTTCCAAGTGGCAAGCAATTTTTCTCTTTCGAGGATAGCATTTTTTATTTCCGCATTAAACCATAGCTTTTTTCTGCTCGATGTCGATACCATTTTTAAGGGCACAGTTGCTTTTTAAACCCGATCAAGTTTGCTTTCCAAGAACTCCAGTTGGTTTGCAACATTAGGCATAAAGTATATAGATTCCCAGCCAATAAGAGATAACTCAGAGGCAACAACATCATAATTCATATGTTTGAAGTCATAATAAGTATGAGTAGTTGTAATCTCTTGAAGCTTAATGTAAAAAGCCAGAAACATTAAATCATGTTTTGAGAAACACGGCATTGTGAGCTGATCATACAATAAGACTTTATCCTCACTGCTGACAAAAATAACGTCTAGTAGTGAATTTGATGTGGTGTGGTAACACGTAGGTACTGCGGTATTAGTCGGATAAAGACCAATAGCTCTCATATCGTCAACCAAATAACTTTCAGAGAGCAAATTTGAGTTGAAATCACAACAGATGATTACATTATCATATCTCAGTGCAATATCCTCAATAGCTATTTAGAAGTGTTGGGTATCAATTCGACCATTAGGTCTGTAAACGCAACCAACAAAGACCTTACTGCCAAAGAACGTAATTTCTATAAAAAATGTCCCTGGAATTACCCGGATTACCGCCTAATAATCACCAACTAAAAGTTGGATCGGTTATCATAATGTTACAAAATATAAACCAACCACGTCTTTTTAATAGCACGCGACTTACGGTAAAAAAAACTGATGAACAACGTTATCGAAGCAACAATACTTAAAGGAAAGTACAAAGGAAAAAATGTTTTTTATTTATTTATTTGATGAAATCTATGGATATGAATCCTTACAGAGTACTATATATTACAAGATTTTATATAAAGGCATTATTAACTAAAACTTTTTGTTAAGACATATTAAGTATTTAAAAACACGATAATATTGCGTTTAATTACACTTACATTAATAGAAAAATTGATTAAGTTATACAATTCATTTAAATTTTTGCATATTCTCCTCAAAGGATCAGCATAATTTGTTTGAACAACAGGAAGGTGCAGAGGTATAAGGGATCGGGTAAAACGTCGTGGAATATTAAAATTTATGTTACGAAGAAGGAAGTCGGAGAGGACATCGCCATTAATCAAATTAATAAGAAAACTCCACATTTAACATAGTCCTTCGGCTTTTTAAGGTAGGTAAAACTTAAGAGGTGGAGACTCAATTGGTGTCAGAGTTATAGACCAGAACGTGACTGATGCAATTTTCTTGTTTTTATATGTTGATTTAATATAATATTTACGTGCAAAAGAAAAAATGGGGCGTGGCATAAAAGTGAGCAAATGAAAACCTAGACATACAAAGTATTAGAAGGGCTAGGAGTAGGTAGGTAGGAGAAAGGCCGGTGTGAAGTCTCCTTCACACCTTCACCCAGAGACCAATATGGTCCATTGTGACGCCTTAATTAGAGATAGATATAAAGATAGAAAGTAGGTGAAATAAAGAGAGAAAGCATAAGATAGATTTCAAGGATAGATAGGAAGAAAAGTTTCGGACCAAACCCGAGAGAAATCCTAATCAGTCAATTTCGCCCTACGCGCGGCCCCAGCACCCAATCTCCTCTCGCGCAGCCAGGCCAACCCCATTACGAATCCTATCAGACCCTTGACTCCACAACCCGAGACATCCCCTAATTCGCCCAGGAATCTACTGCCCAGCTACCTCAGCCTACTGCCCTGTAGCCTGGGGCAGTGGCACAATGTGCTCAACTGTCTTCAACTCCTCCGGGTCCTCACACAACCCGCACATATCCGACAAGTCGGATCCCAACCTCACCGCCATCCTGCCTATCATACAAGGTCCCGTGATAATTCCTATCATGGTCCAGCAGCGACTCCGAATCGGATTTTCTAAGCACCGGCCACAGCGTCCGAGATAGCCAGCAGTCCACATAAAAGCCCCTTACGACCATAAGAGCCGCCTGGCTGTCCACATAAATAGTGACCTCCAAACCCCTATCAATGTTGTCCCTCATTAGTTCCACGGCCCTCAAGACCCCCAGAACGTGCGCCCGAAAAACACTGCAGTCGTCAGGAAGCCTATATGACCTTCTGATGTCAAGATCCCCAATGTAGAATCCCGCACCCGTGCCCCTCATCTTCGAGCCATCAGTGAAAATAGAAAATCCACTAAATAATCTGCCCTCCCTAGAAGGCACAATTACCTCTGGCAACCGCCCAAAATCCACCCTAGTGCTCCCATAATCAGTGGAGTCGGGCGATCCCAGGCAATAGCCACCAGCCTCAATCTCGCCCAGGATCCGTGAGTGACCCTGCTTGACGTTCCCCAACAATCCTACCTCCCTCAGTCTAAGAATGCTCCTAGCTGCCATTCCCATTACATACTGCTCAATAGGCAGAAGATGTAGAATGACATCCAAAGCCGCTTGCCGATTGAAGCACACCTCTGAGCCTTAGACAGAAGGTTCCTTTGACTAACCAATCTCAATGACTCCCACCAAACACAGCATCCATACGTAAGAATGGGTCTAACCACCGAAGTGTACATCCATCCCACTGCTGACGGCCGGAGTTCCCAGCTCCTACCTATTTATGATTTGCAAGCATAGTAGGCATTAAGACCCCTCTTCAGTCTCTCCTGAGTATTCCTTCTCCATGACAGCTTGCTATCCACAAAAACTCCCAGATACTTAGCACTGTCAGACAGTCCAAGCTCCACTCCCGCTAGTACCGGTAGTCAAAATTCTCCACCTTGTACTTTCTAGTAGAAAGAACCAACTCATTCTTCTCCGGATTTACTCCCAGTCCCTTACCACTCGCCCATGCCCATGAAACAAAGAAAACAAGATAGCGCATTGCGCAGGTCCGTTATCTTATAACTCTCATTTTGACGTCATTATAGTAAAGAGATTTAAATGTAAACAAACATTCAGCATACTACAAACACATGTTTGTGTGATCATGTTTGTGCTCATTTACTACTATGACGTACATGCGCAGAAAAATAATGTTTCTATAAATTTAAATGCACTATCTTGTTTTCTTTGTTTCATGGCCCATGCCGACAGTTCGCCCAGCGCCCCTTGCATGACTTCGCTAATTGTCGGCAGAAACTTGGCCGACACCAATATTACTTACTACATCATCCGCATAGGCCACGAAAGGTCGGAAAGACCCATTCTGTCAAAAAATCTCAGAACAACATTGACGGCCAGGACTCATTATAAGGGAGAGAGAACTCCCCCCTGTGGGGTCGCCCTAGTTACCAGTTTCCTCAAACGTTCGTTTCCCCAGTCCGAGTGAATAACTCTGCTACTCAGCATCATAGTTATCCATTCGGACAAAAAGAACGGAATCCCTAGATCAACCAGTGCCTGCCTAATAGCCTCTATCCTCAAATTGTTAAAGGCGCCCTCTATATCCAGGATTGCCGCCAAGGTGTATTCCTTGTTTCGCAAACCCCGCTTCACATAACCAACCACATCATGCAACACACTCTTTACAGATTTGCCCTTAAGATAGGCGTATTGAGCGCCGCTGATGATGCCGGCGTCAATCTTCGTCCTCAAATGTAGATCAATCAGTCTTTCCAACGTCTTCAAGAGAAAAGACGATAAGCTGATTGGTCTAAAATCCTTGGTTCTACCCGCCTTGGGAATAAAAACTACCCTGACCTCCCTCCACGCTCTAGGAATTTACCCGTTTAGCACACATACCCTAAACAGTTCCACCAACAACAGGAGTGATGATTTCCCGATATTCTGAAGCATCGCCGGCAAGATACCAACTAGCCCCGCCGATTTGTAGGACCCCATGGTATTAACCGCCCATGTTACCTTATCCAAGGTGATCATATCCCCAACCGTCTCCCTTTCCTCACCGCTTGAGCCCGACCGGGAGAAGGGCTCATCCTGGGACTTCCGGGCCCTTGGATAAAATTCTCATGAACCTAGACATCTCATTCACGGATTCAACTGACTCGCTAAACTTGATCCACGAGTCCCTTTTCGCCCTGCATAAGTGGCGCCCAGAATTTGATGTCGGATTAAAAAGTCACCAAAGGCAAAAATGAAGCCATAGACTAGCCATGAATATGACGATATGCAATATGTTATGATCGGACTTTAAGCGGCAACGCAGTATATAAAAAACCAAAAGGGTGGTATCCATAGGCGTGGCAAAAAAATTAAAAAAATGTTTTCTGGAATTCTTTTGAACTCATCTTTAATCCTAGGGAGTGACTGGCTCAATTTTTTTTCGAACCACGTTATCCAACATAAAAGGTTTGTCTTGTATGTACACAAAACATACTTAGATCACGTTCTGGTCTGGTCTCTGACACCAATTGAGCCTCCATCTTTAAATTTTCTGCAAATGTAGAAAAGGGTCTAGTACTTGACATATATTATTTTTTGAAGAATTTTAAAAAATATACTTTTTCAGATATGGACCTTTGAACTCAAGACCCCAAAAAATTACATTTTCTTAAAAAACACAATATGCATATCCTTTTAAAGGGTGCACTTTCACCTTTAAAACGAAACTAAAAAAAAATAAATTATATTGCATAGTTCAAAAGCAGTGTTGGGCAAAATACATGGTTTGCGGTATTTAAAATACAAAATACTTGCTGGTCATGTATTTGAAATACAAAATACAAATTAGTTCAGGTTATGTATTTAAAATACAAATTACACATCTGTATGTATTTAAAATACAAAATACTTCCATTAATTGTACGTATTTCGAATACAAAATACAAAATACTTCCACGTCATGTACATGTATGTATTAAAAATACGAGATACACCATTTTTATTCAAAATAAAAAAATACATTAGATAAAACTAATTAACAAAACAATTATTTCCTTTCATAAATATCAGATTTTTGAATGTAGCATCAGACAAACAGTTTCTTGTTGAAAAATAAATAAAACTTGCTGAAGAAAATAATCTTTATACAGGTCCTGATGAGCACAAACTCTTAGAATATGTATAGTTACGTTTTTTAGCGATTCTAGTTTTTGGTGGATCAAAATGCAAACAACCATCAATAAACTGACAAAATATTTTTTGTAAACTATGTTTTTAAAATACAAAATACTACAATTTTGTATGAATTTAAAATACAAAATACAAACTACTTCTATTTATTGTATGTATTTAAAATACAAAATACTTGCTGGACATGTATTTAAAATACAAAATACTTGCACATCATGTAATTAAAATACAAATACAAAATACGTATTCAAATACTGCCCAGCGCTGTTCAAAAGTTGTATCCCCTTTTCTAAGGAGACTTGTGATTTTCTAAAATTTTTCACATCTTTTATGACGTCATATTTCGGAAGCCGAAATAATCTGGGGTCTGAAAATTTATGTTTTGTTAAAAATTCTTGCGGAACAATTTTTAAAGTAAAAAATTAACAAAAACTTTTTTATCATTAATAAGATTTCTGTATGACGTGCTAAATTCCCAATTTTTTATATTTAATAAATACACTGAAATTTATTGTTGAGGGAAAGCTAGCTTCTATGCGCATTTCACTGGTTGCTTAGGCCAGCTCATCAGGAAACCTTTTCGAAAGGTTTTAGAAAAGCTAAAAATATCATGCAAATAAAACCCTAAAGCGATTAAGAATTTTAAACACTTAAAGTCTTACTTGTAACAATATCAAAGCTTAAACAAAACACCAACAATAAACAGTGGCCTTTTAAAAACAACTTTAAAATAAAAACATTCTTTTAATTATTTTGCTACTATAGTCGAAATTAAAGTATGTTTTCAATTGAACCGACTTTAACTGGGTGCCCCCTCATATGAAGAAAATTGTTTCATACAACTTACAACAAAACATAAGCATGGGGCAACTCTAAGCAGCTGACATTGAAAATTAAGATATAAATAAAACACTGCATATCTTGTGGAGTTGAACATTTTTAACACGCAATATGAATTTATGTAAAAAGCAACTACAAAATTACAAAATATTTTGGCTTCGTTTTTGCTTTCAATGTAATTTTTGGCGTTGAGTTTTACACAATTATGGCCTATACAATGTATTTTGTGTTTCTTTTCATTAAAGTTTTCCTCCAAATCATTAATAATTGCAAAACGTCGGCCAATATCTTGAAATAAATTCAATTTAAAATTTTTGCAAGTACTTTTTTGTTTGGCGACAAACAGCTGATGCTGTTGTTAAATGAGTTAAAAACAACTTCAGCTGGTTGTAAAATTAACATCGGTTTTAACGTGTAAAGTATACTTTTGCTTGTCTATAGTAGATCAAAAGCATATTTTTGATAAAAGTTTACTTTAGATGCCATGTTTATGACTATAGTTATGGGCCAGTGAGTTTATCTTTTCTTACATCCCCCTATAATTATTTGGGTTCTTTCCGACTAGTTAAACATTTTATTTAAAAATATGTAAGCTAAAATAAAACAAAAAAATAAAAGTTTTTCATCTATACGAATTTTAGCACTTTTTTGTTTTCAAATTAATTATTTTTTTAAAGCCATCGTCATCAGCTAACGTTGTTAAAAAAAGAGGGTAATTTGAATCAACATAAAAAAGTTATATTATAAAATGTACATGAGCTTCGTCGATTCGACGAACAGTTACCGTGCAGAGTTAAATAAACTTCACAATTGCAGTTGTTTAAGAAAATTTGAAATATAAATCAAGATATAAACTATCAAATTAAAGTACTTACTTTTCACCATCTGCCCATAAGTATTCGTAACGCGAACCTCCACACATTGTTGGACACGTTATCTCATTACAATATTCTGAAACCGTTCCATATATTAGATTTATACGATTAAAAAAATCCACCACTGAAATTGTATAAAATATTTAATATTAGTTACTTTAAACTGCTATATCCCTAAACTATATAAAGAACAAAAGATTAAACTATTTCTGATTTATTAATCATACCAACACAAAACTTGCTTTTATGCTGGTTCATCTTATAAATACTATATACATACATACATATAAGTAAAGGGTGTTTTTTTAAGCCCGATAGAACTTGAAATTGTAAAAAATAACACAAAAAATTAAATTGTAATCAAAATTTTTTTTTTATTCGAAAGATCAATACGTGACATTAACATTTGAAAATGATTTCGGGCATATGGGCACCGCGGCTGTTATTGACGAAGCGCATTCTGGACGTCCAATTTTGGGCCACTTTTTCGAGCACTGCTGGCCGTATGTCACGAATAACACGAAAATGCTGGCCTCCAAGGCGTCAATTGTTGCTGGTTTATCAGCATAAACCAGTGACTTCACGTAGCCCCACAGGAAATAATCGAGAGGTGTCAAATCGCACGACCTTGGAGGCCAATTGACAGGTCCATTTCTCGAAATCAACTTATCAACTTAGATGGTACGTAGCGCCATCCTGTTGAAACCACATCTCCTCCGGATCAATGTCATCCATATTTTCAAACAAAAAATCATTGATCATGGTGCGGTAACGATCTCCATTGACCGTAACGCGAGCTCCGGCCTCATTTTTAAAGAAATAAGGTCCGATGATGCCACCAGCGTGAAAACCGCACCAAACGGTGCATTTTTCTAGATGTAATGGAGTCTGTAGGGTCTCTTGTGGATTGGTCTCGCTCCATATGCGGCAATTTTGCTTATTAACAAACCCGTTAAGCCAAAAATGCGCCTCATCGCTGAACACAATTTTGCGATAAAACAACGGGTCAGTTGCCAAATGCTCTAGAGCCCAATCGGCGAAAGAACGACGCATATAATGGTCTCGTGGCTTCAATTCCTGCACCAGCTGGATCTTATACGGGTGTAGGCCGAGATTTTTGCGCAAAATTTTCCACGTAGTGGACGGACAGAGCCCCAATTCCTGCGACCGACGACGAATCGATAAATTTGGATCTTCTTCCACACTTTCGTTTACAGCGGCGATATTCTCTTCAGTACGCACATTCCTTCGACGTGTTGGTGTTATTGCATCCTCTAGAGAGTATGTGGTACGAAATCTATCCACAGTTCGACGAATGGCTTGTTCAGATGGACGATTATGTACGCCATAAAAATGACGAAGTCGTCTATAAGTTGCACGAATCGACGACTGATTTTCAAAGTAAATTTGGATAATTTCGTAGCGTTGTTCAAGCGTGAGTCTATTCATGATGATTTGTCAGAGTATACTGAAACGATAAAAAAAAATATTTCATCAAAATTTAATTTTTTGTGTTACTTTTTACAATTTAAAGTTCTATCTAGCTTAAAAAAACACCCTTTACTTAAGTCTTTAAAGTAAGGTATGGTATATCATAGGAATTGCTGTTCGGTTTTAACCGAAATCGAAACCGCGGTTTTAATGCATACAAAATCGAAACCGAAAGCCGACCAAAAATCCTCGGTTTTAGCTTTTACTTTAATAATATGTTTATGCCAAAATGAATTGTAAATTATACATAATGCTTGTACTTAATTTAAAAAAAAAAACTTTATACATAACATCCTGGAACAATGGCAAGGTATTTCAAAATTCTTTATATTTAAAATAAGTACTAAGAAGAACAAATGTTTCTTTTTTAATAAAAATACCTGAATTGAACCAAATAAAAAAATTGTATTACATACAAAAAATTGTAAATGTATGTAGTTTTACTTGGATATTTTCAAAACCGAAAACCGAACCGAAACCGACCGGTTTTAATCATTTTAAAACCGAAACCAGGGTTTCACATTTTTAAGGTTGCTGATGCGTGATCCCCAGTTGCGTTTGGGATGCTGGTGTTTTTTTAACTGCACAACAGCTGTTTGAATTTTTTAAGACCAGCTAAATTTTAACAGTCGTATTCATAAAAAAATCTTAATTCAGGTTTTAAATACATTGTCGTTAAAAATCATTTTAAGCTTAAAAAAGCTTTTTTCATATTCGTAATCAGCATTTTAACTAATAAACGTTTTACCCTATTTTTGATTGTAAAATGACAACACTATCTCTTTTATTTGTCACTTGAATCATAATGATGCAAAACAGTTGTTATTAATTCATTCTCGTAATCGTATTTACAATTTTTTTTTTGTCGTGTGTGAGAAAAAAATTGCTTTTTATAAATTAATACTAAAGGGTGATTTTTTATGAATTAAGTTTTTCGGGTTTGCAGCACTGGTTGGTAGTTGTGTACAAACTACATCTGTGAAAGTGAAAAGTGTTCAGTATACTCTGCCATTTCATCATGGAGAAACTCACAAACGAGCAACGACTGCAAATCGTTGAAATTTATTATCAAAATTCGTGCTCTGTGAGAAATGTCCATCGTTTGTTACGAACTAGTGAATCAACAATTCGTGCTATTATCACTCAATTTCGCACCAAATTTACTTTAGTGGACATTAAACCACCGACTCGCGTTCGTAGAGTGCGTACCGAAGAGAATATTGCAGCCGTAGCGACCAGTGTTAATGAGGATAGTGAAATGTCAGTTCGTCGCCGTTCTCAGGTATTGGGCATGTGTTATTCAACCACGTGCCATAATACGCGACTTTTTTTGCCGCAATTGGCTGAGTTGGGCTTGGTTGATGTGGTTTCAACAATACGGTGCCACATGCCACACAGCTCGTGAAACAATGGACATATTGATGGATGAATTTGGTGACTAGTTTATCTCTTGAAATGACCCTGTGAGTTGGCCGCCAAGATCATGTGATTTGACGCCTCTTGACTATTTCTTGTGGGGTTATGTGAAGTCGTTGGTCTATGTAGACAAGCCAAACACGATTGAAGCCTTACCCCCGTATTTATAAACGTTTATTTAATTTAACAAACGCTTATTAAGGAAAATTTTCATAGAAAATTTGTTTTGTAAACCTTTATTAAATTTTAAATTTTTTTATAAATACGAGGGTTAGAGTATAACAAAACACGTGTTATTCATGGAATACAGGACGAAATGCTCGAAAAAGTGGTGAAAAATTGGACCTTACGAATGGACCATTTGAACCGGAGCCGCGGGCAACATTTACATGAAGTTATTTTTAAAAAGTAAATGGCAAAGACCAATTTATCGATTTCAATAAAATTTTTGAATATATGATGCAAATTTGAGTGTTTTATTAGATTTTTAAAAAAACTACGCTTAAAAAATCACCAATTAGTACGATAGTTTCTCTTTTATTAAACAAAATAAAAAGTGTTCAAAAAATTTTTAGTAAAAGTGTAATTTAGATAATGATTTAATTGCTGATAAGAAAAGTATTTAAATAACGAGTTTTATTTTATTTGTTTTGATCATTTACACATCACTAGTTATAATTGTCATAATATTCTACTCGAAGCCGATGTGACATTGCAGACGCTGAAAACGCCAGGCACACATATCGTTGACGGCGACCAAAATTTACTAAAATAGAAAAATTTTCAACGACGGCGGCAAAAATACAACCGTCGGTTATACCAAATAATATAAAGTGTGACTTTAATGTTTATTGTTTGCAAACAAGCTTTGAAAACACTGGTATTTTCTATAAAAATGTTACAAGCAAAATAATAAAATAATGAAAAAATTTGTCAAGAACAAAAAATTATTATTATTATTCTTTGCATTTTACATTTTTGATATGTTTTTATTGTTAAAATTATTATTTTTATTCGATAGTTTTTTTGACAGTTCAAAGTGGGAACTTTTCTTACAAAAATGTTACAGACACACTTTTTCTGTAAATTGACGAGTAATTTCCTTACGTGACAGCTAGTACTCGCCAAAAAAAAAGTTACAGACACAGTTTAGTCAGAAAAACAGCTCTTTGTTTCAATATATGGCATTTTTGTTTCATTTCAATCGAAAAGTTTCTCGACGCGAGAGTTACAGAACATGAGCACAGATTGGCAAAATATATAACTGATTTTAAATTCATTCATCAAAGAAATTAGTTGTATACTATTTTTATTTTGAATGAGACTAACTGAATTCATTGAGTAACAAACTTCTATATGTTAAACAAACTTCCAGGTATTTGCATAGTCTGTCTGTTATAATCAAAAACATATCCATTTAGTATGTTTAAAACTTCATTCAGATTAAAATTTATTTTCCCAAAATATTTAAGCCTAAACTCTTTGTACATAGGGCATACTCCAATGAAGTGAAGTGTGTTTTCCGATTCATCTAAGTTGCATAGTGTACACATGCTTACTGAAAAATTTCTGAACGCTCTTCCGTTTAAATGCAATACTCCTCCTCTCGCTGTTATTAGCAAACTTGTAGAACGTGATGAAAATTGTAAAGAAGAAAGAGGAACCAAACCGTAATTTAACTGAGGATATAAATCGTGAAATTGAGAGCTTCTTGCATCAGAGAACCGATCATCTAAGTCGTTTGTTTTTAATAGTTGTAAGATTGGTTTCCAGTTAAAACAAAGGGGAACGTCTGAGTTATCGGATGTAAAATGAATTTTATCACATATGCTCACCCACTCCTCTGCCAGTATGTGTTTTTTGATAGAATCTTTTCCGCTAAAATTTTTGGTAGCCTGTGACTGGGCATGCGTAGCACTTTCTTAATACAGGCGAAATCTAGCTTCAAAGTATCCAGATACATGGAGTTTAGACCGGTTTCTAGGTAGAGCACATAGTTTGGTGTATATTTCAGAATAAAAATTAGGAATTAAGCAAGAATTACAAAATCTTTTAAGGTAAAAAATATTTTTAAAAATATATTCACAATAAGTGATTTAGGTTCAGTAAAACATTATCTTGGTTTGGAAGTACACAGATCAACCGATGGTTTTTACTCTATTTCCCAATCAAAATATATTAATAAAATTTTGGCCCCTATTACGGTTTACAACTCAACTGAGTTGAGTTGTAATTAAGACAACTGGTTGTGATCAGTTGTAATTTTTGCTATGTTTTTGTTCGCTGCAATATAGAAAAGTTGTAAACCATAATACAAAAATTAAGAAATTACAACTCAACTGAGTTGAGTTGTAAACCGTAATAGGGGCCTTTAGCAGAAAACAAAACTTCAAGATTCCAAGGCATCATCAGTCCCTATAGATGTCTCCTATGGAAAATCTGATGTAGAACCAAATGTTTTAAATGACAACAAAAATTACCAAAAACTTCTGGGGCCTATTGTATGTAGCGCTTAATACAAGACAAGATATTACGGCAGCTATCAGTATTTTACGCCAAAAATCCAAATGAAGAAGACTGGGCAGAACTGAAAAGAGTCGTAAAATATTTAAAACTTCACATCGTTCCGGATAATGAAAAATTTTTACTTGGTTCTTCGGATGCTAATTGGGGAGAAAATAAACAAAATAGAAAATCAAACAGCGGTTATTTGTTCAAGGTTTATGGTGCTGTTGTATCATGGGCGTATCGTAAACAAACATGCGTAGCCCTATCATCTACCGAAGCAGAATTCATTGCACTTGCTAAAGCATCAAAAGAGGCTCTATGGCTAAAAGAACTTCTGGGAGATTTTGGTGAAAGGATCACCGAACCTATAGTCATAAACGAGGACAACCAAAGTTGCATACAAATAGTTGAAGGTCTTAAATTAAACAATATAACCAAGCACATCGACATAAAGTATCATTTCGTAAAAGATTATTTCGCCAAAAACATCATCAAATGCCAATATTGTCCTACAAAAGAGATGCAAGCCGATTTGTTGACAAAACCTCTAGTACCAAACAGAATAAAGGATTAAAGATCACAATTGAAAATAATGAACAATTTGGAATGAGAAGGGGTATTGAAAACTCGTTTATGCTGACATCTGCATGCGAATAAATGCATCCCAACTGGTCAAATTTTCTTACTATGTATTTATCTTATGGCGTTTATTATTACATTTTTTATCTTTCCTTTTCAACATCTTTCTTCTTCCGGTTTTAAACTTGTAAAAGATAAATTATGTTTTCTCAAATAAAAAACTTATTTAATTAAAATAAAAAACATCAGAGTTTTTCTACAATATAGCCATTTTTTGCCGAAGCTAATTTGTTTTCTAAATGTTTTTTAAACGATAAATTGTAGTTAATGTCAATTCCTAAAGCTAGATTTACACTATTGAAATTTTCTTCAAAATTGCTCTTCAAAATGCTTCAAACTCGTGTAAACAGCAAAATTTTGAAGAAAGTTTAATTTTAGTTTGTTTGTTGGGTATGAGTGGCGGCATGAAATAACTCCCCACGAAATAACTCCCCAAAAAAAATGAAATTACTCCCCAAAAAAATATACAGGAAACAACAACAACGTTTTTTGGGAACTTATTTAATTTTTTTAGGGACTTATTTCATTATTTATTTTAGGGAGTTATTTCATATGAAATAACTCCCCAAAAATCTGAAATGAAATAAGTCCCTAAAAATATTTTGGGGACTTATTTCATTTTATAATTTATTCCAAAGTCGTCAAAAATGCAAATAATGTCCCGTTATAATATATAAACAAAACTTGTTTTAATGAATGGTCATTAAAAATAATTGTTACTAGGCAGTTAGTTTTAGAAATAATTTTGCTGTATAAGGTGCATTAATAAGAAAAAAAAAATATTAAAAATAAATTTTGAAATAATAAGTGGTTACAGAAAACATAGCAAATTGTTATACGTTGTAGATCAAAAAATGATCTATATTAAAAAATCAGTTTTTGGGGATTTATTTCATTTCAAGAATTGGGGACTTATTTCAAATGAAATAACTCCCCGATTTTTGGGGATTTCTTTCATTTTGATTTAGGGAGTTACTTCATTTCGTTGGGGTTTTATTTCATTTTAAAATTGGGGGTTTATTTCATATGAAATAAGACCCCAAAAATTGGGGACTTATTTCATTTTATTTTTGGGGAGTTATTTCGTGGGGAGTTATTTCATGCCGCCGGTATGAGTAGTAATATTATAAACTGGGTACAATGCTGAAAACCGGTAAAACTCAGGAACGGTGAGAGAAAATTCGAAAATACTTGTTTCTAAATTATTTAGAATAAATTGATCTTTCAAACTGCATTACTGGCTTGTTTCATTTTCATAAAGATTTTAAAAGCTATAAAGCGTTATTTACACAATTAATGGAAAAATTACGAAAAATTTTAATGTAGGGTGCATACATGAGCAAATGCATTGCAAAAACTTATAGTCTTTGTACACCAAAACAAAGATTGGACATTTTTCTTTTGAATTATTTCCTTAAATGTGAAAAAAATCGTGGTTTTTGTCTTCAAAATTTTGCTGTTTACACGAGTTTGAAGCATTTTGAAGAGCAATTTTGAAGAAAATTTCAATCGTGTAAATCTAGCTTAAGTATCTGTAGCTATTGACAATTTCGACATTATCATCTCCAAAACTCCATTTAAGTTTCTTTGATATTCTGGTACCATTGCGAAACACTTCAGTTTGTGCTTTGTTGTGAAACGGACGTGTATTTTCAACCCCGCATACGATTTTAATTTATTATTAATTAAATTTGATTTTGGAATATAAATACTAAGCGAATGGACGCTGGAAAATATATGATATTTTTTATTTCAATTATTTAACATAAAAGTGAACAATTAAAACGAAAAAGTAAATAAAGATAAATAAAGCAAAAATATATACATATGTACGTATGAATGTTCATACATGTGTATGTATACATATTCTGTGCACAAACATTTTAGTTTAAATTTCTTATTTTTGGCGTTGTTGTTGTAAAATAAAATAAATAATAAAAACAATAAAAGCACATTAAACCGGTGAAAAACAAAAACAATTTCTTGCATGAGTAAAAACAATGTAACAACAATAAAATTAAATGATAGAAATGCTTATGTGACAGTGCATGCCAACGAAAATAATGTTGAAATAAATAAAACAAAACAAAACAATAGTAACTACTTAACGGCTAAGCCAATTTTTCGCACTCGTTCCCTCTCACCCTCTTTATTTACACAAACGGTGGATAGTGACTCATTAAAAAAACTAAAAATAGACTTGGTAACAAGTGTTGCCAGGCCAACAAGTATTGCCGCTACGTCAAAAATAAATTTAGTGGGAAATGATACCATGAACCAAAACACTAATGCAATGGAAAACCCCCCTGTAAAAAGTTGCCAAAAGCCTCAAGTCCAAGTTGGTATGGACAGGTATATAACAGTCCTTAAGCGGAGTCGCAGCCCTACCTCTTCAGCTGTTGCTTCGGCATCAAAAGTGCCATCTTTTGACAAAATAAATTCCCAAAATCGCTTTGCAATTCTGGAGGATGAATCCTCTGAAGCACCAAACGTCATAAGATCGCCCAAGCCTCCCCCGATATATCTTAGGGAGCATAACTCAAATGATCTAATAAAGAGTTTAATTTCGTTGATTGGTGAAAATTCGTTTTATGTAGCCGCAATAAAGAGAGGTAGCATAAATGAAACGAAAATTCAAGTGAATCATGAAAATGATTTTCGCAAAATTATTAACAAATTTGAGGCACTTAAAAAAAGTTTTTATACATACCAACTCAAGAGCAGTAAAGGTCTCCAGGTGGTGATTAAGGGAATTGATTCATGCGTAGACCCAGAGGAAATTAAAACTTTCTTAGAAGAAAAAGGCTTCAAGATAAAACACGTGGTAAATATTAGAAATAGAGACAAAAATCCACAACCACTATTTCGAGTAGAATTAGAGCCCGGCGACATTAAGTTAAAAAAAAACGAAACGCATCCCATTTATAGTTTAAAATATATTCTATACAGAAAAATCACAATTGAGGAGCCGCACAAAAAAAATGGACCTGTTCAGTGCTTAAACTGCCAAGAATTTGGCCATACAAAGGCATACTGCTACTTACCCCCTGTTTGCGTAGTATGTGGTGAGCTACACGGTACAGTTTCTTGCGATAAGCCTAAAACCGACCCCAACGTAAAAAAATGTAGCAACTGTGGCGGTAATCACACTGCCAATTATAGAGGATGCCCTGTATATAATATCGTCAAGCAGACGGTTGGACCAAAAACAAATGCCCCTCAAATGCAGGTTGCAAATCAAGTTATCACAAATGCAATTCAAGCCCCCCAGTTTAGTAATAACAGAACCTCTTATGCTAACGTTCTAAAATCAAACCATGAGCCAATGCAAGGTGCCTCGCCAAGTAATGATGAAACTCCAGTTTCTAATTTAAGTCGTTTAGAAAAAACCATGGAAACATTAGTGCAAACAGTAAATAATTTTACGAACACAATGGGTAATATGATGCAGGAAATTCTTAGAATGCAATCAATGTTATTGCAAGCTGTACTTAACAAGCCATGAACTGTATAAAAATTTGTTTTTGGAACGCAAACGGCATCCGCCAACATAAAAATGAACTAGAATACTTTCTTAAAAATAAACAAATTGATGTCATGATGGTTTCTAAAACTCATTTGACTTCAAAAAATACGTTTAAAATAAATGGTTATATACTATATGATACAAAGGACCCTCGAGATAGAGCTTGTGGAGGTTCTGCCATTTTAATTAAAACCAGAATCAAACACTACCTAATGGGTGATCATCGTGAAGATTATCTTCAAGCAACAAACATTTGCGTTGAAGAATTAAATAGAAACGTAGTAATCTCATCGTTATACTCCCCACCTAGATATTCAATATCAGAAGGCCAATATTATAAATATTTCAAATCATTAGGACCCTGTTTCCTGGCCGCTGGCGATTATAACGCTAAACATACCTTCTGGGGGTCCCGACTTATAACACCAAAAGGTCGTGTTCTATTTAATACTATTACTAAAATGGATTTGAATGTGATAGCGAGCGGACAACCAACATATTGGCCTACTGATCAGCAAAAAATACCAGATGTCATCGATTTTGGCGTGGTTAAAAACATCCCCTTAGAAACGATTTATGTTGAAGCTTCCTTAGAATTATCTTCCGACCACACACCAACTATTGTTACTTTAATGAACCCCAATAGAACTGTATCTCCAACTGGTTACTTAGCGACGCCAGCTACACAAATCAATTGGCTAAAATATAAAAAATATCTCAGCACCCATTGCACAGAAAATATTCCGCTTAGTACACCGGAATACGTAGATCGCGCTATTCTTAATTTTGACAGTTTTCTGAAGCTAGCTGTACAACATTCCAGTATTACCCAAAAAAAAACTAAAAATATTAAAATTTATTCCACAGATGTTGAGCGTCTCCTGTCTGAAAAAAGAAGAGCCCGAAGAGAGTGGCAATTGCACAGATCCCCTCAACTTAAGAGTTTGTTAAAAGATTGTACAAGAAGGCTAAGAAAGTTACTACAGATACAGAAAACGGATTCTCTGCAAAAATATCTTAAGGAACTTGATGCAACTCCGCAATCAGACTACTCATTATGGCGTGCAGCTAAAAATCTAAATAGGCCAGTTATCTCTAAGCCACCATTAAGAAACTTGAACGGAAGTTGGGCAAGAAATGATAACGAAAAGGGAAATCTGTTTGTTAATCATTTAAAAAACGTATTTACCCCAAATATATCTCACGATACTGCGGTCGAGTTACCACCTGTTCCTGCTAGAGCAGCTATTCCCCTCAGATTTGAGATAAGAGAAATCGAACAGGCTATTTGTGACTTAAACACTAAGAAGGCACCTGGTATTGATAAAATCAGTAATAAAATGCTTTTAGAGCTACCTCGCACAGCAAAGAAAATTATTCTTTTTATTTTTAATGCTATTTTACGCCTTGAATACTATCCTCAAAAATGGAAGGTTTCCTTAGTTACCATGATAACAAAGCCAGGTAAAGATCATACAAAAGTTGAGTCATATAGGCCAATTAGCTTATTATCAAATATGTCAAAGCTGTTTGAGAAATTATTAGTTTCAAAATTAACACCGATTTTAAGTGAAAATAGATGTATTCCAAACCATCAGTTCGGATTTCGAAGAAAACACAGCACAATCGAACAGACTCATCGAATAGTAAATGTCATAAGAAAAGCATTTGAAGAAAAAAAATATTGCTCAGCACTCTTCATCGATGTTTCGCAAGCATTTGATAAAGTCTGGCATGAAGGCTTATTACATAAATTGAAACAAAATTTACCAGCAAACACACACAAGCTGCTAGAAAGCTACTTAGTCGGTCGTCAATTTATTATTAAAGAAGGAAATTTCTTAAGTTCACCTCAGCCCATTGGCGCTGGAGTCCCACAAGGCAGCATCCTGGGCCCTCTATTATATTTAATTTATACTTCGGACATGCCAACAAGTAACTACACCCAAACTTCAACATTTGCAGACGATACAGCATTTCTAAGCGTCCACGAAAACCGTTATGAAGCATCTCGTTTCTTACAGCATCATATATTTCAACTAGAAATATGGTTAAGACAATGGAGGATAATGGTCAATGAGCAAAAATGCGTGCATATAACATTCACCTTGCGCCGGGAATCTTGCCCCCATATAACAATCAACAATCAAATAATTCCTCAACTTTCGCATGTAAAATATCTGGGTATACATCTGGATCGGCGATTAACGTGGAAATGCCATATAGAGGCAAAATTAACTCAAATGAAACTAAAAGCCATTCAAATTCATTGGCTTATTGGTAGAAACTCTGTCCTTAGTCTCGACTGCAAACTTCTTCTTTACAACTCCATCTTAAAGCCAATCTGGTGCTATGGTATTCAGTTATGGGGCACTGCCTCGGCCTCTAATATAGAAAAGATTCAAAGGCGCCAAAATAAAATTCTTCGAATAATCACAGCTGCCCCGTGGTATGTAAAAAACTCAAATATTCAAATATGATTACGAAATATGCAGTAAAATACTTAAAAAGGCTCGAATTGCATCCAAACCCACTAGCACGAAATATTTTAAATGATAGCGGCCACACTCGCTTAAGAAGAAGAGACACTGCAGCACTTATCCAATTAGATGAGCGACAAACACCTAGATAAGTGAACAGAACCCGTGATGAAGAAAATTTTTGTCTGGCACTGGCAGGACATAAAATAAAGTACTAGGTTAAGATTTGATTAATTATTGTTAGTTCATATTTAAATGTATGAAGATTCAATAAATAATATTGAGAAAAAAAAAAAAAAAAAAAAAAAAAAATTGCGAAACACTAATATTTTAGATTTAGTCAAATTGACTTTTAAAAACCACATTTTACAGTAAGAATATAATGTTTCAATCATATTTTGTAATACATTTGTGGAGTCAGATAAAATGACGATATCATTAGCATAAAGTAGGATTTTTACAGAAATGTTGTCAATGTTAATTCCCTCCGGTAACACGTCCACTAAATCGTTAAGGTACAAGGCAAACAAAATTGGACTTAATATACAGCCTTGTTTGACGCCAAGATCTATATTGAGAGGTTCAGAAAATGTGTTTTTATAAAATATTCGACATGTTGTGTTTTCATATAAAGTTGTAAAATTCGAATAACCCCATACTAGATAGTTTATAAAAAAGAAAATTCCTTGGAATCATATCAAATGCACATGAGAAGTCGACGAAGAACGCATACGTGTTATTGCCATTTAGTTTATTTAAGTGTACAATATTGACAAGGTTGAAAACGTTGTCAACCGTAGAATCCAATCCGAGATCCGATTTAAGAGGATGTTGTTGAAAATTTGGCATAACGTATTAATAGGTGACAGTCCCCTATAGTTGGTAGGGCAATTGGGGTCGCCTTTCTTTAAAAAAGGTATAAGTGTGGATGTTTTGAAGCTTGCCGGTATTTCTTCACGTAAGAATATTTGGTTTAAAACGGTGAGAATCCCAGTAACAAAACAAAATGGCGCATATTTATAAAATTCATAGCTTATTCGATCATTACCTGGAGTCTTATTGAGCTTTAGTGATCTTAGTACCGTACATTGTTCAAATATCTCTATAGGAGAATATAGGAAATCATCTGTATAACAAGACATACACCAATGTAATGAGTTTATATTATCTGTGTTTTGCAGCATTTTACTAAAATGCGTAAGAAAGTCTTCAGGGTTAAGATCACCTCTCAACGTTTGGGTGCGCATTTTTATATTGTTTGACAATTTCCACCACGTTTTACTGCATCCAACTGAGTTAAGTTTTTCCAAATTTTCATTATAAAATTCCAGTTTTCGTTTACGACAGTTAAATAGATATTTAGTTCTTGCAGAAAAATATTTTACTTTATTTGCAGATGTGTGCATTCTTCTATATTTTTTAGGGCTATCAGCATGTTTTTCCGGGAACGTAAAAATTTCCAGTTGAACCATTTCTGTTTAGGTACAAAATTACATTTGTTATTATTCTTAACGTATGCTTGAATTATTTTGTTTTTTAAAGATGAAACCATATCATCAACCGTTACATTCCGTACAAAACTGTCATTGCCAGTGAGTTGTATTAGTTTTTCCGAATATTTATTAAAATTTTTGGTATTCCAATAGAGTCTCTTAGGGGCCAAATCCGACAATAAACTGTTATTTGACATAGGGATACGAATATTTAAGTTTAGAGGCATATGATCAGAGTAAGGTTTACAAGCAATACGGAAATCGTCAACGTACTTCAAAAATCTGTGTGAACAAATACAGTAGTCCATAACAGAGCTACCCCTACCGCCACAAAAACTAAATTCACCGTCTATATCACCATTTGTTCTACCATAAAGAATTATGCCACCTTAATTTTCAACAAGATTCATCAGTTTCTTTCCTTCAAATTTAAAAATTTTGTCCTTAGAGCATCTCAATTCATTTATGTGAGGAAGATCATTTAAAAGGTTTGGGTCCAAAACTTGCTCTTCACCATTACGCGCATGTAGATCTCCAAATATACAAAAATTTGTAGGACAAAATTAAAATAAAATAAATAAAGTCAGTGGGACCATTTAGTACAATTTAAATAACAAGGAATAAAACAAAACAAATTTCCATCTATCACGGCTCTCAACAAAACATTATTATTAGAATGACTTGAAAATTTCAATTTATACGTTTTTTGTATTGCCCATTTGAAACCAAACAAGCAGCCACCACAAGCACCACCAACATTATGATTTTTTGTAGCACTTATCCAATGTAAGGAGCAATTTTGAAAGTAAGTAGAAAAATGTTTATGTTCGTCTGCTATGACATGAGTTTCAAAAAGAAAGAAAATATCAAATTTATTAATGTAATTTCCAAAATGAAGAGAATTGGCAAGGTTATTATAAGAAATAAAACGGCAGTGATGTTATTTGTGTTAACGGTACCAACTGCGGAGTTTCCATTTTTGACAATGACATCAGTAGAACAATTAGCTTCTTGCAACAAATTTCTTAAGTATCCAGCATCATTAGAGTACGCAACTATTTTACCCGACCACCAAGTATATTTTTTGTCGTTTATATAAATACAGAATTCACCAAGACTGACTTTTATATTCTTTTTTAAATTAAAAACGGTTTTATTTAGCTGCCTTAAATTATAACGCACATGCAATACATCTTTGGTGTAATCCTTCTGAATATAAATATCGATATCTTTGAGATCAATTTTGGCAGAAATAACGTTAACGGCTTGCAAATTTGTTTCTAATGTAAACATGAATGAATTTTTTGTTAATAGTGGGCGAGCCGACACAATATTTGTATTTACTTGTATATTGGTACATAATTCAGAGAAACGGGTTTTAGCGAACATAAAATAATAATAAAAATGTCATCAACAGTAGCGATGGCAAATTTTATTGAAAATATTGAACCAAAAACTGATAGTTTTCATACAAATTACAAGAAAAAGCATCAAAAAAGAAAAATAAAACGATTTTTTGATGTTAAATGTTGCCAATCCATGTGTAATTACACATTTTGTGTGTAATTTTATAATCTGTGCGAAATCTTTTTTTTAATTTAAGTTCTACTTTTTCATTCATTCTAAAAGAAAAATGTCCAATCTTTGTTTTGGTGTACAAAGACTATAAGTTTTTGCAATGCATTTGCTCATGTATGCACCCTACATTAAAATTTTTCGTAATTTTTCCATAAATTGTGTAAATAACGCTTTATAGCTTTTAAAATCTTTATGAAAATGAATGCAGTTTAAAAGATCAATTTATTCTAAATAATTTAGAAACAAGTATTTTCGAATTTACTCTCACCGTTCCTGAGTTTTACCGGTTTTCAGCATTGTACCCAGTTTATAATATTACTACTCATACCCAACAAACAAACTAAAATTAAACTTTCCGTTTTGCTTTGTTTAAAAATCATTTATTGGGATTCTTACGACGTAGTATATATCAGTTTCAGAAGTTGTGACATTAAAGCAGCGGAGGGCGCTGGTTTGCCTGGATTACGAAGTTTTTCGGGTTTTAACATTTACTCATCGTGTTTTTTTTACCAGAGCTACTACAAACGTAAACATTTTCCTGCATAGATATTCCTAAAAATCCCCAAAACATACCATACACTTGTTTTATTATACTACCTTTTAACTTAAAAAAAGTAGGTTTAAAATAGAGAAAATATATAAAAACCCATTTTCTAGTAGTCAAAACAAAAGGAAATAGCAATTTTTACATTGAAATCGGAATGTGAAAAATTTACCGTTTAACACATACACGTGTTTGTGTGATGTTGTTTTCGCTCATTTACTACTGCCCACAAACTGAAAACATTGTTTCATGCATGAAAAGCAACATAGGCAACCCGAAATACAAATACAACCAGGCATCAGAAATTAAGAACCGAAAACCTAAAATTTAAGTTTTTTTTTTGAAAAATTCAAAACTCATGCGTACAAAATAAATTTTATTTTTCTATCATTTAAAAAAAATAAGAAACACAAAAAAAGATATTTATTTTTGAAGTACAATATGTATATTGTACATGAAAAATATTTATCATTGGTGTTCAAAAAATATTTTCATCCGCACAAAAAAAAAAAAAAAATATTTTATTTGAATTGTTATTTAAAGTTCAAAACAAAAAAAGTTTTTAAAAAACAACAGAAAGAAACAAGGTATATTTACACAAGGTAGACTCATTTGGGAGTGTAGACATGCTGCTCTTTAAAAGGAACCGAGTTGTCAAAATTGTCTTCATATAAAACAAAAACAATTTAACGCACACATGTACAAATTTTGGCTCATATACACGCAATTTGACGTTGGGGTTCCAACTAGGGGTACACAGCTGACAAACATATGGGCCAACGAGTTTACCTTGTGTAAATATACCTTGGAAAGAAAAAAAATAAAATTGTATTCAGTTGCGTAATAAATTTCAACCAAGTAGGAGTGTTGCGCATGTTGTTATTTTGGCAAATTAAGCAATTTCGTAGTGGTACACTGACAATATATTTATTGTGTTGAGATCAAGCTGGTTTATGTATGTTTTTTCTCAGCTTGTTTTAAAAACTTTTCAGCAATCATGTGGGGTGTAGAGTGGGAAAATCTTTTTATGTACTTTGAATTTGTCGAATGAAGCTGAGTGCCTTATTTGTAATCAGGTATTAAAAAATGTGTATCGGTCTTATCTTAAACGACACTATGACAGATTTCATGCGGAAAGAATTTTGTTGCTGGAAATGTTAGACAGCAAAAAATAGAAAAATTAAAAAAAGATTTTAGGCTTAAAAATCTCCGTCTTGAGAGAAAGGGCGCCAGTAGTTCTATTAACTGCACGGTTGATCAGCAAGTTAAGGCTACATATATTATAAGTTTAGCTTTAGCAAAAAAGGGTCGTCCTTTTGATGATGGACAGTTTTTTAAAGACACTTGTTTGTCAATGATGTATTTGTTTGGAGAAGCAGGACAACAAATAGGGGATATAATTAATGAAATGCCTTTATCTCGCCGAACATTAACTCGCCGAACGGAAGATATAGGGCTATTTATTCAATGGGAGACAAATGAACGCATAAAAAAGCCAAATATGTATCAATATGCTTAGATGAAAGTGTTGACATTTGCGATATCAGTCAAATGATTATTTGTTTTATGGCCAATTTGCAGGATTGATATTAAAACACAGTTATATTTAAAATAGTTTTAATACAAAATTCTCTTCTTCACTAAATACTTACATCGAACTAAATTCACCTTCAACTTAAGTTTCTATTTTAATATTTTAGCAAGGTGGCCTCAATATCACGACAATACAACCACAAGAGGCAAAGCAATAACAATAAGCTGTTTTTTGAGACCATCTTGTAAATAATTATACTTTTTTATGATATTTTTTGTATTTAGTAGTGCTACCATACTTTTATCTTATTTAAGTAAGACTTTTAAAATAAAACTCAAAAAATCAATCTGTATTTAAATACGATTTAAGTTTTTATGAAAATTAACTTAATTTAGATTTAATTACTATGCTGAAAATTGGGAATTACAATGGTAGACAATTTTTTTAATTCATTTGAGGAAATTTTACTGGTGAAGCTATTTTTGATGCTATCAAAAAGAATGTTTTATGTGAAGTAGAAAAAGAAAAAATATCTTCTATTTGCACTGACGGCGCTGCTGTAATGGTTGGGCGAAACCAGGGACTTGTTGGTTAGTTGAAAAAAGCTGGAGTAAATGTGCGCACATTTCATTGTATAATTCACAATGCTTGTTTTCAAAAAGGATAGGTCTTCAAGAATCTATGAAAGTAGCTGTTAAAATAATTAATCGCCTTAGAGGAGGCCATAACGCACTTACACACAGAAGGTAATAGAATTTCTGAAAGATATAGATGCTGATTATCAGGATATACTAATGTATACGGAGGTGTGATGGTTAAGTCGGGGAAAATGTTTAGAGCGTCTTTTTAATCTTAGAGTAGAGATTGAAACCTTTTTGCAATCGCAGCCTTGCTCGAAAGATGCAGACATTTTAAATTCCTTGAAAAGTCATAATTTTCTTTACGATTTAAGCTTTCTTGCTAACAGCACACAACACATTAATAAATTAAATCTTGTGCTACAAGGAAACGATAAAAATATAAATGATCTATTGCATGCAATCAATGAGTTTTTAAGAAAACTTTCTATTTTAAAAAGTCAAATTGGATGTCAATATTAATCAAATTTTCCAAAAACTTAAGAAATTTTTACACAATTTCCAAATAATGAAAAACTTCAAGAACTGACGGAAGAAATAAATTTACTCTGGGACAATTGCCAAAGTAGGTTTAAAGATTTTTTGAACTTAGAATGGATTATGAACATTTAAAATAACCCTCTTACGTGTTCATTAGAAAATTTACCGAAGGGTATTGAAGAGGAATTGACGTTAATGCGGCAAGACATATCGATTCCAATGGAAATGGGTATCATCTTTTGGAAAAATATTTGCCCTCAAAAATACTCGTCAGTTAAGCCCTTATGACACTACATTTTTTATTCATTAATTGATAGAAAGAAACAGTAAATGTTAGAAAGAGCAAACTATAAAATGTAAACAAAGTTTTTTAGTTTTTTTTTTCTCTTGTTATGGTTTTGTTTCAGGGATGGGGTTGAGAATTTTTAAAATTGTTGGTACAAAACCTTTAAAAATTTTACTTTTTTACCCTAATTGTACTAAAAGATTTTTTTAGTTGAAATTAATTTTATTTTTGTTCATGAAAAACACCACAAAAAGGTATTATAAATCTTAGTTTAAAAAGTATCAACAAAAAAGTACAATTGAAACAACTTAGCCATCCCTGTTTTGTTTATTTTCTTAAATGTTGCCAACTTTTTGTTTATGAGAAACCTAAAAACAAAAAGCGGTAAATCGCTGAATTTGCTTATAAACCGCTGATTCAGCAACACTTTTAATATTTCAAGCTGGAAATGTCAATTTTAAGTTAAACAATTTTACATTTTTTTTGACATAACTTCATTTTTTATCGATAACTTTAGTAAAATTTTTGACAGTTTGCCATTTATCTTAATACAGCTTAACTCTTTGCACTTGATAAATTTTTGTATTACATTATATTTGTACTGTTCACCAAAACTTGAACAATGCATTAAAAATGTAGTGTCATAAGGACTTTAGGGACTAAGTATGTAATCTCTTTTCAATGTTTGGCACAACATCAGCGTTGCCAGAATGAAGATTTTACCTTATTTTTGAAGATTTTTTGACTAAAGATTTGAAGATCTTTTTTCTCAAATTAAGATTTTATATTTTTAGAAATGAAAATTCTTAACTTTAAGTTTGTACAACTTACATAATTTTTTGCAGTTTTTTAAACAGTCAGTTTTTAAAACAATGAGGTTTTGTATCAGCTTGTTGTCTATTGGATATGCATACTTTTGTACCCATTGTCTAGCATACACAAAAATTAGCGGTTGTTCATTTTGGGAATATTTTTTTTTTCCATTTCTTTATTTGCGATCAATTTTACAATAATAAGCAAATTTGAATAAAATATAAATATTATAAATATTATATTGTTGTTTCCCATCGGAAACAACAATATAAGATATGCATGTACTAGTTATAATACATATATAGAGATGATTTATATTTTTAATAAAATAATAAAGTAATTAATAAGATTTTTTTTTTTTTTTTTTTTTTTTTTTTTTTTTTTTACCAAAAAGGAGTAGTTTACAAAATATAGTTATAAATTAAATTATATAAATCACATTTTATACAAATGGGAGATCTAATATGTGTTTTCTTTTAAGTCTTCGTACTTCGTCAGTCTCGTCTAATAGTGTGATTGCCAGTGTGTTAGAGTGATTGCTGAGTCTTTTTAGATAGTTGCAGCTAAATTTTTGTATTTCAGTTTTTACAAAGGGTATTTGGAGGTCATTATGTAATGCTATATTGGTAACGTAAAAAGGAGCGTTTGTAATTGATCTTAAGGCCTTAGATTGAAATCTTTGCAAAATTTATATATTTGATGTGATGGCTGTTCCCCATAATTCTATGTCATAGGTCCAAATTGGCTTTAATATTGTTTTTAGAAGAAGTACCTTATTTTCGAGTGATAGTTGTGATTTGGGCCCCAGAAGCCAGTACATTTGTTTAAATTTCATATCGAGTTGTTTTCTCTTGGCATTTATGTGAACTTTCCATGTAAGTCGTCGGTCCAAATAAAGCCCAAGATATTTGACATTTTCTTTGCTGGGTATTGGGGTGCCATTGAGGCTTACTGGTGGGCAGTTTTCTCTTCTTAACGTAAAAGTAATGTGATTAGATTTTTGGGTGTTTACTATAATATTCCATTTAGTAAGCCAGTGTTGTAGATGGTCGAGTTGTAATTGCAATAATCTTGAAGCTTCAGTTGGTGATTGTGTGAGACAGAATATATGGTTTTTTATGTATGCATGTAAGTATTGATTTGTATGCTGTGATAATAAGAAACAGTGAAACAACCTCTCAATACAGTTATGTATATACCAGCGTTGCCAGAATGAAGATTTTACATTATTTTTGAAGATTTTTTGACTAAAATAAGATTTGAAGATCTTTTTTCTCAAATTAAGATTTTTTATTTTTAGAAATAAAAATTCTTAACTTTAAGTTTGTACAACTTACATAATTTTTTGCAGTTTTTTAAACAGTCAGTTTTTAAAACAATGAGGTTTTGTATCAGCTTGTTGTCTATTGGATATGCATACTTTTGTACTCATTGTCTAGCATACACAAAAATTAGCGGTTGTTCATTTTGGCAATATTGATGAAAAAAATTATTTGAAAAAAGAAAACCCGTATTTTTATAAAGTTTAATATATTAAAATACAAAAAAGTTCATGTATTTAGTACCAAAAGGTAAAACAAATGGAACTTAACCCTAATATTACTGCTTGGTCTGGAAAGACTAAATTTGTGTTTTGCAATTATTGCAATTTTTCGAATATAACAAAAAAAACAGGGGCGTCTATAAATGATGTGTGCTGAATCGAATGAAACTAAATTAAATTTGATTGGAGCAAGATTAGTGGGGTGAAATTCTATTTTTATGTAAAAGTCTCTGGGACGGACCAAATTTTTTTTTGCAATATTTTTCATATAGAACAATATATCAAAAAAACAGAAAGGTAAATTCTATAAATAGGTCTGTCTGCGTACACATATTTTGCATCATTTTGTGAAAAATGTTGCAAAATATTACAAAATGTTGTCTGTGTACTCCAAATCTCTTGCAGCGAGAGAGCCAAAAAGAGAATTTTTTGACAGTTGGAAGTTAGAGAACTTACAAAATGTTACTGGAGAAATTTCCTCTTGCAAGATTTTGCAACTAGTTTGAACAGCTGTTTTTATTACGTGTGCCAAGATAGCGTCGAAGAAATAGCGTCGAATTTGGGAATATAAAAACCGGGAAAACCAAATACCCAAATTATGGTCTTTTGCAGAATAACAACAAAAAGTTAGCGTCGAATTTAGGAATTTAGGGGGATTTCCAAAAGTAAAAAAAGTTAGCGTCGAATTTGGGAATTTAAAATGGGGAAGTAAAAATAACTAATATTTTTAATAAAAATACAAAAAATAGTTAGCACAAATAAAAAAAATACACATTTAGGAACAAAATAAGCAATGCGTGCAAAAAATCGTTCGGCTAGTTCCCGAGATATTTGGGTGCATCCAAAATGGTCAGTACAAAGCTTTACTGATTTATACCTTGGAACACAAGCTTTTGCACGGTATAAAGGCTGAGTTCCAAAACGTCGGTTGCAAAGCAACTATCTTTTTTAAATGCATGCTACAATGCAACCGTGTAGGTTATTACAATTCTATTTGTCCCAATGTGCACCAAAAAAGTATTTAATGAGAATATAATACAAAAGCTGTGCATTATTAAACTTGAATATACATTTTTGACTTGTGCTGCAAAGTATATTGATATTTTGGAACTCAGCCAAACTGTATATATTCTGCAAAAAATCGAATCCAGAAATCTCGGGAACGGAACGAACGATTTTTTGCACGCATCGCTCATTTTGTTCCAAAAAGTTAATTTTTTTTAACTATTTTTTGTATTTTTGTTAAAAATATTAAATATTTATACTCCCCCTTTTAAATTCCTAAATTCGACGCTAACTTTTTGATTTCATTCGGTAAATCCCATTATTTGGGTATTTTTGTTTCCCGGTTTTTAAATTCCCAAAAGTCGGTATTTTGCTAAATTTTGCTTTGTCATTTCAATTGCCTACACACCGATCAGCTGTTTTCTTGCAAGATTTCACTGGATTCTGTCTGCGTACTTTTTGAGATATTTTGAGCCGACAGAGTAAAATTGGTCTTACTCTCCCAAAAAAATTTACTGAGTATTTGCTACTGGAAAAGTACGCAGACAGACCTAATGATATGTTGTAAATTGAATGAATCAAGTTCGAATTAAATCAGACAACTACGGCCTGTTATGAGCTAAGTATAATTTAACTACAAAAACCAAGCGGAAAACTCATTTCACTCAGTTGCGAAAAAGCAATGTGCAAAATAAGGGACTACATATTCGATGACTTGCATGTAAAATAAAATTATATAATAAATTCGTATACGGGCGTGTCCTTTAAATCGAAAAGGCAAACATTTTAAACGTAGTTTTTTAATAAGATTTCTGTGATAAATGAATTTTATGACAAATATTTTACAAATATTTCTCTATTAAACAGAATTTAATAACAAACATTATAAAAATTTGATTAAAAGTGTATTAAAAACCACTTCTGCTTATCTAAAATAATAATTTAATAAAAAATATATTTATTTACTTTTTATTTAATTGGGATTTTCTTTAGCTGTTCTAATTGGGGTCAGGCCTGACCAAGAGAAGACCTAAGTGGTAAAAAGTTACCTAGGGTTAAGAAGCTTTTGGTGTGAAAGTTCCACATTCCATGTTTTTGATAATTATTAAATAAAGTGTATATACATTAGTGCTTTACAATGTCTTTTCAAAGGTGTACATTATTTTAATAACAATTCCATTAGGAATATATTAAGGGAAATCCATATAATCCATATATTTTCAAATGCCTTCGATACAACAACGGTATCGAATATAATACTTAATTGAGAACCCTTAAAACTTCATAGGATGTATGATCTTCTTGCCCAAAATTTATATATCTCTAATTTTAGAATTTAATTACTTCCAAAGAAACTTCTTTATTTATATGAACTTTTTTACGTTCTTATTTATTAGAAAACAAATGGATGTAAAGTATATTTTTAGAAAGAATTTTATGGAAAATATAACTAAAAACACAATTGAAGCCTACAATCTAATTTTGTATAAATACCGCAATTATGTATTTCAATTTAAATAATTTCCATAATAAGGAGTATTTCCTATTAAAAAATTAATAATTTTTACTTCTTTGCCTTTGTTATTAAAAATTTTAAGATTTTCCTCTTCAAAATAAGATTTTTTTTTGGCCATATGAAGATTTTCCTTCCAAATCTTCTGGCAACGCTGCACAACATATATCTGCGAGTCCGCATTTTCATCAATGTCTCAGATTAAAAACAAATTAAGAAATGAATTGACAGATAACCATTTGGAGACATTATTAAAAATCAAATGTTACCCAAAAGAACTTGACATTGTTAAATTAATAGATTTTGTTAACAAAAACTAATTGAAACTTTTTTTCAAGTGCCTGATCACGTAAGAGGATTATTATAAATGCTTATAATCGATTATATGTTCAAAAAATATTTAAATCTACTTTGCAAATTTTCAAAAATAAAAATTTCTTCCACCAGTTCTTAAAGTTTTTTAATATTTGGAAGTTGCGTAAAAATTTCTTGAGTTTTTGGGAAATTTGATAAATTTTTACATCCAATTTGACTTTTTAAAATAGAAAGTTTTCTTGGAAACTCATTGATTGCATGCAATAGATCATTTCGTGCCTTAACCGCCAAAATAACGTAACCAACAAAAAACAAATTTTACAGGAGAAGGTTTTTTTTGTTTATTTCTTATTCACTTGGAAGTTTTTCTATGAAATTTTTATTATAGTCTACAAATGATCTTATGCTAGTTTAAGATGAGTATTACCGTAAATTTTCCATTAGCAAAAGTGTTTTTGATCATCTTTTTGTCACTTACGTTAGTTTGGCGGTCATTATTGTAACCAGCTAATAATAAAATGTGCTACTTACGTTTTATTATTCTCAACTTAAAATTTTATTTTGAACTTAAAACTTTACTTTCTTGAATTTTTGTAATACATACAAATATATATATATAGAATGTATATTTACATTCACATATCGTCACCTAAAATCCAAATGGCCGTTACTGACAACAAATGTAATATCGGCTTATTAATCAAAATTAAGGTTTGGAATTTTTTGTTTAGGTACGACCTTTTGTATTTTAGGTAACGATATATACTTTTACATGTTAAATGCTTATATATTTATATTAAAATAAATAAATCATATATTATTCATCTTCCTCATTTGTTACATTCAGAACATCTTTTATCGTATTGGAGTGTTTGAGCCCAAGATATTCATAATGAAAAGTTGGTGGAATACTGTTTTTTTCACACATAGTTTTTATATCTTTAAATTTAAGTGACGAAATTTTTAATTCCTGAGAATATGCAAGAGAAGGTCGCTGAGTACAAGCATTCAGACCGATATTAATTATTACCTATATCCAAGTCAAAACATCTCTTACAAATTAAATTTATAAATCAAAACACACGGCAAAAGAAAGTTTACGACATCATACTACACACTTTTCAAGAAAGCACGAATAATTAAGGAAGAAAACAAAAAATTAATCACTTCTTCTAATATTCTGCATAACTCTAGATAAAATATCTCAACAGAAAATTTTAATTTAAATAAAAGTTTTTTAATACCACTTGCTTCAAACCAATAAACAAAACTACGAGTGAATACACATTTTACAAAAAAATAAGAAAAAACATAACGTTAAATAAAAGTAATTTTTGTTTCTAAGTTGATTGCATTGTTATTTGTAATTTTTTTATTTTAAGCTCCATTTTTTTCTAAATATATGGCAGCTCTCTCGTTGTTTTTATGTTACTTACGTTAATTCGCGGTAACTAATTTAGGCGTATGTGGGTTACGTTAAAATTGAAGGGCTCGTATTTCTCTCAATATTTGGATTATCGATACTATATTTTACAGGACAACGTGTTGTGACTTACAGAACAATTTTGCATTAAAAACTCAATTTTGGAAAATATGTTGGTTACGTTATTTTGGCGGTTAAGGCACGATTTATATTTTTATCTTTTCCTTGTAGCACAAGATTTAATTTATTAATGTGTTGTGTGATGCCAACAAGAAAGCTTAAATCGTAACGCATGATGTAAAATTTTAAAAATTCTATTATTTTTCTATGTGTGAGCCGTCTAAGCCGTTTAACTATTTTAACAGCTATTTTCTTGGATTTTTAGAAAATAATGTTTGTTGGTGAATTAAAAATACAATTACAGCTGCGCCGTCAATGCGAATAAAAGATATTCTTTCGTTTTCTATCAAGGGAAAAACATTCTTGTAAAAAGCATCATAAATAACTTCCACAATTACATTTGAATGCAAAAATTAATGATTTAAAAAAATTGTCAACCGTTCTAATACATTGTTATCTTTCATCAAAAAGAAAATAAATAAATAATCCGTCAAATAGTTTTGAAGTTATTTGCATTTAAGTAACATAATATTTTTTAAAAACACAAATAACGGTTATTTTGGAATATTTCGAAAATTAATTCTATTCTGACTTGATATTCGGATTCAGCGGGTGCCCGATACATTTGGACAAAAAAACTGTCACGTAGTGTTATAAATAGGGCAACCAAAAATAAGCACTAAAAAAACAGTTTTAAGCTCTTAAAAAAAGCGTTTAAAAACATGAAAATAAGCTGTTAAAATAAAAAAAAAAGCAATTAAAATTTATGGTTTATTTTCCACTTTATTCGTTGAATGCGTTGTTACAGTAAATTATAAATTGATGCGATAAATTTTCGAAAAGAAACCCCTGTCTATTTGAAGTCAGCACGCTTTTGTACATAGAAAAAGTTCTTTCTACGTCTACAGATGTTAAGGGAGCATATTTAAAATTGAGTATTTGCTCTGAGGTATATTTTATACGATTGAACTCGCAATGCCGCTTGCCTCCCAGTATATCCACAATATCTTTTAGTACCGAAAATCCTTCATTTGTTAATAAAACAGATTCAAATTTTTTATTCACTTTGTCGCCTATATCCCCTGGAACACCGGAAATTTTTCTTACGGTGTCCATAACTATATTCACTTGGGAAACCAATGAAAGATTTTTTGTTTCCAATTTGGTTACTACTTCGTGTAAAAACCCAAAATTTACAGAAATGAACAATATTTGGTTGCGCAAATTATTTTCATTCATTAAAGCCTGGCATATACGCACTGCTGAAGAATCTGTAGAGTTTAAATTTGAAAAAATTTCTACGAAATTATCAAAATATTTGGCATAATAATTTACAGCCATTATCCACGTCCCCCATCGAGTTATCACTGGTTATGGAGGTAGTGGTATATCTGGTGCTGTTTCTCGTAAGATTTGAACCCTTGCAGGAGATTTAAGGAACGTTTTTTTAGCATTTGAAATAAATTTGTCTACATTTGAGTAGTATTCTCTTATATGTTCACAAACTCTGTGAACTCCATGTGCAAGACAGGTTACGTGAGTTATATGTGGGTAAAATACAGCAATGGCTTTTGCAGCTTTCACCATATATGGTGCGGCATCACTTACAAAAAGAAAAATTTTCTGTTTATCTAGGTCAAATTCTTTCATTGAATCATCAAACAAACGTGCAATAGTGGAATGATTGACTTTTTCTAATACAGCTGTTTTTATTAAAAATCTTTTTTCTGAAATATTTTCATCCACATGCAGTATACCCACAACAACGTTTGCCACAAATCTGTTCGACGCATCGGTGGTCTCGTCTATAGAGACCCAAATAAAATGTTTTTGTATTTCTTCCTTTATTTTGTTAACTGTAGATTCATAAACTATTTTTGTATATTTGTTTCGAAGAGACGATTCAGATGGAATATGGAATGATGTATAGTTTTGAAGATAATGTTGTACTTTTAAATGTCGAATTTTGTATAATGGTATATCTGCTGATACAAAGGCTTCACAGAGATCAATGCAAAATTTATCGGCGGCCGATGAACTTGTAGAACTTTGTAGAAAAGTTTGTTGTAAATTTTTTTTTGATTCTCTTTCTTTTAGATCTTTGTGCTTTTTTGAATCCAGGTGTTGTTTTATGTTGTAATTTTTATCAACAGATAAAGGTTTTGAGCACACGTTACACACTAAAGCTGATCCATCAGTTTTTAAATCTGGATACTGTTTGACTAGCTTGCTCAAGTAAACCGATTTGCTTTCCTTGACTTTAGGCATTTTCTAAATAATAAAACAATAAACCAATTTTAACAAAGGTTTTAATAAATTAAAAAAAATTTATACTTACATCCAAAACGCAGAGGCTATGAAGGTAATTTTATCTGTTTTTAAACTAAGACAACTTTAAAAAGTTTTAAAAATGTTATGCTTTCAACCATTCAATGAAATTTTTAAAATGTAAATTTGTTGACAGTAAAAACTTGGCTACTTTGATTTAAACGTTTTTTTTTCAACCAGAGTTGTAGCAGCACAAAAAGTAAGGCGATTTCATGAATTCGCCTTGACAAAAAGGTGAATTTGTTAGTACAAATAAAAAAAGTTGCCACATCAAAAAAAAAAAAAAAAACAACGATTTTTGCAAAAATTTATTAAATAATTTTTTTTTTCGTATGAAAAAAATGAAAAATTATCTTAAAATGACAAAATAAGTAAAAAAAAGCCGATATCGCAAAAATAACTAAAACAAAGCCGATATTGCCAAAATAAGCAAAAAAAAGCCCTAACAAATATAGCTCATTTTCTTTGTTTTTTTATGATCGGAATTTCTGTTCAATCAAAATCTTTCTATCTTGTAAACAAAAAAAAAAGCAATTGCTTATTTTTGGTTGCCCTAGTTATAAACATACAGTTTCAAAAATCCAATTTATAATTTTATCGAATAATATGTCAAGTTGGTAACTGATTCCTTTTTTTGCATATTAACATATAGTACATATCGTTACTTTAATATGGAAAAGCCCTAACTAACATGTTCCTTACTTTACAGGAGAAGGAAAAAACTTAATAAAAATTATAGTCTTGTAGTCGCGATTTTTTTTAAACGCAGTTTTTTATTAAACTCTCTAAACAATTTAATAAAAAACTGCGTTTAAAAAAAAATCGCAACTACGATACTACAATTTTTATTAAGTCTTTTCCTTCTCCTGTAAAGTAAGGAAAATGTTAGTTAGGGCTTTTCTATATTAAAGTAACGATATGTATATTGAAGTTTTTACTCCATATGTATATATATATTTTTTACCGTTAATAAAAGCGTGATGATTTATATAATAATCAAGTTTTTTACTAAACTCCTTTTTTTTGCATATTAACATAAAGTTAGAAGAACTTTCCAAAAATTTCTCTAAGTGTAAAACAACTAATTTATACTCTTTTATTCAATGTTCTCTATTTGCCCTTAGAAAGTGTTAGCCAAAGCCACATCATTTACTACTTGTACATTTTGAACTTTGTTCTTTGCATCTTGAAATGACTTGTTGGCTTCGCAATTTTCTGGATTTGTTTTCAAAAAATCAATTGATGCTTGAATTTCTTTATTTTTAAGGTTGTCTTCTATTTAAATTTACTCCATAGTTCGCACTAATTGGCGTATGTATATTTTTGCCATTCAACTCAATGTTTTGGTGTCGATATGTTCATCAAAAAAAGTAGGTAGTCAATTTTGGGGTAAAGTTCTAATGATGACCGAGAAAGGTTTTTAACGTAGCGCGTGCAACTGCTAAATTAATAGTTTTGTAGTTATCCAACCGCTTTTATGTACAAAGATTATTGAGATGAGTGTATCGTGGGCATTAAAGCTTTGTTCACAATCAGAGAAACAATTCCGTTTTTTCGTCTATCTTTTTTCTTCCAAAAGTATTTCATATATTTTCCTTTCTTTTTTAGAACAAAAATATAACTAAAATTTTTTTTTAAAATGTAACTAAAGTTGAGTCTACTTTAACTTCAGCAACAATTTGTATAAAATTGTTTCTGACGTTTAAAATAATTTTATTTAGTTTTGAATGAAAATTTTAACATAGTGTTGTAAAAAATAATAATAAATGCATAATATTGTTCTGGCTAAAATTTGCAAACGGTTTTTTAATGCAAAATGTGTGTGGTTGCAAAAGAAATTGTTGCTCTATTATGAAAACCAAGTGAAAATGTTTTTTTGATTGTGAAAGAAGCTTAAGATTGCAGCTGGTTTCAAAAAATGCATATTTTCAAAGAATATATAATTTTCTTCCTCCAGCAAGTCCAATTAATAGCCTGAAGGTGTCATAACACTGTTCACTCGAACAAGTATTGTGCCATAGGTCCGTACCTACGATTAGTAGTAGGTAGGGCTTAGATCTATTACCCAAAAAAATAAGACTCAGATGAAACAATTCTTTATAGTCTTCTCTCGGTTGCATGTCTTCAAGCTGGCCTTAAATAAAATTCTCAAATCTTTACGTATTGGAAATGGAGAGCGCTTACATCAATGTCACAACTTCTGAAACTGATTTTCCGAATTTATTCCAGGGCATAGAGCTACATCGTATGAACCCAAATAAATGATTTTTAAGCAAATCAAACGCAAAAATTGGATTTTTAATTGTTTGTTGGGTATGAGTAAAAATATCATAAACAGGGTACAAAGCTGAAAACCGATATAACTCAGGAACGGTAAGAGCAAATTCCAAAATATTTGTTTCTAAATTATTTAAAATAAATTGATCTTTTAAACTGCAAAAACGTATAGTCTTTGTACACCAAAATAAAGCTTGGACATATTTCTTTTAAATTATTTCCATTAAATGTAAACAAAATCGTGGTTTTTAACTAAGTTATGAAATAAACTTAAAAAAAAGACCGGCAGACCCGATTTTTGGCAAAAATTAGACTTGAGCGACACACAGAAAATAATACCAATGTAAAATTAACATTTATCATTATTTCATATTGATTTTAAATGAAAAATATTAAAATAACCTTAAATCACGTTTATTTAATATTATTCACTGTTAAAATAACATTGTTCAATATTGAATCCATAAAAACCTGTTTTATATTAAAATCAAAAGTTTATCTTGTTAAATTAACATGCATAGATACTTAAGTATGTACATTTTTTTATTTTCATGTTTAAAATATGCTATAAAAAAAAGACAATTCCCGTATTCTTTTAATTAAAATTATTAAGTTAAATAGTACATCAAGTTTTCAAAGTAGAATGATGACGAAAACCATATCAGGCTATTCTGCTGATGCTTCTGTTAACAAAGGGGAATTAAAATAAGTGAAACATGTGCTACACACAGAAAAAAATACCAATGTAAAATTAACATGGAAAAATGTTGATTGAGAATCATAGTAAATTTCTGCAAATGTATGCACTTTATTTAAATTTATCATTATTTCATATTAATTTTAAATAAAATAACCTTAAATCATGTTTATTTAATATTATTCACTGTTAAAATAAAAAAAAAAAAAATATTAAAATATAAATAAATATGGATTCAATATTGAATCCATAAAAACTAGTTGTATATTAAAATCAAAAGTGTATCTTGTTAAATTAACATGCATTCATACTTAAGTATGTACATTTTATATTTTCATTCTTAAAATATGTTATAAATAAGAGGACAATTCCCGTATTCTTTTAATTAAAATTAGTTACTTAAATAGTGCATCAAGTTTTCAAAGTATATTGATGACGAAATCCATATCGGGCGATGCTGATGCTTCTGTTGACAAAGGAGAACTCAAAATAAGTGAAACATGTGTTACAGGGGTAAGTGTATTGAATTATTCTTAAATAAATGCATATGTTGTCTCTTAGGCTTCTTCACACTGTTATAACACACTCAAACCAATTTGATTCTACATGAAATTCACGTTGTTTCAACTTGTTATTTCGTTGTTATTTCAATATAAATTACATTTTGCTCTAACTTTACTGCAATGTTAAATTAACATGAATTATAGTTATTTTAAAAGAAAAAAAATGTTGTTCGCAGTTATTGTAAAACCAGGTTGAATTAACATGAAAAACGTATAAAGCAAAATCACCACCGAAAAATTTTAAATCAACCTTGTTTTCTACGCTTTTAACTTGATTTTTTCTGTGTGTACAGTGGTGTGTTTTGAATTATTCTTAAATAAATGCATATGTTGTCTCTGAAGCTTCTTCACAGTCACCCCTATTCTGCGTTTCGATTCGGATCGAAATTTTCTCCGTTTTTGGCAACTTTGGTGTTTTGTGCCAATGTTGTGTAACTCCCGCGTTGAGAAACTTTTCGATTGAAATGTGAGAAATGAAACAAAAATACCATAAGTTGAAACAAACATGTTTTTCTCACTTAACTGTTACTGAAACATTTTTGGCGAGTAATTTCCTTACGTTACAGCTATTCCACACCAAAAATGATACAGTTACAGTTTAGTGAGAAAAACATGTTTGTTTCAATTTATGGTATTTTTGTTTCAGTTCTCACATTTCAATCGAAAAGTTTTTCAACGCGGGAGTTACAGAATATGGGCACAGAATACCAAATTTGCCAAAAACGGAGAAAATTTCGATCCGAATCGAAACGCAGAATAGGGGTCAATGTTACATCACACTCAAACCAATTGGATTCTACATGAAATTCACGTTGTTTCAACTTGAAATAACTTTCATTCAACGTGATTCGGATTGTTATTTCAATATAAATGACATTTTGCTCTAACTTTACTGCAATGTTAAAGTAAAATGAATTAAAGTTATTTTAAAAGAAAAAAACGTTGTTCGCAAGTTATTTTAAAATCAGGTTGAATTAACATTAAAAACGTATGAAGCAAAATCCTCACCGAATAATTTTAAATCCACCTTGTTTTCTACGTTTTTAACTTGATTTTTTCTGTGTGTATAAGCTTTTAAAATATGCTTGATTTGCATATGCAATTTTTTATCAAATGTGTAATTTCTGAATTCTTCCTTTGTAACACTGAATAAATGCCAGCATTGTTGCTAAATTAAGCCACAGCATCTTTTAAGTCTAAATTTTACATAAAGTGAAAAATGAGCTAGGGCCTGATTCTGGCAGTCGTGATCGAATACTTTCTCGATTCGAAAGCAATTTTATTTCTAATTCTTTCAGTCAATACTGAACGAATCGAAATTATTTTTTCAGTGTTGTAAAGAATTACTTTGAGATTCACAATACTGATCAAATAATAAAAAAAAAAAAAAAAACTTTTCATTGACTGAAAGAATTAGAAATAAAATTGCTTTCGAATCGAGAAAATACTCAATCACGACTGCCAGAATTAGGCCCTTGATTATTTTTTATCAGTTTCAAAAACGCTTTGTTTCTTTTGTCTTGCCATTGTTAGGAGTAGAGGTCTTAAGAAAGAAGCACCAGTCTTATAAAAAAAAGCGTCCACAAATCGTCATAAGGCAAAAAACATTTTATCCCATTCATTTCGCCCTGACTAAAATAAATTTTAAATTCTTAATAAATAAAGTCATGCGAAATAATGTATTTTCGCGTACTTTATTGTTTTCATCAGAGTTGGGGGTAGTGCATTAAATATTTAGTGCCCTAAGGTTTCCACTAAATCCCACTACTATAGTGACAACATTTTGATTTTCCACTATTTTTCATCACTATAGTGGTAGTGAAAAATATTTTAACTACCACTAAAAAAATTAGTAGTAGTGAAAATTTTGCACTGCAATAAAATAGTGCAAGTTTTTAACAGTCACTACATGAATGCTTTAATTATATTATATGCACTAAAATCTCAAAAAATAGTGTTTATAGAAATATTCCAAGCATATTGAAAATATTTGCATTTTATTGTATAAAAAAAAATAAAATAAACTTAAAATTTGTAAGTAAAGTAAATTTCAGGAATTAAAATCTTTGCAATTTTAATTTGTATTAATATAATTTAACAACGTACATCGCAGTATAACCTAATGTCCCATATAAATGTTCCATTGCCATATTCTGCTCCAATAGAGCGACTCTTTTCTTTTAGTGGAATGGTAGACGCTCCTCGCAGAAATAAATTAAGTGACTCTAATTTTGAAAAATTACTTTTGTTGAAGGCAAATAATTGCTTACGCGGCTCATACACTTGCAATAAAATTGTTTAAATTTACGTATTGTACAATTATATCGCTAATGTGTATGTGATATTCAAAGGTGGCACAATATATTGACAACAATCAAAAGAATTTTGATTTTTATTGCACAACGAAAAGAAAGTGAAATGTGTTGGCAACATTGTATAATGTTGTTTATGTTATTCCTATAGGTTATGTTCACCTTTTTATTGAATGAATTAAACCATTGTGCGAATTATTGCATACTATGGGACAAAATGGAAATAATATGGCGAATATCATATACAATAATATTGCAAGTGTATGGGCCGCTTAAGGTTCTTATGTACCAAACGTATATAATTTGATTTCTTATATTAATATATTGATGAAACTTCCTTATTTTTTTGTATTTCTATTTCCTTTTGTTTTTTAATTTTGTTACTACTTAAATCTGTGGTTTTCACGAATAATCGCGTAAGTTATAAAACCAAACTTTTCAGGAGAGCAAAAACAATTATTTTTTTCAATTGCGGCTGCTGTAGATGCTTTTTAAACTTTTTTCTTTACTATCCTCTTAACAGTGACTTTCTACGTATTATACATAGTTTTCATGAAAAAATCCTCACAGGATCACAATCTGTAAAAGGATTAAAAATGCATATGTTTGATTGACTCATTAAGTGTGTGCAATATAACATCATATCTCCACATAAGTTCTTTTTTGTGAAAATAAATGTTATCATTTTAATCACACATGACGACTTACGTTGTTATTTTTAGCACACAAGTTGGCTACATATTCAGAGTTTTTGATAGTTATAGCACAACGTATGGACTTAAAATTACAAACAACCGCTCATCTGCTGTTGTTGCAGCTAAAGAAGTCAACAATAAACGCACATGTACATATAAGTTGTTATTAATAGAAAAATTTTCAAAAAATACTTTCATATTTTTTGCACGAATAACAACATAACATCACATTGCTTTTTATTTGGAAACATATTCAGCAATTTTACAATTTTTGGCGATGTAAGTCGACATAAATCGTTATAATAGCAAAATATTTTATTAAACAGTTAACTTAAGTTGTTTTTAGCAGAAAAAAATTAATAATACTACATTATATTCTAAAAGGCTTAATACTTATAAAAACCTAATGCAAAATGTAGCACTTTGACATCATTATCTCAATTTCGGTAAAAACCGACTTACGCGATTATTCGTGAAAACCACAGAAATATTAGTAACTAGCATTTAACCCGCTACTTCGTTAGCGTCTCCTTTTATTCGTGGACATATTTTTATGCAAAAGTTTACTTTTCTAGGCTAAAACTTGTTTAAATTCAAGCATTTAACCCGCTACTTTTTAATCGGGCTTTTTCTTTCATGAACATATTTATATGCCAAAGAATATATATCTATGTTTAAGCAAAAAAGTTCCAAAATCTGTATCTCATAGGTTTTTTGTGTTTCTAAGTTTAATATTATAGTAAATTCAAAAAGTACCACTCGTATAACACAAAAGCAAATGAAAGTAAGTTAATTTTCCGTATTATCCGTTTTGATACTTGTTTCACCCCATTTATGTATGAAACATTTCAGTGTTGTGGTGGGAGCCCATAATTAAGTACGAATATGCCAATGAATGGAGACAAATATTTTGTAAAAAAGGCCCACATGACCTTACATGTTGAATTTTATGTTTCTAGGTCCAATATTAATGGAAATTCAAAAAGTACCGATTAATGAACAAAAAAGTACCTAAAAGCCCTCTTTCAGGTTCTTATCCACTCAGGACCTTGCATGTTTAATTTTATGTTTCTAGGTCCAATATTAACGGAAATTAAAAAAGGACCAATCAAAGAATAAAAAAGTACTAAAAAGTTCCCTCTTATAAATTCTTATCCACTCAGGGCATTGCATGTTGAATCTTATGTTTTAAGGTCCAATATTATAACGACAATAAAAAAATACCAGTTGCAGAAACAAAAAGCTAAAGAAAAACATAAATTTCCCGTATCTCCCCTTGTTGGTACTATTTTTTCCCCCATTTAGTTATCAAAAATTTCAGTATTGTAGTGTGAGCTCATAATTAAGTACGAATATGTTAATGAATGGAGAAAAATGTTTTGTATAAAAAAAGTACAAAAAATAGTTACGATTTTTACCCTTTAAATGTTCGAAATTCGAAAAAGTACAAAATTCATATTCGTATTTTTTTGATAAGTTTCGAATGTTGTATAAACTTTGTTCCTATGTTGATTGGTTCAAAAGAAAGATGGGGTGCCGAAAAAGTACCAAAATTAAGGTTTTACCAGTTTTCTTATTAATAGGACCAAATTTTAAAAAAGTACCAGACACCTGTCCGCTTATTTTTCTAAAGAACAACGATAAGTATTACGTTTTTACCCTTTTTTACCCCTAAACATTCGAATTTCCAAAAATCCCGTCTTAGTGGATCGATTTGGGGAGTCACCTATCTCTGCTCCAAATGTCAAGTTTTTAGCTACAGGAGTTTAGGCTGTGCGATGATGAATTAGTGAGTCAGTAATTCAGTAACGTTTCAATTTTATCTATCTATATATATAAAAAGAAGTGTACACTTTGATGTCACCACTAACTGCAAAAACGGATCGACCGAGTTGAACGAAAACTATCCTGGTATTTTGGGGATAGTCCGTAGATGGTTTATGTGAAGTTTGGACGAAATCTGCCCAGTGGTTCCGGAGATAAGTCATTTAGATTTTCCTATATATTATTCCCATATAAATATCAACAAAATGCCTTTCATTTTCCATATTATTATATTTTTTGTCACTTGAAAAGTTACCAAACCATGTATCGTAGTGCCTTATGTGTACAATGACATTCGGAATAGATCTTGATAGGGCAAAGCTCCCCCTCCTAATATCTTCTTAATTAATTAACCGATTTTCTGGAAATTTCGCAGGCAAATGGTGTAACATCTGGAATGAACTAAAGTCTATAATAATTCAGGCCGTGAAATAGGGCAAGCGGGGCAAACGCTCCCACCCCCTATATCTTCTTAACTAATCAACCGGTATTCTTTAAATTTGGCATGCAGATACTGTAATATCTAAACGAATTTTAAGATATAAATTTTTTGGACAATTCCAACAATTAGGGCGTAAAATAGGGCAAAAGGGGGAAAAGCTCCATCTCTCCATGTCTTCTTAATTAATTATCCGATGAAAGTTTCAAAGTCTTGAAGGAACTAAAGGCTATAAATTTTAACATTTACGGCGTAAAATAAAGGTAAACGGGTAAAAGCACCCCCCATCCTATACCTTATAAATTAATTAAACGATTCTTTTGAAAAGTTTATGCTTTTTTTTTAAATTGTTTCTCCGGTTATTCTAATTCGGCTTTGCAATGGTACACAATTGGTCGTTAAAAAATTGATGAAAAAGTTATCGAAGCTACCATTTTGAACGGTAAATTCCGAGACATAAATGTTTTGCTGCCATGAACTCCGATGATTGCCAAAGACATTCCAATTGAATTCAAACGCGCTTAATTTCCTATAGGATTGGCATTTACAATGACAATCAATAAGTCGCAAGGCCAAACGATGTCTGTTTGCGGCTTAGATTTGGGCACACCATGTTTTTCACACGGACAATTATACGTGGCATGCTTAGCTTTAGCAAGCCATCGAGCTTATTTGTGTTGGCTAAAGACGGACAGACAGAAAATAGCGTACACGCAATTACTCTTCGTAATAAAAAGTTATTATCTCTGTTTGATTTTCATACTTCAGGATAAAAAATACATCACTTTTTTTTAAAAAAATTTTGAATATTTAACGAACAGAAATAAATAAATATTGTTTTATTTGTCATCGCTGATCCCATGATGACCAGCAAGTCAATATACAAAATCTTTCACCCGGACGTACCTATAAATTTCGTGTAGTAGCCAATACCAACTTTGGTCCAGGCGCATCTTCTAAACCCCCAGAAGTTGTAACACAGCCAGAGGAAAATATTGCTGGACCGCCACGTAATGTAGAAGGTTATGCTCGCAATCACAAAGAAATCTATGCCAAATGGGAAGAACCAATTCTGACAAATGGTGAAATCTTAAAATATCGTTTGTATTATGCTGAAGGTGATACGGGAGCCAAAATGTATTATGACAGCAGCGTTTTAGATGCTGTTTTAACCGAACTAAGCCCTTCACGGAGTATACTATAACAGTAGTTCCGTTTAATAAAAATGGTATGGGTGACACATCAAATGAAATTAAAGTTAAGACATTTTCCTCAACACCCTCGGAACTACCAAATAATGTTACATTAGAGGTAACCAGTTCTATTTCAATCACTATAAACTGGAAACCACCGTCCGAAGAGGAGTGTAATGGACAATTATACGTGGCATGTTCTCGCCTCGGCAAACCATCGAGCTTATTTGTGTTGGCTAAAGACGGACTGAAAAAAAAATATCGTACACGCAATTGCTATTCGTAATAAAAATTGATTATCTCTGTTTGATGATTGAGTTGTATTTTTAAACCATATATGGCCCTTTGGGCTCGGTGTTTGTGTAACATTGAATTAATAAATATAATAATAAATAATAATAATAAATACCTTAAAAAAATACATCCCTTTTTTATATTTAACTTTTGAATATGTAACGAAAAGAAATACAGAAATTAATAGCTATTGTTTTTTCATCGCCGATCATGGTATAAAGCGCTTTATTTCTCTTTCTTTCACTAGAAATAAGTTATATGGCAAAACGACGTTTGCCGGGACAGCTAGTGTATATATAGATAGATAGATGAAGAAACATTTTGTGAAAAAATAACAAAATTTGGAACGATTTTCACACCTTAAACATTTGAATTAAAAAAAAATTCAAATCTGTTTTGTATTTTTTAAGATAAGGTACGAATGTGATATAATTTGTATTTTTTTTTTTTAGTTTAGGAGATATGAGGTTAGCGAATTTTTCTAATGAACAACAATAAATGTTAATGTTTTCTTTTAGCTTAGGAGGTATTAGGCTAGCAGGATCGATTTAGCGAGAGGACAGACCCCGGTCCTAATGTAAACCTTTTAGCTTTAGACGTTTAGGATCTGCGATGAAAGATAAATATATGGAAAGAAATATTTTGAAAAAATATCCTTTTTACAGATTTTCATTCACTCAGGAACTTGCATGTTTAATTTAATGTTTCTAGGGTCAATAAATACGGAAATTGAAAAGGTACCAGTTAAAGAACAAAATAGTTCCAAAAAGCCCTCTTACAGAATCTTATTCACTCAGGATCTTGCATGTTTAATTTTATGTTTCTAAGTCCAATAAAAACGGATATTCAAAAAATACCAGTTAAAGAACAACAAAGTACTAAAAAGCCTATCTTACAGATTCTCATTCACTTAGGACCTTGCATGTTTAATTTTATCTTTCTAAGTCCAATACCAACGGAAATTAAAAAAATACCAGTAAATAAATAAAAAAAGTACCAAAAAGTTCCCTCTTATAGATTCTCATCCACTCAGGACATTGCATGTTGAACTTTATGATTCTAGGTGCAATATTAACGGCAATTCAAAAATTACCAGTTAAAGAACAAAAAATGCCAAAAAGCCCTCTTACAGATTCAAATTCTCTCAGGACCTTTTATGTTTAATATTATGTTTCTAGGTCCAATACTAACGGAAATTCAAAAAGTACCAGTTAATGAACAAAAAAGTACCAAAAATCCCTCTTACAGATTCTCATTTACTCAGTACCTTGCATGTTTAATTTTATGTTTCTAGGTCCAATATTAACGGAAATTAAAAAAGTACCAGCCAAAGAACAAAAAAGTACCAAAAACTTCCCTCTTTTAGATTCCTATCCACTCATTACACATATTGAATTTTATATTTCTAGGTCCAATAATAACGGAAATTCAAAAAGTACCAGTAAATGAACAAAAAAGTACTAAAAAATTCCCTCTTATAGATTCTTATCCACTCAGGACATTGTATCTTGAATTTCATGTTTCTAGGTCCCAGTATTGGACGGAAATTATATCAAAAATACCACTTGTAGAACCAAAAAGCTAAAGAAAAATATCAAATTTCCCGTATTTCCCCTTCTTAGTACTATTTTTCCCCCACTAAAGTATAAAAAATTTCAGAATTGTAGTGGGAGTCAATAATTTAGTACGAATATGTCAATGAATGGAGAAAAATATTTTGTAAAAAAGGACCACATGACTTTGCATGTTGAATTTTATGTTTCTAGGTCCAATACTAACGGAAATTAAAAAAGCACCAGCTAAAGAACAAAAAAGTACCAAAAACTTCCCTCTTATAGATTCCTATCCACTCATTACATTGCATATTAAATTTTATGTTTCCAGTTCCAATAATAACGGAAATTCAAAAAGTACCAGTTAAAGAACAAAAAAGTACCAAAAAGCGATTTTACAGATTCTCATTCACTCAGGACCTTGCATGTTTAATTTTATCTTTCTAGGTCTAATAACAACGGAAATTTAGAAAGTACCAGTCAAAGAATAAAAAAGTAACAAAAAGTTCACTCTTATATATTTTCATCCTAGGTGAAATACTAACGGAAATTCAAAAAGTACCAGTTGAAGAACAAAGAAGTACCAAAAAGTTCCATCATAGATTCTTATCCACTCAGGGCATTGCATCTTGAATTTTATGTTTCTAAGTCCAATAGTAACTGATATTCAAAAAGTACCAGTTTAAGAACTAAAAAGTACCAATAAGCGCTTTTAGAGATTCTCATTTACTCAGGACCTTGCAGGTTTAATTTTATGTTCATAAGACCAATATTAGCGAAACTTTAAAAAAAGTACCAGTTAAAAAACGAAAAAGTACCAAAAAGATCTCTCTAACAGATTGTCTTTCACTCAAGACCTTGCATGTTTAATTTCATGTTTCTAGGTCCATTACTAACGGAAATTCAAAAAGTACCAGTTAATGAACAAAAAATTACCAAAAAGTCCTCTTACAGATTCTCATTCTCTCAGAAACTTGCTTGCTTAATTTTATGTTTCTAGGTCCAGTACTAACGGAAATTAAAAAAGCACCAGCTAAAGAACAAAAAAGTACTAAAAACTTCCCTCTTATAGATTCCTATCCACTCATTACATTGCATATAAAATTTTATGTTTCTAGTTCCAATAATAAAGGAAATTCAAAAAGTAACAGTTAATGAACAAAAAAGTACCAAAAAGTGATTTTACAGATTCTCATTCACTCACCTTGCATGTTTAATTTTATCTTTCTAGGTCTAAAACCAACGGAAATTTAGGAAGTACCAGTCAAAGAATAAAAAAGTAACAAAAAGTTCACTCTTATAGATTTTCATCCGGGTGCAATACTAACGGAAATTCAAAAAGTACCAATTGAAGAACAAAAAAGTACCAAAAAGTTCCATCATAGATTCTTATCCACTCAGCACATTACATGTTGAATTTAATGTTTTTAGGTCCAATAATGACGGAAATTCAAAAAGTACCAGTTTAAGAACAAAAAAGTACCAAAAAGCCCTCTTACAGATTCTTATTCACTCAGGACCTTGCATGTTTAATTTTATCTCTCTAGGTCCAATACCAACTGAAATTTAAAAAGTACCAGTCAAAAAATAAAAAAGTACCAAAAAGATCCCTCTTACAGATTCTCGTTCACTCCGGACATTGCATTTTAAATTTTATGTTTCTAGGTCCAATATTAACGGAAATTCAAAAAGTACCAGTTATGGAACAAAAAAGTACCAAAAAGTTCCGCAATAGATTCTTATCCCCTCAGGACATTGCATGTTGAATCTTGTGTTTTTGGGTCCAATATTAACGATAATTAAAAAAATACCAGTTGTAGAACCAAAAAGCTAAAGAAAAATATCAAATTTCCCGTATTTCCTTTTTTTGGTACTTTTTTTGTTCCCCCATTAAAGTTTCAAAAATTTCAGTATTGTAGTGGGAGGTCATAATTTGGTAGGAATATCTCAATGAATGTAGAAAATGTTTTGTAAAAAAAGTACCAAAAATAGTTACGATTTTCACCCCTTAAATGTTCGAATTTCGAAAAAGTACCAAATTTATATTCGTATTTTTTTGATAAGTTTTGAATGTGGTATAAACTTTGTTTCTATGTTTATTGGATCAAAAGATAGATGGGGTGTCAAAAAAGTACCAAAATTCAGGTTTTACCCGTTTACTCCCTAAAAGGGCCGAATTTCAAAAAAGTACCAGACACCTGTCCTCAAATTTTTTTAAAGAACACCGATAAGTATTACATTTTTTTTGTATCTCTTTTAGTTTTGGAGATATAAGATTACCGAATTTTCTTGTTTTTACCCTTTTTTACCCCCTAAGCATTCGAATTTCCAAAAATCCCGTCTTAGTGGATCGATTTGGGGTGGGACCAATCTCTGGTCCAAAATTCAAGTGTTTAGCTTTAGGCGTTTAGGCTGTGCGATGATGAATCAGTGAGTCAGTCAGTAAGTCAGTCAGTCAGTCAGTAACGTTACAATTTTATATATATAGATAGATAGATTGTTAATTTAATAAATAATAAAAATAAAAAAGTATAAAATAATTCAATATAATGATATGTATTTGAGTTCCATCAACATTAGTGAATGATTATCTTTTTCCACTATCCTGTTAGTGGAGAAAAAAAAATTTGCACTAAAAAAAGGTTTTTCACTATCACTAAATTAATTTTAGTGAAAAACTTTCTTGTACCACTATTGCTTAGTGAGGCTGTTATTTTTCAACTCAACACTAAATAGCTATTAGTGATAGTGAAAAATTTTGCACTATCTCTAACTTTAAGTGGAAACTGCAAATTTAGTGAACTACCCCCAACACTAGTTCTCATAAAGTACAGAGTAAAATTATTCGAAATAACGTACAATACTTTATTCACCACCAATATTGATAAAACATGGTTTAAAACAATTTTTGTGTAGATATGAACAATATAAATATTCTAATGCTAAGGGTGTGTGTGAAACGGTAGCAAAGTTCTATGGTGAAATGAAATTTGTTTGTGGTAGAAAATTTTCATATTTGTGCTGTGTGAAATTGTAACATTTTGGACAACGAAAAATTTTGACATAAAGAAAAAAACAATTACTAGTAGTTTTGTGAAAATGAATAAATTAATCAAGTTTTTACCAATAATCATTTTAATTCTGGTGGAAATGAGATCGTCCCAACTATTTGATGAATTCGTTCTGATATATTAACAATTTTTACAAAAAGTGTGGGCAAAAAAGCTTATACATATGTAAATACTTACATGTTGTATAATTCTTTTTAATTTTTTTTGCCGCTGGTCCTGCTTCCATATTATTATTTATTTTCTTTAAACAAATTTGATGAAAAAAAATAATTTTGTGGTTGTCAAAAATTTCTACACTTATGTCAAAATTTATACTAGCCCCCAGGGCTAGTGAAATTTTATTCACCTCAATAGTGTCAAAATTTTACTTCCATGAGTACTTTGCTACCGTTTCACACACACCCTAAGTGGTAAAAAAACTTTGTAAATTTGCATGAAAAGCAACAAACAATTATTTTGCTTTTTGAACAACGAACGATGTAGGCTAATTTTCATATTTATCATATAAATAAAATTTTTTATTCGGTCTTTAAAAACTGATGCTCTTGAATTAACCGCATTATTTTTTGTTAATTTTAAATGCATCGTTCATATACAAGCTCTGGTAAAAAAAATCTTAAACATTTTGGTATGAAATGGATTTTTTAGGAGTTTTTATAAGTTGAAGGACTTTACCACAAAGCAGTGTTGCCAGGATAATTTTCAAAAATCCCTACGCTTATGAAAAAGAATTCCTTTTTTCCCACAACCACTTTTTTCTTTCCCTACACCTCTTTTTAAAATGTTCAAACCAACAAAATTTTATTTTGAGTTGTACATTTTCATTTTAGGTTCATTTAAAAATAAAAGTGTCTGGCAAATTTTGAACAAAAGTCGTGACCAAATGAATCTGAATGCACCGAATGAAACAAAATTTACAGCAAAACTAAAACTCACAATTTTCGAAATTTTTTGAGCACTATAAACATAACTTTATTTAAAATTAAGTTTAAAAAAATGCATATATGGGAGGCAGGCATTTTCTTGCACCGTATATAACCAAATTTATAACAACGCTAGCATGTGGAATTTTACAGACAAATCCTACTTTCTGATATAGATTATGGTATGGCAAAAAATCTAAATTTTTAAGGTACATTTGTTGTTTTCAATATATACTTCCTTTTCAACCTTCATCCACAGTCAAATCTGGCTCAATTAAAATAAGTTATATCTGGCTAATTTTTTAAATCGGATAAAAAGTGCCTGAGTTATAGTGGATCAAACCTAAGATTTTAGGAAACTTTTAATGTTTTTCCCAAATTATAATCACTTTGGAACATCTTTGTTCCACAACTAGTAACAAGAATTTGAAGCTATAATGAACCGGAATCGGTTAAATACTAAAAATTCTTTAATAATAAAACCAAAATACTATCTTAATTTAGATTTTACTTGGAACCCCCATCATATTTAAGCATTTTTAAAGAAATGTATGTACCGAATGAAATCAAATTTACAACAGTGCGAATTTCCTTTGTAACACTTTTTAATTTCTAGTGCATTATAATCATAAGTACAGCTAAAATTAAGTTTTTTTTTTAAAAAGGGTATATGGCAGGGAGGCATGTCCTTGCGCCGAATGCAACAAAATTTACATCCGCGCTAGATTGTAAAATTTTACAGCCAGGTACCAAGTTTTGATACATGGTAATAACAAATGTAGCTTAAAATTAAACTTTTTATCAATCATTGGCATGGTGGTTATTTTGTTGAACTGTTTATGGGTTTTAATCCAAATTTTGATATTTTAATTAGGCTTAAGTTCATCAAATTTTATTTTCATTAAATTATTTTTATGAAGAAAGGAATTTAACAACATAAACAGCCCAATCATGAATAAAAATTCCCCGGGAGTTTTTTCCCATTTCCCATTTTTACAATTACATTAACATTAGAAAATTGGGAGAAGGGAGAAAACTCCCGGAGAATTTTTATTCATGATTGGGCTGAAAATTAATTTTTTTTTAATTCCCTAAGCTAATCCCCGCGAAGCTCTACGCTTGTCAGCATGGAAGAAACCAGAGCCTCTGGCGGGAATCGAACCCGCAACCCCGGCGCTGATAGACTAGCTCACTACCAGCTAGCCTACCGGGGCACTCAAATTAAAATTTATGGATAACTTTTCATTCTTGACTGCCGCTGGGCTCGAAACCAGGCTTTTGTTCGTCGTTACTTCTGTTTTTTCGTGCTTTTGGTCAAGAATTCTTCTTCAAGTCTAAAGTAATTGGACTTCTGGAAGGTAGGTATATCCTTGCACCGATTTTTCTCAAATTTAAAATATTTCTTAACATTGACGATAACTGTTCTAGTTTTGCACTGTGCAACGTTCCATTTCTTATATTTGTTGGTGAAAACACTCATCGCCAAGGTTATTTGGGAAAAAATATAAGTGCATACGGTGTATTTTTAAAGACATATTAATTCCTTTTTTAAGTAAGATATAAATCGTGTTAAAAACTGTATCAATTTTCTCATAGTTTTTTCACAAATCTTAAATGATGTCTTTATCATTCGGTCTCCTGAAATTCTGCAGAAAGCTTGATACAACCAAAGCAAATTACTGCCATGCCTTTGACTCATCTTCAAACAAAATCAAATCAAATTTGGAATCCTTCAGTAGCTTTGTAATTTGTGGTCCCACAATAACTTGAATTTCTTGAATTTTGGCATCTGATACGTTGGGATAAAAGGTTTTAAGGTATTCAAATTATTAGAAATTAAAAACGAATTTCCACAATTTTGCTTAAAACAATTTGAGGTTTTATTATATGCACAAGACGCTTAGACCGTTCTAGATAGAAAGATCATATACAAGAGAATGAAAAAATAACGATAAAAACTTAAAAACGCAATGTTGCCATACTAATGTAAAACTAAATAGAGTTTCAATACAATAGTTTTACATTGGGGAATTCATTAAGTTAAAATAAAATAATATAAAAAATAGTTACTAATTTTAAATTGTCAAATCATGCAAATATATTTCCAACACTCCTCAAATACAAATTAGTAAGCGTTGGACTTCAATCTGAAGATTTCCAATTTTGATGCTGGCAAGGCTTTGGTTAACATATCGGCGATCATCTTCTCGGATGGGCAGTAGTCACGTCACAGCTGATTATTTTTCTTTCGAAGTAATCTTTTATAAATTGAAATTTTGTGTCTATAAGTTTAGACCGATTGCTAAGCTTCTCGTTTTTAATCAGATTCAAACAGCTACGATTATCTTCGAACATTATTGTTGGGCACCTTTGTTCACATCCCAAATCAGTTAACACATTTCTGATTCAAACAGCTTCCTTTGCTGCTTCTGACAGAGCAATAAACTCAGCCTATGTTGTTGATGAGACGCAAGTTTGCTTTTTACAAGCCCAGCTAATAGCACTTCCATTAAGCATAAACATATAGCCGGAGTTCGATTTTCTGTCAATTCTGCACTCCGCCCAATTGGCATTTGCGTAACTGACCAGTTGATCCTGATTAGCAGAACGACCGTTCAAATTTAAAAACATTTCGGATGTATCCTTTAGGTATTTAGCAATACGTTTCAACTCATTCCAATCCTCATGGGTTGGATTACTCGCCTTTTTTGCTAATATCGCGACACTCGCAGATGAATCTGGACGGGTGTTCACGGAAATGTATAGCAAAGAGCCCAATAAGCTTTGGTACTCATCATTATTTAGCAAAGGCTTAGAATCATTCTTACCATATGAAGGATCCAGGGGGGACCATCGAACATTTTGCAGCTTTCAAGCCAAATTAAATCAACATTTCATTAATATACGGATTTTGTAGTTGAAATCGTCGGTCCTTAAAATTTCCATGCTAAGGTATTGCGATTTGGCAGCAAGATTGTACGCTTCAAATTTTTCACTAAGCTTACTGTAAACATTCTTTATTTGTCGCTTATTAGTGGAGGCGACCACCAAATCATCAACATAGACCAATACATAGAGTTCTTTCCATTGATGATTTTGTTGTACAAACACGGGTCAGCTTTACTATGGACGAAACCGCCGCCAATCAATACATCGTCCATAAATACTACGCTTAAGCTTGCACACCATGCCTTTACCTTCAATGAAACCAAGCGGTTGTTTCATGTACACAATCTTCTTCAGACAGCCATTTAAAAAGGCACATTTAATGTCCATGTGTTCAACATGCATCTTTCTAGCATCAGCAACAGATAACAAAATGCGAAAAGTTGGTTGACGCACAACAGGCGCAAAGACCTCGTCATAATCGCACCCATACTTTTGGTTGAAGCCCTGAGCGACCAAACGAGCTTTGAATCTCCGAATCTTGGCATCAACACCACGTTTTATGTTATACGTCCATTTGAAGCCAACTATATTAGCATCAGGGGGAGCACGTACCAAGTCCCATGTATCATTTACCTAGAGGGAATTTATCTCCTCATCCATTGCGGACTTCCATTTTAGTTTTTGTTCAGACATAACGGCCTATTTGTACGTTTTAGGTTCAAGTACATTATCTGACTCTACCAAATTCGAATATTTAGCAGGCGGAACACTTTGGTTTTGTCTGGTTGATCGTCTTAAAATTGGTTCAGCAAGCGCATTCTCCTTATTCACTTCACCATTGTTTACATCATCATCATCATCAAAATATTCGAGATCAGTACTAATACTACAGAAGGAATCTCCATCAGATTCATTCAAAATATTTGGATCGCGAACATCCTCAATACGATTGGAGGGGAGGCTGATTTCCAAATAATTGTTGTTTACAGATGAATCACAACCATTCTCCGACTTTACCACAGCATTCTTAGATACGAATTTATAATCTCTACTGATATAAACTTTGTTATCGTAAATCATTGGACTGCTCATCGTAGCCCATGAAGGTTAACAATCCAGATTTGCCGTACGCCTTAGAATCCAAAATTTCAAAATCACCAAAATTGGGCTTCTGGCCCTCCCATCTTTTATAGGGGGTACATGATGTGGAACTGGTTACCAATCTGTTTTGCAAATAATTAGAGCACATAATAGCTTCACCCCAATAAATATTCAATAAACCAGCCTCTTCAAGTAGACAATTAAATTGTGATTTAATACAATAACTTTGTAACAGCTCAACCATTCTATTCGATTTATATTTGGCCCCATTATCCGACATGATGTTTTTAGGAATTCTTCCAAATTTGTTCCTCACCATATTAATGTGTATATTCATCTTGTGAAAAGCTTTTGATTTTTGGTTAAGTAAATATACAGAATCAATAAGCGTCAGAAAACATTTCTTTCTACCTGTGGTAATGGTTTGCATTGGACCGCAAATATCGGATTGAATTAAATCGAGAACCCCACTTTTGGTCTACGATTTCTTAGAAAATGGTTTCTGACTCAATTTCCATTTCGTATAAACACTACAACAACGATTTCAAAATAATTTTTAAGCATACCAGTCTGCATAGCTTTAACTGCATTAATGTCTCTATGATCAAAAATTTTGTGATAAAAATGTTGACATCGATTTAAATTACAAACTGTAACCATAGCATTTTCACATTTTGTCTTAAGTTGAAACAAATTAACACACTTCGTACACCAACTTCATTGTTATCAGCGTCAAAAATGTTACACTTTGAGCCACAGAACAATACCTTGAAACCGATAGCAGACATTTTCTTTAAGGACAGCAAATTTCCATTAAACTTAGGAATATATAACACGTCATCGACGGTAACAACTACTTCGGCACCTTTTGCGTTCACCAATTAATTTTACAGCGACCCTTAGCAGCAGAATACACGACATTACTATTTGCAACAGTAAATTTTTCACGCCAATTTAAATCAAGATCAAAAAATTCTTTTCTAGTACAACAAATGTGGCACGCAGCACCCGAATCAATCACGCATACACCGGATTTACCATTCAGCAAGACACAGAAATTATTGCAGGCTTCATCAGTTTCGGCAATTTTAGCATTTTGATTATCATTATTATTCGATTTATTATTTTTCAGCTTCCAGCAATCTCTTCGGATATGACCAACACCACGACAATGATGACAAACTATTTTCCTAGAATTATTATTCGGTTTAAATTTATTTGTTGTCTTTAAAACAGTATCTTCGACAGCTTGTCTTTTCTTATGTTTTTCTCTCTCTCCGAGCAATTTGTTTTGGTCTAAAGTCGTGGTGAGATCTTTTTCATCCCTTGCCTCAAGGGCGGTGATCAAAATGTCATACGTGTTCGGCAGACTACTTAGTAGCATGGAAACCATCCATGACTAAGAAATGTTTTCTCCAAGCGACTGCAATTTCGAAAATAACAATTTCATTTCATTTATATGTTTGTCCATATCACCACAAGGATTTAATTTCAATTCACAAATCGTCCTCATCAATTTCACCTTGTTGCTCAGGGTTGACTTTTCGTGATACGCCTTTAAAATATTCCAGGCATCCTTTGCTTTAGCACTGCCAGCAATACGGAAAATCTCAGACTCTTCCACAGCCAAGCCAATTAAAATAGATGCCTCAGTATCAGGCTCCTTCCACTTTTATTCAGGATCTGCAGGAATATATTTTTCAACAACGTCCCAAACTTTTTCCTTTCTCAACAGCAACTGCATCTTATACTTCCACAACTCATAGTTGTCACGATTCAATTTTGTTACAAAAAATTTCGCCTCAGACATCTTCAACAGCAAACAGAGTATAAACAAGTGAGAAAGTATAGTCGGTCAAGCCCGACCATATGATACCCTACACCACAGTATTTAAGTATTTATGTGTCCATATAAATATGGATTTATCTATGTTTATAATCTTCATTAAAATCGGTTTGAAAGTTTGTGAGAGGCACAAATTGCCCCCTACCTCCCCTTGTGGTCCTATTTTTGAAAAATTGTATAGCTTATGTGTCCATATAGATATGGATCTATCTATGTTTTAAATTTCATTGAAATCGGTTTGATAGTTTCTGAGAGGAAGAAATTTCCTCCTATCTTCCCTCGTGGTCCTACGATTCGGCCCATTTTCAATAGGCTTGGTCCTTGTGCCAATAAGAACCTATGTCCCAAATTTTATCAATTTATATCCAAGATTGCGACCTGTACTTTGCGCACAAGGCTACATGGACAGCCAGCCAGCCAGCCGGACGGACATCGTTAGATCGACTCAGAAAGTGATTCTGAGTCGATCGGTATACTTTAAGGTGTTACACACATCAACACAAATGCATAATACCCTTTCCACTATTGTGGTGTGGGTATAAAAAGCCGCTACACAAGCACCAAACAGGTTAGTAAATCCAAAGATAAATATAAATTTTTCTAATTTCCAAACAGGTAGCACGATATACGTCGATTCAGCTCTAAAACACAGTGGAATTGCGTAGACTAAAGGCCCATAACCTATTAGAAATTAACACCGAATTTCCACAATTTTGCTTAAAATAATTTGAGGTTTTATTATATGCACAAGACGCTTAGAAACTTCTAGATAGAAAGATCATATACAAGAGAATGAAAAAATAACGATAAAAACTTAAAAGGCAATGTTGCCATACTAATGTAAAACTAAATACAGTTTCAATACAATAGTTTTACATTTGGGAATTCATTAAGTTAAAATAAAATAATATAAAATAGTTACTAGTTTGAAATTGTCAAATAATACAAATATATTTCCAACACAAATGCGACGCAGTTTTCTCTTTTTAGTAAAGCTTTGACAAAAATTTTGACATGAACCGGTGGCAAAATAATGTTTTCCTTTTTTACCAGAGCTTTGTACATGACATTATCTTGGCCAAGCTTTAAATTTACTCTATTCTGCCAATCTGGCATGTCGCGGTCCATTTGCACAAAAAACAGCAATATTTTGTGTAGCCTTATCGTTTGCGATGGTAATGTAAATGTAACAAATGAGTAGTTTGTTCGTGGTGTAGGACCTGCTCGGGACTTTGAAGATGATTTTAACAATTTTGACAATTTGGATGGTGCATTTTCAGTTCATTGTGTTACTGAATATGAAATTTGTGTAGCCTTAAATAAGGTAAATTCCAAGTCTATTGGTGTTGATAATGTTTCCACTCAGTTTTTGAAACTTATTTATCCTCATATTTCTGTTCTTATTTTGCATTTGGTAAATATTATTTTGACCATGTCCGTGTTTCCTGAGGCTTGGAAGATTGCACTTGTTGTGGCTATTCCGAAATCTGGTAGTTTTCGCGGTCCTGATGATTTGAGACCAATCTCTATTCTTCCTGCGCTGTCTAAGGTGGTGGAGCATATAATTAAGGATCAAATGCTAATCTCTACTAGGAATATAATACTATGATTATGAAACTTAGAAATTTCTTTAACTTTTCAAAGTCGGCTTGTAAATTTATATTGTCTTATTTGTGTGATAGGACACAGTTTGTGGATTTACATGGTAGGCTTTCTAGTATTCTTTCACTTACATCTTGTGCTCCTCAGGGGTCGGTTTTGGGTCCTCTCTTGTTTATACTCTACATTAATAATTTGGCTGAAATTCTAAGTTCTAGTATGAGTAAGCCATTTTTATTTGCAGATGATATTTTGCTTTTGTATAGTACTGGTCGAGATTTTGCTGATGTATTAGAATCTAATATTAACTACTGCCTTAATAGGATCGACCCGTGGTCTTCCAGTAATTCACTGGCTGTTTACCCGTCTAAATCTAAGGCTATTTTGTTTGGATCGTCTGAGAACTTGGTGACTGATTTTGAGATTTTTATTCAGGATTCCAACATTGATTTTGTAAGCCATCTACGTTGGTTTGGGTATCATCATTGATAATAGGCTTAGTTACGAGTCCCATTTTCTATCTGTGCATCGCAAGAGTTCTTGTACTTCAGGTAGAATATATTCCACAAATATTTTCCTGCCTTTTCGGGTTAAATGTAGACCAGCTCATGCGCTTCTTATGCCGCAGATCTTATATGGACTTGAGTTGGTATCAGGAACCATTGCCATGAACTCAAAGATATTGGAGCGGGTTGCTAATACTGTGACTCGTTATGTGTTTAATATCCGTAGACGTGAACATATATCCGAATTTGTCAAGAAATTTTTAGGGTGTCACTTTGATAAATTCGTAAAGTACCGTAATATTTTTCTATTTCATCGCATTATTTAAAGTGGCATATCTGTCCAGTTATGTAAAGAATATACTTTTTCGCGGTCGAATAGGAATAAGCCAATTCTTATACCCATTTTTATACCCTTTATTGTGAGGGTTGCTCGCTGCTGGAATAGTTTACCACATGAATTGCGTATTTTTTTCGCAATCCAATAATGTGTTTCGCCTTAAGCTTTTGAAGCATTTCTAAAGGTTCTTTCGATAGGTTTTTATGTTTTCTGTAAAGTAGCTTTCAAATTGTCTTTTACTTTTTCTATGACTTATAAAGTTTGATATGAGTTGTGACAAATTCCGGATCAACATTGCTGAACTGAATCTTTTTTATTAGTACTTTTTATAATTTGTTACGGCTGGGGGCCAATAAGTTAAATTTACGGGTGCAGTTATAGTTATATATGTAAGTTATTTTTATAGATAAGGTTAAGTACTATACTCGGGATTGTATTGCTATGTAATACGTTTTTTTTGGCCTTAATGGCTAAAAAAGCAGTAACAAAACTGAATATATTCTTTCTATTAAAGACCTGCACGAGTGTATCAGTAAGTATTGTTAAAACAGATACACCAGATATTTATCTGTTACTACTGATATAAATGAGAGAATTAGTGTAACTGATATTGTATGGTTTTGCTTTTGCCCACTCACCATATCTTAAAAACAAAAACAGATGCTTATGGTTTTGGATTGAGTGTGTCATAACATTTTTTTTTTGCTTACAAATATCTGTTGTCACCATAAGTATTTCTACAATATCTGTGGTTATCTGTTGTATGCTAAAATATTGTTGGCGAGTTGATGAAAATAAGAGAGTTTATAAAAACTTGTATAAGATCTCAACCAGGGGTGCCAGATGGTTTTAGTAAAAAATCGGCATATTTTCAAAAACAAATCGGAAATCAAATTATGAAAAAACGGCAAATTAAAATTACTGTTTAAAACACAATAAAACATTTTTTTAATGACAAAAACAACAAAGCAAAACAATTAACCATTACATAATGCTTTAAAAAAAATAAATAAAAATAAATGTTTTATAAATTTTATTTAATTAAAAAAATTCCGGGGTATCTGATAGCAGATTTATAATTTCAAACTTAAATAAAAAATGTAATAATTGACACAAAGTTTTATTAAAAGCATTGAACGGTTAAATGGAAATGCAATGGAAATGGATTTTATTTTTTAAAGAATATGTCATCCACATGTCATTTCTCGACTTGAACACACTGTTCAAAACGGAGCCTTGTTTTTCGAGAATTTAAAAAAAATGACCCAATTTTCTCATGTAAAGGTATTTGATGTTTCAATCGAGGGTTGGAGGTTCTTGGAGACCAGTAATGGTAGATTTGTTTGTTGACGTGGCTATTTAAGTGAAAATGAACTTTGAACAAAATTGTCGACGAGCAATTACGTAAGAACCATTGCCCTTAAAAAATGTCTCCTAAGCGAACGCGCGATGCTCACTCGACTACTGTGACTAACAAATCCTCCCAATCGATAATTCCAACGGCGCCAACCTCCCTCCGCACCGTTTATTACTTTTTGAAATAATCGCATTAAAAATATAATTTTGCCACCAGACACCCTTTATATGAATAGATTTTACTTAAGGGTAAATGGCAGGTACCGTTAATAAGAGTGATCCATATAATTTTAGCTTGAAAACTCTTCATATTAGAGTCAGCGGAGACATATACTGTCTTATACCAATAGGTTCGTCTCTTTAAGAACCTATGGTGATCTAGAATAAACGATCTTAACTCCACAGTTAAAAATTATTTTTCAACGAAAAAATAAAAGTAGGTTTTAATTATAAATCACATATCACTTGTCGTCGTAAAAGTAGTAGTAAGTTCGGATGAACTCAATTTTCAATTGCGAACCTTTAACCATTATCGTTATATATATTTTATTTTGGTTGTGGTAATCAATTAAAGTAAAATTTATTTTTTTGGTTATTGATAACCTTAGTAATTTTTTGGTTACAAATATCTTTTGGAAAAAATTATTTATTTATTTATATTTATTTATAGCAAAATTTAAATATGATTATTTCGCCTTTTGCTTTTTTCCTTTTTCCTAAAAGAAGAGCAAGTTAAAAAAGACAAAACAAAAAAAATTTAAAGCTCAAAGAAAAATAAATCTTCTCTGACTGGTAATAACAAAAAGCCGGTTCAATAAAAAAAAGCAGGCGACGATTACAGATTACAACGATAAAATACTGATCAGTGTACAACTTGACAGCTTGTACAAAAATTTGTTTTACTTTCCATACAAATACCGTTTCCGCTTGGAAAAGGTAAAACACACAAATTGTGACGTTTATTTGATTCCTACATTGTATAGAAAAAAAAAAAAAAATCTTGTTGTGTTTGTCTGGCATCAAAAATATCACTTGTCGTCGTAAATTATTTCTCAGCAATAGTGTGACTTTTAGCAACCTTTTGTGCTGCTATTATCTCCGATTTTGCGTCTATTAGCATACATTGGTTTTTGATTTGGCGGCTAACAGACAGAAGCTGTTTGTTTCATTCTTTTTCCTACAACATAAAAGTGATTGCCGTTGCTTTTTGAGCTTGTTTAAATAAAAATTTTTTGCCATTGTTAAAAAAGCAAGTTGCAGCTGCTTTTGAAAAGTGTGGGCTATTTTAGCAGTAGAACTTTTCAATTTTGATTTTTTTTTAATTAAGAAAATGACAAAATTTGGCTGCTTTTGCTAATATGGCGATAGCATTTTAAACCCTGGTTTACATATCCAGCCATCCGGACGTTTAAATTTCTTTAGATCGATTCCCCTTGTGCTTTAAGTCCCTTATATGAAGTTGTATATTTTTCAAAATGTGTTTGTTGTGTTAGACATACCATAAAAATACTGCAAATATGGAATATATATGTATAACCATTTTTTCCCTAAGTTACCCAAAATTAATAATTTATATAAAATAAACCAAAAATTACTGTATTGTAAGTGTTTCTCAAAAAATAGGCACTTTGATAATTTAGAGGCAAAAATCGTCCAAATGCCGATAAATCGTTAAATATGGCAGGCCTGATCACAATGATTCTCGCTTGTGTTGTTGTTGTTGCTCGACAATTTGTACTGCCACAGCATGAACACACAGTGTGTGTTTGTGAAATGTCTAGTAGTGTTGTTGTTGCTTGGCAATTTGAACGACCACAGAACGAGCAGCCTGTGTGTTTTGTTTTTGTAAATTTTTTTGTTTGGCTTTTTTTCGCTCGAAATACATTCACGCTCTCTTTCATTGAAAATAACGGTATCGTACAATAAGTAACTTATTGTATTCCAGTGATGTCAATTGTGGTTGTATTACTTTATATTAGTATTAGTGAATAAAGAGACAATTATTATTAAAAAATACGTAAGCATCCGCCGCATGTGCACCCGTCGCTTGATAATCGACGAATAATTGTGTACTCTCGTGGACTAAATGAAAGAGCGTAAGAATGCGTGTGAAGAATGTGTGTGAATTATTTTACACAATTATGTATGACGCTGACACCCCTGTTGTATTCCATAAGTATCCACTAGTATCTGCTTTTGCGAAACAGATATAAGCAGATATGATACTCTCTTTTGCTTTTTTATCAACTTACATCCACTCTTTTACAAATCATATCATCATCAACTTATATCAGAAACACAAGAGCACTCATCCATACGCATCAACTTTAGAAAAAACACAGAAACAGATATAAACAGATACATCTGTGCAGGTCTTTACTTTCTATACATCAACAAATATTGGATGTTTAAGGCATTATATGTCCTGTTCCAATTTCGACAAATTTGTTTTCGATCGTTTTGTGAATTACTGAAAAGCTATTGTAAACGTGAAAACAAAGGCTGATTTCATGAATGCAGTATTGCAAAGCATCACAAAACACAAATTCGTTAAAAAGGCATTACAAATAAAAATAATGCACAAATTTCGCAACCGTTGTGCAGTGAATACAGTTACCATGCCATTATGAACTCAAAACACTGTCTACAGAAAAGTTGTGGAGTTTTTGAGGCTATTCCATTTGGTGTTGCATTGCAATACTGCGTTTATGAAGTCAGCCAAAGTAAAACCGAGAAAATAAAACGTGTTTTTGAGTTATCATTGTATGTATGAATTTTTTTATTTATATTATGTATTCAAATTCTCCTTTCTAAATTCAAAACACAAACTCAACTAATTTTATTGAACATTAAGAAGCACAATTTGACAAAACTACATACATATTGTAGGGATAATATCACTTCAACATACATATGTAGCACTCTTATTATCTAAAATACATTTAAATAGCAAGTAAGGTTTAATAGACATAGTTAGTAGTTAAATATAAACAAACTGTAATAAATTGTTGCTCCTCACTGCAGCACCGCAAGTTAAATTATAAAAGCAATACTAATACATACACACGTGCGTAAATATGTATGTATATACAGGCCATTACCTACCCTGCAGTATTGGTAATCGACTCTACGCCGATGAGTTCAACGACTACCACAAACCTTTCATCGACGACTCGCTAAACTACCAGAAATGCTTTTGAGCGGCGAATTTAACAAGGCGATGTCCGCATTGGTAATGCCTTACTGTTTGTCGATTACTTCATCGGTTACATTTCGGTTACATTTCGTCGAAAAACAATAGAAAATCTCTGGAGACACTACCTTACAGATTACCACTGAGTACCAATGTAATCGGCGATGTAGTCAATGAAAAATCAATGGCGATGTAGTCGGGGAAATGTTGCCAGCCACTACTTGTGAAACTGCAGGGTAGGTATATGATTGCATGCCGTTAGCTGAGAAGCAACAATTTAATATTGTATGTATTTAACGGAAAGAGTTTGTATAAAACAGAAAATAAAAAGAGTCATTCTTCTTTGACCATTGAAGCAAAAAGCATCTCGACTACATGATTATGAAAACTCAATATAACAACAAGTTAAATATACAACAGTGATGTCAGCGTCATACACAATTGTGTAAATTAATTCACACACATTCTTCACACGCATTCTTACGCTCTTTCATTTAGTCCACGAGAGTACACAATTATTCGTCGATTATCAAGCGACGGGTGCACATGCGGCGGATGCTTACGTATTTTTTAATCTTTACTAAGAATACTTGTCTCTTTATTCACTAATACTAATGTAAAGCAATACAACCACAATTGACATCACTGATATACAACATTCTTCCCTACCAGGGCTGCCAGATTTGACGATTTATCGTCATTTTGACGATTTTTTGCTCCGAAATTAGCAAAGTGACGATTTGCTGATTTTTTTCTAAAAAGTGACGATTTTTCTTCAGTCTCCAAAGTCTGAATAAAACATTAAATTTTCTAACACGTTCGTTTTTAAATCTTAGAATGTTTAACAGCCGTACCTTAACAAAAGCAGAAGAGGAACTTTTTCTTTTGCTTAACTTTTACGCTGATATGCCATACATAAGCAAGAGCGTCAACGTTGTGTCACGAACAGTAGTAATATCTTTATTGTTTAATAAAACCCACAAATTATAAATAAAAACGCTAGATTGACCAAAAAATAGCTAAATTGCCATTATTTATTAACAATAGCGGCAAATTTCACTATTAAACGAGCTGTCAATATCGGTTTTTCCAATTGCAAAGCGTTGAGGCCGCTGTATTCAAAAAATAGAAAACGCGTGCCGCTTTGGTTAGGTACGGTTGTAATATGCAAGTCTTAAGAAAATCTTTAAATGATTATTTTCCGAGTACAAAAACAACAATGTTACACTTTGTTTATCTTTCGTCAAACCATCATTGAATGAACCGCTTACGACTCTCTGAATAAATCATATTTTCAATAATAAAACGGCGAACATTTCACGATTTTTGACATGAAAGTCTCGTTAGATTATTTTTACCCACGTCTTAAACAATTCCCACAATGATTGAAGAAGATTCGCAGTGCTATGGAAGAATCTCAGTCGTGTTACAGTTTTTCCCGTGTGAGGAATCTTCTACGATTAAAAAACGCTGTCATCGACGATCAAAGACGCTCATCATTTGACTCCCAGTATCTCTTGCACGATTGAAAATTCTAGCTGGGTATGAAGTAATTATGTTTTTGTTTGAATGTATTTTTTTTTTATAAAAATCTAACAAAAATTTAAAAAAAAAACCTAAATTTTAAGTACAACAACGTGTGAAAGAGTCAGCTGATGATATTGTTTTTATTTATTGTTAGTATTGGGTTTTTTGTTTTAGTACGTACGTTTGTGTTATTTACTTCCAATAATTGAGTGATTTGTATATGATTTAAATAGTAAAAATTACAAATTTTAATTAAAATTGTTGAATAAAATGCACGGTATTACACTGAACTTCAATCACTACATAATTTCCACATCCTCAGCCTGCTCCAGTACGCAGCCCGACTTCATCAGTTTGGTAAATACACCTGTTTAACCTTTTTATTAAAGAGCTCCAACTTTTCACGTCAGCTTTGTATAAATCTTCTTTAAATATTCTCCGATTTTTTTGACGATTTTTCGAAACGTGAAAGACGATTTTTTTATTTTTTCTCAGGAAATTGACGATTTCCTCACAAATTTATCTGGCAGCTCTGTTCCCTACGTTACTATTTACCAAGGCGAATTCATCCCAGGTAATCTCGGTACTACAACAAGTACAACTCGTACAAAAACCACAAGCAATTTGTTTTTGTAAAATCATTGTACAATGTCAAAGACAGAAATAAAACAAAACAGAAACAAAGATAATAAAAGAGAATAAACAAAATTTTGACATCCAACAGTGATTTTAGCTAATATCAGCAGGGCTTTTAAGACCACCTGTAATAAATTCGCCTTGCTATTTACCGTGTTAAAACCAGTGCTGCCACAACAAATTAAATTTTTACAACCAAAATTTTTGAAAAAGTTACCAAATGTAAAAAAATATAACCAAATTTAAAATGCTTTTTATTAATTGAGAAAATCATTGTAATACATTGTAACACAAAGGTTTTTTGCATTTCATAGTAAAACAATAAATAAAAATCAAGAAAACAAAACAAGAAATGTAATTCTTTTACATATTAAAAAAATAACGTAAAACTTAATTAAAAGTTTTTATTTATTTGAGACTTTTTTCGTAAAAAAATTTTTTTTATTTTTTGGCGCCCAGTGGGAGTTAGAGGAATATATAAAAATAAATAAATAACAAAAATGGATAATAGTTTTCCGCTTTTTAGCTGTTATTGGCAGGACTGTCAAATGTGGCGATTTCTTAATCCTTTTGTCGATGGAAATTTACGTTTGGCGAAATTTAAAACGATTGGCGATATGCGAAATGCATTTTATGTAAATATTTTCTAATTTACATATATCTAAAATATTATAAAAACTTTTTTCTCTTTTGTGTAAATTTTATTTCAAATTTATAATTCTTATTATAAAAAAATTTTTCAAAATTGTTCCAATATATCAAATATTTTGTAAATAATTGTAAAATATTACTGCCTTTCGCCTTTCGCAACGTACATTCAATGAGGCAAAAGTACATGACTGACAGTCAAAAGTTTTTTTACCAAATAATTATCTTAAAAAACATTAAATAAATATCCATTCCGACAAGTTATAAACAGTAAAATTTCAAATTTCTTTAAACCTACAGCCATTTCATAAAGAAAATTCCATACATTTTAAAATTATATTGATAAATCAATGTAATTTTAAAAAATCTTTAAAATTCCTATATGTATTTTCAAATATGTATATAAATATACTTCTGGAAATTACCTAAATTCAGAACCTTAAACTTATTTTCAAGTTTTTAAAAACACTAAAACGACTTTTGTGTAATTTTTCAGTATTTTTCTAAAATCGATTCCGGATGAATTTATGCACTTCCTACTTTAAGTACTAATTATCTTAATTCTCTTAATATCAAGAAAAACTACGCTCATTTAAAAAAAAATAATTGAAAATCTCCATTAATTAAAACTTCATTTGTTTACGATTTCAGATCATGGCGTTTTTAATATAAAAATCACAAATGGCAACATTTTCTTAGCAAAAATCTTTAAAAAATTATTTGGTTGCTGTTTTGAAAGGGATTATAAAAAACTTCCGTTCATTGGTAACAAATAATAAAAAAATCGTAGTACACAGTACAAATTATTCGAGCTCGTAAATAATTGTACCAAGAAAAACATATTCGTTCGTAATTATTATTGTTTTAAAAAAAAGTAACCAAAATGAAATGAAAAAAATAACCAAAAACGGCAGCTCTGGCTAAAACAATGTCAAATAAGTTTTACTACTATGACCCAAATAACACGCGAGGTTTCCGCGGACGATTGGATCTCGGTGGCACCACTGGAGTTGAGGACAAGAACGATCTTGTATTGAATTGAGGCATTGTTGATGTGTCTTCTAGTGTTATTCGTTCCGGATGTAATCCCTGGTCATGTACCAGTGGAGACCATTGAACATTTGAATAAGTATTCGTAAATGCAGCATGTTGAGTTGGAGTCGTCTGAGTATTTGCAACTGACAATTAATTGGAATAAGAACGCGTACTTTCGCCCATTTGAGGATTGAGAGTAGTTTTATAGTTCCCGGTAATTCGAATCTGTTCGTTCTTTTTAGCCACCACATGAGTGGTTGAATCGCATTCCGAGTAATCTACCTGTTTGTAATAGCCTAACGCAATTTTCTTGTCAATTTCTTTAGCATAAGCATCTCTCAGAGCCAGAGGTATTTCTCTAGCTTTTGCAACCACAGGTCTTGCTTTCGGTTGAAGATGCACTGAAATTGGCGACCCAACAATATACCCTCCTCATCTCCAAAAACATCATCCTATCTAGCGAGCAATTGATTAAGAAGTTTTTGTTAATCATTTGATAAACTCGGCTTCATAGTTGTAACAGCATTAATATTTTTGTGCTCAAGCGATGAAAAAAGATTTGAAAAATTGATTTCATGCACGAAGTGTGATATCCATTCTCTTCCAAACAAAGAATCAAAATCTTGTTCTACTACATATAGGTTTAATCGTCTTGAAGTATTCCCAACTTTTACGGTCACAGGTAAACGACCCACAAACGAGATTTTATGACGACTGTTACTGGAAAATTGCCTATCAGTTTTTTGCAATGCAAACTTATTTTTAATACGTTGAAGAGTGTTAATATACTAATAATACCACAGGGTGCTCCAGTGTCAAGTTCCATATTAACGGCACGTCCATATATTAGTACCTTCAATAATTTCCTATCTGTTAATTTATTAACGTCTTACTTATTAAGGCTTTGTGTAAAGTTGTCATCAGCATCCGATTATAAACCTTCTTCTTCTTTTATTTGTGATATTTTCGACTTACAGACCTTAGAAATATGTCCACGTTTCCCACATGATTTCTGACACCTCAACAGGCAACATATAATTGACCATGGGAGAAGTATAGATCTTCAAGGTTAATTCCGCAAAAATGCAAGCGGAAATTGCAAGCGTATGAAGTCGAATGTGCGTTTAAAAAAAGGAAGAAATGTGCCAAATCGGTCCAGTCGTTAGTAGCCGACGTATACCGTTTTCACATGTTATGTTTTGACAAAAGTGGGAGTAAAAATTTGCGTGGTCATCTATACTTGTACGGGTCATTGCCCAAGAATTAGTTATCACGTGTACCACGTTTGAGCTGAATTTATAAAGAAATTAATTTATTTTTTTTTTTTGTATTTTCAAATAGAGCGAATTTGGGTAAATAGGAATTTAAGATATATCGGTAAAAATGGGCGCAGAACAAGGCGCGGACAACCTTGAAACAAAATCGGTCCTATCGTTCTCATGTAATGCGATAACCAACAAACATCAATTCCTTTTTATTTTTATAGATTAAACTTCAAATTATTATTAAATTTTTAACAGTTAAAAATATGAATAAAAACCTTTTCAATATCATAAAACTAATGGTGTTTTCTTTTCTACAAAAAAGTCACATTTTATTTAAAAAAATGCAATTTGGTTTTCGTTTCTTAAAAATGCTTTGCTCTCTAAGAGGGCAGCGTGTTTTATTCTAAAAAAAATCACCCTTAAATGGCATAAGGCATTGCACTTTCCGCCCCGTATAAATCGAGAGTGTTGTTAATGCCCTGTAAAAAGATGGCTTCTGTTTATATATAGGGTTACCAGACGATGTTGGGAAAAAATCACCTCTAATCAGGACAGTAAAATTTTTAAGTTTTAATAGTAATTTTGTCTATTATTTTATAGTAAAAACAAAAGAAAGCATAACATTACCCCACGTCTCCATGCGCTTTCGATTTGAACATGACATGACCATAACGCCGGCAGAGCAACGGTATTAATTTGTTCACGTTCTTGTATGTGGCGAATACGAGGTGATGTTCATGTTCTGATTGACCATAAGTTTTGTTGTTGTGGCGTTTGGTTGTATACAGAAAATACATTGTATGGCCAACATCATGGCGCACATGGATGCTAAGACGAATGTTTAGGCAACGATGGCAGCACATGGACGAAACATGAGCATGAACAGTCTACACGAGTAGAATTCATGTGCGACATGCTGTTCTTACCAAGTTGATGGATAGTGGAGACGGGTAGTTATTAATGGTAGGTTGTCAGTGACATAAAATTTAAATGTATTCGGTGTTAAAAAATTGTTTTTGAAAAAAAACGTCAAATCAAGAAATCGTAAAAACTTGGTGTTAATAAATTCACAATCTGGCAAAGGTATTTTCTTGTTTACATATTTTATGAAAACCAAACTAAAGAAATTGGAATTTGGTCATTAATTTTGTTAATTTATTTATTTATTTAATATTAATATATTATCAAATTTGGGTTTATGTGTATTTTTTTATATTTTGAAGAACATCCTTTTTGATTTATGTGTTTTGTTCTCGTCAAATAAAAAATTGCATTATTACATGTAAGGCAAGACATTTTATAAATGCACCTTTTAAAATGTGGTATTTTTTTTGTAGAAAAGAAAACACCATAAGTAATATAAGAAGAATTAAGATTGATCGTCATCAATAAAACAATATGTATGGCTGTACGTTCTTTAATTTATACCATTTGGCTCATTATATGGCCACATCTAGTGGAGTATCATAAATTTCAAAACAAGAGTTTTTTTTCATAGATCATATTTAATATGTATTAAAGAATTGACTGAGTTACATGTAATTTTATTTCTTACTAGCATTTAACCCGCTACTTCGTTAGCGTCTCCTTTTATTCGTGGACATATTTTTATGCCAAAGTTTACTTTTCTAGGTTTAAACTTGTTTAAATTCAAGCATTTAACCCGCTTCTTTTTAATCGGGCTTTTTCTTTCATAAACATATTTATATGCCAAAGAATATATATCTATATTTTAGCAAAAAAGTTCCAAAATTTTTATTTCATAGGTTGATATTTACACAGGACTTTGCACCTATTATTTTGTGTTTCTAAGATCAATATTATAGAAAATTCAAAAAGTACCACTCGTATAACACAAAAGCAAATGAAAGTAAGTTAATTTTCCATATTATCCGTTTTGATACTTGTTTCACCCCATTTATGTATGAAACATTTCTGTGTTGTGGTGGGAGCCCATAATTAAGTACGAATATGCCAATGAATGGAGACAAATATTTTGTAAAAAAGGACCACATGACCTTACATGTTGAATTTTATGTTTCTAGGTCCAATATTAACGGAAATTAAAAAAGCCCTCTTTCAGGTTCTTATCCACTCAGGACCTTGCATGTTTAATTTTATGTTTTTAGGTCCAATATTACGGGAATTAAAAATGTACCAATCAAAGAATAAAAAAGTACCAAAAAGTTCCCTCTTATAAATTCTTATCCACTCAGTGCATTGCATGTTGAATCTTATGTTTTAAGGTCCAATATTAACGACAATAAAAAAATACCAGTTGCAGAAACAAAAAGCTAAAGAAAAACATAAATTTCCCGTATCTCCCCTTTTTGGTACTATTTTTTTCCCCCATTTAGTAATCAAAAATTTCAGTATTTTAGTGAGAGCTCATAATTAAGTACAAATATGTCAATGAATGGAGAAAAATGTTTTGTATAAAAAAGTACCAAAAATAGTTACGATTTTTACCCTTTAAATGTTCGAAATTCGAATAAGTACCAAACTCATATTCGTATTTTTTTGATAACTTTCGAATGTTGTATAAATTTTGTTCCTATGTTGATTGGTTTAAAAGAAAGATGGGGTGCCAAAAAAGTACCAGACACCTGTCCGCTTATTTTTCTAAAGAACAACGATAAGTATTACGTTTTTACCCTTTTTTACCCCCTAAACATTCGAATTTCCAAAAATCCCGTCTAAGTGGATCGATTTTGGGAGTCACCTATCTCTGCTCCAAATGTCAAGTTTTTAGCTAGAGGAGTTTAGGCTGTGCGATGATGAATTAGTGAGTCAGTCATTCAGTAACGTTTCAATTTTATATATATATAGATAGATAGATGAAGAAAAATTTTGTGAAAAAATAACAAAATTTGGAACGATTTTCACACCTAAACATTTGAATTAAAAAAAAAATCCAAATCTGTTTTGTATTTTTTAAGATAAGGTGCGAATGTGACATAATTTGTATTTACCATTTTACTCCACAAAAAGGCCATACTTCAAAAAAGTACCAAACACCAGTCTGTTAATTTTTTTAATTTTGTATCTATTTTAGTTTAGGAGATATGAGGTTAGCGAATTTTTCTAATGAACAACAATAAATGTTAATGTTTTCCTTTAGCTTAGGAGGTATGAGGCTAACAGGATCGATTTAGCGAGAGGACAGAACCCGGTCCTAATGTCAACCTTTTAGCTTTAGACGTTTAGGATCTGCGATGAAAGATAAATATATGGAAAAAAATATTTTGAAAAAAGTAACAAACATATCTTAGGAGGTATAAGGTTAGCAGGATCAATTGGGCGAGAGGAGAGCCTCCGGTCCAAATGTCAACCTTTTAGCTTCAGACGTTTTGGCTCTGCGATGAAAGATAAATAGATGGAGAAAACATCTTTTGTAAAAAGTAACAAACATATGTTGGTACAATTTTGACCCCTTAAACGTACAGTTTCAATAAAGTACCAAATATGTATTTGTATTTTTTAGATAAGTTACAAATGTTATATAATTTTTATTTCTATGTGTATTAATTTAAAAGCTAGATGGTAGAAAAACGACCCAAAATACAGTTTTTACCCGTTTGCTACCTAAAACGGCCGAATTTCGTAAAAGTACCAGACAGCTATTAACTTTTTTTTATTTAATGCACAAAAATTAATATTAAATTAAATAATAGTACCAGTTTATTTAAAACAATTACCAGTTAGAGAACGAAAAAGAACCAAAATATCCTTTTTACAGATTTTCATTCACTCAGGAACTTGCATGTTAAATTTAATGTTCCTAGGTCCAACAAATACGGAAATTGAAAAGGTACCAGTTATAGAACAAAATAGTTCCAAAAAGCCCTCTTACAGATTCTTATTCACTCAGGATCTTGTTTAATTGTATGTTTCTAAGTCCAATAAAAACGGATATTTAAAAAGTACCAGTTAAAGAACAACAAAGTACTAAAAAGCCTATCTTACAGATTCTCATTCACTTAGGACCTTGCATGTTCAATTTTATGTTTCTAGGTCCAATACTAACGGAAATTCAAAAATTGCCAGTTAATGAACAAAAAAGTACCAAAATTCCCTCTTACAGATTCTCATTCACTCAGTACCTTGCATGTTTAATTTTATGTTTCTAGGTCCAATATTAACGGAAATTTAAAAAAACCAGCCAAAGAACAAAAAAGTACCAAAAACTTCCCTCTTTTAGATTCCTATCCACTCATTACACATATTGAATTTTATATTTCTAGGTCCAATAATAACGGAAATTCAAAAAGTACCAGTTAATGAACAAAAAACTACCAAAAACTTCCCTCTTATAGATTCTTATCCACTCAGGACATTGCATCTTGAATTTCATGTTTCTAGGTCCCAGTATTGGACGGAAATTATACCAAAAATACCAGTTGTAGAACCAAAAAGCTAAAGAAAAATATTAAATTTCCCGTATTTCCCCTTTTTAGTACTATTTTTCCCCCATTTAAGTATAAAAAATTTCAGAATTGTAGTGGGAATCAATAATTTAGTACGAATATGTCAATGAATGAAGAAAAATATTTTGTAAAAGAAGACCACATGACCTTGCATGTTGAATTTTATGTTTCTAGGTCCAATACTAACGGAAATTCAAAAAGTACCAATTAATGAACAAAAAAGTACCTAAACGACCTCTTACAGGTTCTTATCCACTCAGGACCTTACATGTTTAATTTTATGTTTCTGGGTCCAATATTAACGGAAATTAAAAAAGCACCAGCTCAAGAACAAAAAAGTACCAAAAACTTCCCTCTTATAGATTCCTATCCACTCATTACATTGCATATTAAATTTTATGTTTCTAGTTCCAATAATAACGGAAATTCAAAAAGTACCAGTTAAAGAACAAAAAAGTACCAAAAAGCGATTTTACAGATTCTCATTCACTCAGGACCTTGCATGTTTAATTTTATCTTTCTAGGTCTAATAACAACGGAAATTTTAAAGTACCAGTCAAAGAATAAAAAAGTAACAAAAAGTTCACTCTTATAGGTGCAATACTAACGGAATTTCAAAAAGTACCAGTTGAAGAACAAAAAAGTACCAAAAAGTTCCATCATAGATTCTTATTCTTATAAGTTTAAAAAAAGTACCACTTAAAAAACGAAAAAGTACCAAAAAGATCCCTCTAACAGATAGTCTTTCACTCAAGACCTTGCATGTTTAATTTCATGTTTCTAGGTCCAATATTAACGGAAAATAAAAAAGTACCAGCCAAAATACAAAAAAGTACCATAAACTTCCCTCTTTTAGATTCCTATCCACTCATCACACATATTGAATTTTATATTTCTAGGTCCAATACTAACGGAAATTCAAAAAGTACCAGTTAATGAGCAAAAAAATTACCAAAAAGTCCTCTTACAGATTCTCATTATCTCAGGACCTTGCTTGTTTAATTTTATGTTTCTAGGTCCAGTACTAACGGAAATTAAAAAAGCACCAGCTAAAGAACAAAAAAGTACCAAAAACTTCCCTCTTATAGATTCCTATCCACTCATTACATTGCATATTATATTTTATGTTTCTAGTTCCAATAATAACGGAAATTCAAAAAGTACAAGTTAAAGAACAAAAAAGTACCAAAAAGCTGTTTTACAGATTCTCATTCACTTAGGACCTTGCATGTTTAATTTTATCTTTCAAGGTCTAATAACAACGGAAATTTAGAAAGTACCAGTCAAAGAATAAAAAAGTAACAAAAAGTTCACTCTTATAGATTTTCATCCTAGGTGCAATACTAACGGAAATTCAAAAAGTACCAGTTGAAGAACAAAAAAGTACCAAAATGTTCCATCATAGATTCTTATCCACTTAGCACATTACATGTTGAATTTAATGTTTCTAGGTCCAATAATGACGGAAATTCAAAAAGTACCAGTTAAAGAACAAAAAAGTACCAAAAAGCGATTTTACAGATTCTTATTCACTCAGGACCTTGCATGTTTAATTTTATCTTTCTAGGTCTAATAACAACGGAAATTTAGAAAGTACCAGTCAAAGAATAAAAAAGTAACAAAAAGTTCACTCTTATAGATTTTCATCCTAGGTGCAATACTAACGGAAATTCAAAAAGTACCAGTTGAAGAACAAAAAAGTACCAAAAAGTTCCATCATAGATTCTTATCCACTCAGCACATTACATGTTGAATTTAATGTTTGTAGGTCCAATAATGACGGAAATTCAAAAAGTACCAGTTAAAGAACAAAAAAGTACCAAAAAGATCCCTCTTACAGATTCTCGTTCACTCAGGACTTTGCATTTTAAATTTTATGTTTCTAGGTCCAATATTAACGGAAATTCAAAAAGTACCAGTTATAGAACAAAAAAGTACCAAAAAGTTCCGCAATAGATTCTTGTCCCCTCAGGACATTACATGTTGAATCTTATGTTTTTGGGTCCAATATTAACGATAATTAAAAAAAAACCAGTTGTAGAACCAAAAAGCTAAAGAAAAATATCAAATTTCCCGTATTTCCTTTTTTGGTACTATTTGTTCCCCCAATTAAAGTTTCAAAAATTTCAGTATTGTATTGGGAGGTCATAATTTGGTACGAATATCTCAATGAATGTAGAAAAATGTTTTGTAAAAAAAAGTACCAAAAATAGTTAAGATTTTCACCCCTTAAATGTTCGAATTTCGAAAAAGTACCAAATTTATATTCGTATTTTTTTGATAAGTTTCGAATGTGGTATAAACTTTGTTTCTATGTTTATTGGATCAAAAGATAGATGGGGTGTCAAAAAAGTACCAAAATTCAGGTTTTACCCGTTTACTCCCTAAAAGGGCCGAATTTCAAAAAAGTACCGGACACCTGTCCGCTAATTTTTTTAAAGAACACCGATAAGTATTACATTTTTTTTGTATCTCTTTTAGTTTTGGAGATATAAGATTACCGAATTTTCCCGTTTTTACCCTTTTTTACCCCTTAAGCATTCGAATTTCCAAAAATCCCGTCTTAGTGGATCGATTTGGCGTGTGACCAATCTCTGGTCCAAATTTCAAGTGTTTAGCTTCAGGCGTTTAGGCTGTGCGATGATGAATCAGTGAGTCAGTCAGTCAGTCAGTCAGTCAGTCAGTAACGTTACAATTTTATATATATAGATAGATAGATAGATAGATGAAAAAAAATTTTGTGAAAAAATAACAAAATTTGGAACGATTTTCACACCTAAACATTTGAATTAAAAAAAAAATCCAAATCTGTTTTGTATTTTTTAAGATAAGGTGCGAATGTGACATAATTTGTATTTACCATTTTACTCCACAAAAAGGCCATACTTCAAAAAAGTACCAAACACCAGTCTGTTAATTTTTTTAATTTTGTATCTATTTTAGTTTAGGAGATATGAGGTTAGCGAATTTTTCTAATGAACAACAATAAATGTTAATGTTTTCCTTTAGCTTAGGAGGTATGAGGCTAGCAGGATCGATTTAGCGAGAGGACAGAACCCGGTCCTAATGTCAACCTTTTAGCTTTAGACGTTTAGGATCTGCGATGAAAGATAAATATATGGAAAAAAATATTTTGAAAAAAGTAACAAACATATCTTAGGAGGTATAAGGTTAGCAGGATCAATTGGGCGAGAGGAGAGCCTCCGGTCCAAATGTCAACCTTTTAGCTTCAGACGTTTAGGCTCTGCGATGAAAGATAAATAGATGGAGAAAACATCTTTTGTAAAAAGTAACAAACATATGTTGGTACAATTTTGACCCCTTAAACGTACAGTTTCAATAAAGTACCAAATATGTATTTGTATTTTTTAGATAAGTTACAAATGTTATATAATTTTTATTTCTATGTGTATTAATTTAAAAGCTAGATGGTAGAAAAACGACCCAAAATACAGTTTTTACCCGTTTGCTACCTAAAACGGCCGAATTTCGTAAAAGTACCAGACAGCTATTAACTTTTTTTTATTTAATGCACAAAAATTAATATTAAATTAAATAATAGTACCAGTTTATTTAAAACAATTACCAGTTAGAGAACGAAAAAGAACCAAAATATCCTTTTTACAGATTTTCATTCACTCAGGAACTTGCATGTTAAATTTAATGTTCCTAGGTCCAACAAATACGGAAATTGAAAAGGTACCAGTTATAGAACAAAATAGTTCCAAAAAGCCCTCTTACAGATTCTTATTCACTCAGGATCTTGCATGTTTAATTGTATGTTTCTAAGTCCAATAAAAACGGATATTTAAAAAGTACCAGTTAAAGAACAACAAAGTACTAAAAAGCCTATCTTACAGATTCTCATTCACTTAGGACCTTGCATGTTCAATTTTATGTTTCTAGGTCCAATACTAACGGAAATTCAAAAATTGCCAGTTAATGAACAAAAAAGTACCAAAATTCCCTCTTACAGATTCTCATTCACTCAGTACCTTGCATGTTTAATTTTATGTTTCTAGGTCCAATATTAACGGAAATTTAAAAAAACCAGCCAAAGAACAAAAAAGTACCAAAAACTTCCCTCTTTTAGATTCCTATCCACTCATTACACATATTGAATTTTATATTTCTAGGTCCAATAATAACGGAAATTCAAAAAGTACCAGTTAATGAACAAAAAACTACCAAAAACTTCCCTCTTATAGATTCTTATCCACTCAGGACATTGCATCTTGAATTTCATGTTTCTAGGTCCCAGTATTGGACGGAAATTATACCAAAAATACCAGTTGTAGAACCAAAAAGCTAAAGAAAAATATTAAATTTCCCGTATTTCCCCTTTTTAGTACTATTTTTCCCCCATTTAAGTATAAAAAATTTCAGAATTGTAGTGGGAATCAATAATTTAGTACGAATATGTCAATGAATGAAGAAAAATATTTTGTAAAAGAAGACCACATGACCTTGCATGTTGAATTTTATGTTTCTAGGTCCAATACTAACGGAAATTCAAAAAGTACCAATTAATGAACAAAAAAGTACCTAAACGACCTCTTACAGGTTCTTATCCACTCAGGACCTTACATGTTTAATTTTATGTTTCTGGGTCCAATATTAACGGAAATTAAAAAAGCACCAGCTCAAGAACAAAAAAGTACCAAAAACTTCCCTCTTATAGATTCCTATCCACTCATTACATTGCATATTAAATTTTATGTTTCTAGTTCCAATAATAACGGAAATTCAAAAAGTACCAGTTAAAGAACAAAAAAGTACCAAAAAGCGATTTTACAGATTCTCATTCACTCAGGACCTTGCATGTTTAATTTTATCTTTCTAGGTCTAATAACAACGGAAATTTTAAAGTACCAGTCAAAGAATAAAAAAGTAACAAAAAGTTCACTCTTATAGGTGCAATACTAACGGAATTTCAAAAAGTACCAGTTGAAGAACAAAAAAGTACCAAAAAGTTCCATCATAGATTCTTATTCTTATAAGTTTAAAAAAAGTACCACTTAAAAAACGAAAAAGTACCAAAAAGATCCCTCTAACAGATAGTCTTTCACTCAAGACCTTGCATGTTTAATTTCATGTTTCTAGGTCCAATATTTACGAAAAATAAAAAAGTACCAGCCAAAATACAAAAAAGTACCATAAACTTCCCTCTTTTAGATTCCTATCCACTCATCACACATATTGAATTTTATATTTCTAGGTCCAATACTAACGGAAATTCAAAAAGTACCAGTTAATGAGCAAAAAAAATTTCCAAAAAGTCCTCTTACAGATTCTCATTATCTCAGGACCTTGCTTGTTTAATTTTATGTTTCTAGGTCCAGTACTAACGGAAATTAAAAAAGCACCAGCTAAAGAACAAAAAAGTACCAAAAACTTCCCTCTTATAGATTCCTATCCACTCATTACATTGCATATTATATTTTATGTTTCTAGTTCCAATAATAACGGAAATTCAAAAAGTACAAGTTAAAGAACAAAAAAGTACCAAAAAGCTGTTTTACAGATTCTCATTCACTTAGGACCTTGCATGTTTAATTTTATCTTTCAAGGTCTAATAACAACGGAAATTTAGAAAGTACCAGTCAAAGAATAAAAAAGTAACAAAAAGTTCACTCTTATAGATTTTCATCCTAGGTGCAATACTAACGGAAATTCAAAAAGTACCAGTTGAAGAACAAAAAAGTACCAAAATGTTCCATCATAGATTCTTATCCACTTAGCACATTACATGTTGAATTTAATGTTTCTAGGTCCAATAATGACGGAAATTCAAAAAGTACCAGTTAAAGAACAAAAAAGTACCAAAAAGCGATTTTACAGATTCTTATTCACTCAGGACCTTGCATGTTTAATTTTATCTTTCTAGGTCTAATAACAACGGAAATTTAGAAAGTACCAGTCAAAGAATAAAAAAGTAACAAAAAGTTCACTCTTATAGATTTTCATCCTAGGTGCAATACTAACGGAAATTCAAAAAGTACCAGTTGAAGAACAAAAAAGTACCAAAAAGTTCCATCATAGATTCTTATCCACTCAGCAGATTACATGTTGAATTTAATGTTTGTAGGTCCAATAATGACGGAAATTCAAAAAGTACCAGTTAAAGAACAAAAAAGTACCAAAAAGATCCCTCTTACAGATTCTCGTTCACTCAGGACTTTGCATTTTAAATTTTATGTTTCTAGGTCCAATATTAACGGAAATTCAAAAAGTACCAGTTATAGAACAAAAAAGTACCAAAAAGTTCCGCAATAGATTCTTGTCCCCTCAGGACATTACATGTTGAATCTTATGTTTTTGGGTCCAATATTAACGATAATTAAAAAAAAACCAGTTGTAGAACCAAAAAGCTAAAGAAAAATATCAAATTTCCCGTATTTCCTTTTTTGGTACTATTTGTTCCCCCAATTAAAGTTTCAAAAATTTCAGTATTGTATTGGGAGGTCATAATTTGGTACGAATATCTCAATGAATGTAGAAAAATGTTTTGTAAAAAAAAGTACCAAAAATAGTTAAGATTTTCACCCCTTAAATGTTCGAATTTCGAAAAAGTATCAAATTTATATTCGTATTTTTTTGATAAGTTTCGAATGTGGTATAAACTTTGTTTCTATGTTTATTGGATCAAAAGATAGATGGGGTGTCAAAAAAGTACCAAAATTCAGGTTTTACCCGTTTACTCCCTAAAAGGGCCGAATTTCAAAAAAGTACCGGACACCTGTCCGCTAATTTTTTTAAAGAACACCGATAAGTATTACATTTTTTTTGTATCTCTTTTAGTTTTGGAGATATAAGATTACCGAATTTTCCCGTTTTTACCCTTTTTTACCCCTTAAGCATTCGAATTTCCAAAAATCCCGTCTTAGTGGATCGATTTGGCGTGTGGCCAATCTCTGGTCCAAATTTCAAGTGTTTAGCTTCAGGCGTTAAGGCTGTGCGATGATGAATCAGTGAGTCAGTCAGTCAGTCAGTCAGTCAGTCAGTAACGTTACAATTTTATATATATAGACTAGCATTTAACCCGCTACTTCGTTAGCGTCTCCTTTTATTCGTGGACATATTTTTATGCCAAAGTTTACTTTTCTAGGTTTAAACTTGTTTAAATTCAAGCATTTAACCCGCTTCTTTTTAATCGGGCTTTTTCTTTCATAAACATATTTATATGCCAAAGAATATATATCTATATTTTAGCAAAAAAGTTCCAAAATTTTTATTTCATAGGTTGATATTTACACAGGACTTTGCACCTATTATTTTGTGTTTCTAAGATCAATATTATAGAAAATTCAAAAAGTACCACTCGTATAACACAAAAGCAAATGAAAGTAAGTTAATTTTCCATATTATCCGTTTTGATACTTGTTTCACCCCATTTATGTATGAAACATTTCAGTGTTGTGGTGGGAGCCCATAATTAAGTACGAATATGCCAATGAATGGAGACAAATATTTTGTAAAAAAGGACCACATGACCTTACATGTTGAATTTTATGTTTCTAGGTCCAATATTAACGGAAATTAAAAAAGCCCTCTTTCAGGTTCTTATCCACTCAGGACCTTGCATGTTTAATTTTATGTTTTTAGGTCCAATATTAACGGAAATTAAAAATGTACCAATCAAAGAATAAAAAAGTACCAAAAAGTTCCCTCTTATAAATTCTTATCCACTCAGTGCATTGCATGTTGAATCTTATGTTTTAAGGTCCAATATTAACGACAATAAAAAAATACCAGTTGCAGAAACAAAAAGCTAAAGAAAAACATAAATTTCCCGTATCTCCCCTTTTTGGTACTATTTTTTTTCCCCATTTAGTAATCAAAAATTTCAGTATTTTAGTGAGAGCTCATAATTAAGTACAAATATTTCAATGAATGGAGAAAAATGTTTTGTATAAAAAAAGTACCAAAAATAGTTACGATTTTTACCCTTTAAATGTTCGAAATTCGAATAAGTACCAAACTCATATTCGTATTTTTTTGATAAGTTTCGAATGTTGTATAAATTTTGTTCCTATGTTGATTGGTTTAAAAGAAAGATGGGGTGCCAAAAAAGTACCAAACTTAAGGTTTTACCCGTTTGCTTCCTAATAGGACCAAATTTTAAAAAAGTACCAGACACCTGTCCGCTTATTTTTCTAAAGAACAACGATAAGTATTACGTTTTTACCCTTTTTTACCCCCTAAACATTCGAATTTCCAAAAATCCCGTCTAAGTGGATCGATTTTGGGAGTCACCTATCTCTGCTCCAAATGTCAAGTTTTTAGCTAGAGGAGTTTAGGCTGTGCGATGATGAATTAGTGAGTCAGTCATTCAGTAACGTTTCAATTTTATATATATATAGATAGATAGATGAAGAAAAATTTTGTGAAAAAATAACAAAATTTGGAACGATTTTCACTCCTAAACATTTGAATTAAAAAAAAAATCCAAATCTGTTTTGTATTTTTTAAGATAAGGTGCGAATGTGACATAATTTGTATTTACCATTTTACTCCACAAAAAGGCCATACTTCAAAAAAGTACCAAACACCAGTCTGTTAATTTTTTTAATTTTGTATCTATTTTAGTTTAGGAGATATGAGGTTAGCGAATTTTTCTAATGAACAACAATAAATGTTAATGTTTTCCTTTAGCTTAGGAGGTATGAGGCTAGCAGGATCGATTTAGCGAGAGGACAGAACCCGGTCCTAATGTCAACCTTTTAGCTTTAGACGTTTAGGATCTGCGATGAAAGATAAATATATGGAAAAAAATATTTTGAAAAAAGTAACAAACATATCTTAGGAGGTATAAGGTTAGCAGGATCAATTGGGCGAGAGGAGAGCCTCCGGTCCAAATGTCAACCTTTTAGCTTCAGACGTTTAGGCTCTGCGATGAAAGATAAATAGATGGAGAAAACATCTTTTGTAAAAAGTAACAAACATATGTTGGTACAATTTTGACCCCTTAAACGTACAGTTTCAATAAAGTACCAAATATGTATTTGTATTTTTTAGATAAGTTACAAATGTTATATAATTTTTATTTCTATGTGTATTAATTTAAAAGCTAGATGGTAGAAAAACGACCCAAAATACAGTTTTTACCCGTTTGCTACCTAAAACGGCCGAATTTCGTAAAAGTACCAGACAGCTATTAACTTTTTTTTATTTAATGCACAAAAATTAATATTAAATTAAATAATAGTACCAGTTTATTTAAAACAATTACCAGTTAGAGAACGAAAAAGAACCAATATATCCTTTTTACAGATTTTCATTCACTCAGGAACTTGCATGTTAAATTTAATGTTCCTAGGTCCAACAAATACGGAAATTGAAAAGGTACCAGTTATAGAACAAAATAGTTCCAAAAAGCCCTCTTACAGATTCTTATTCACTCAGGATCTTGCATGTTTAATTGTATGTTTCTAAGTCCAATAAAAACGGATATTTAAAAAGTACCAGTTAAAGAACAACAAAGTACTAAAAAGCCTATCTTACAGATTCTCATTCACTTAGGACCTTGCATGTTCAATTTTATGTTTCTAGGTCCAATACTAACGGAAATTCAAAAATTGCCAGTTAATGAACAAAAAAGTACCAAAATTCCCTCTTACAGATTCTCATTCACTCAGTACCTTGCATGTTTAATTTTATGTTTCTAGGTCCAATATTAACGGAAATTTAAAAAAACCAGCCAAAGAACAAAAAAGTACCAAAAACTTCCCTCTTTTAGATTCCTATCCACTCATTACACATATTGAATTTTATATTTCTAGGTCCAATAATAACGGAAATTCAAAAAGTACCAGTTAATGAACAAAAAACTACCAAAAACTTCCCTCTTATAGATTCTTATCCACTCAGGACATTGCATCTTGAATTTCATGTTTCTAGGTCCCAGTATTGGACGGAAATTATACCAAAAATACCAGTTGTAGAACCAAAAAGCTAAAGAAAAATATTAAATTTCCCGTATTTCCCCTTTTTAGTACTATTTTTCCCCCATTTAAGTATAAAAAATTTCAGAATTGTAGTGGGAATCAATAATTTAGTACGAATATGTCAATGAATGAAGAAAAATATTTTGTAAAAGAAGACCACATGACCTTGCATGTTGAATTTTATGTTTCTAGGTCCAATACTAACGGAAATTCAAAAAGTACCAATTAATGAACAAAAAAGTACCTAAACGACCTCTTACAGGTTCTTATCCACTCAGGACCTTACATGTTTAATTTTATGTTTCTGGGTCCAATATTAACGGAAATTAAAAAAGCACCAGCTCAAGAACAAAAAAGTACCAAAAACTTCCCTCTTATAGATTCCTATCCACTCATTACATTGCATATTAAATTTTATGTTTCTAGTTCCAATAATAACGGAAATTCAAAAAGTACCAGTTAAAGAACAAAAAAGTACCAAAAAGCGATTTTACAGATTCTCATTCACTCAGGACCTTGCATGTTTAATTTTATCTTTCTAGGTCTAATAACAACGGAAATTTTAAAGTACCAGTCAAAGAATAAAAAAGTAACAAAAAGTTCACTCTTATAGGTGCAATACTAACGGAATTTCAAAAAGTACCAGTTGAAGAACAAAAAAGTACCAAAAAGTTCCATCATAGATTCTTATTCTTATAAGTTTAAAAAAAGTACCACTTAAAAAACGAAAAAGTACCAAAAAGATCCCTCTAACAGATAGTCTTTCACTCAAGACCTTGCATGTTTAATTTCATGTTTCTAGGTCCAATATTAACGAAAAATAAAAAAGTACCAGCCAAAATACAAAAAAGTACCATAAACTTCCCTCTTTTAGATTCCTATCCACTCATCACACATATTGAATTTTATATTTCTAGGTCCAATACTAACGGAAATTCAAAAAGTACCAGTTAATGAGCAAAAAAATTTCCAAAAAGTCCTCTTACAGATTCTCATTATCTCAGGACCTTGCTTGTTTAATTTTATGTTTCTAGGTCCAGTACTAACGGAAATTAAAAAAGCACCAGCTAAAGAACAAAAAAGTACCAAAAACTTCCCTCTTATAGATTCCTATCCACTCATTACATTGCATATTATATTTTATGTTTCTAGTTCCAATAATAACGGAAATTCAAAAAGTACAAGTTAAAGAACAAAAAAGTACCAAAAAGCTGTTTTATAGATTCTCATTCACTTAGGACCTTGCATGTTTAATTTTATCTTTCAAGGTCTAATAACAACGGAAATTTAGAAAGTACCAGTCAAAGAATAAAAAAGTAACAAAAAGTTCACTCTTATAGATTTTCATCCTAGGTGCAATACTAACGGAAATTCAAAAAGTACCAGTTGAAGAACAAAAAAGTACCAAAATGTTCCATCATAGATTCTTATCCACTTAGCACATTACATGTTGAATTTAATGTTTCTAGGTCCAATAATGACGGAAATTCAAAAAGTACCAGTTAAAGAACAAAAAAGTACCAAAAAGCGATTTTACAGATTCTTATTCACTCAGGACCTTGCATGTTTAATTTTATCTTTCTAGGTCTAATAACAACGGAAATTTAGAAAGTACCAGTCAAAGAATAAAAAAGTAACAAAAAGTTCACTCTTATAGATTTTCATCCTAGGTGCAATACTAACGGAAATTCAAAAAGTACCAGTTGAAGAACAAAAAAGTACCAAAAAGTTCCATCATAGATTCTTATCCACTCAGCACATTACATGTTGAATTTAATGTTTGTAGGTCCAATAATGACGGAAATTCAAAAAGTACCAGTTAAAGAACAAAAAAGTACCAAAAAGATCCCTCTTACAGATTCTCGTTCACTCAGGACTTTGCATTTTAAATTTTATGTTTCTAGGTCCAATATTAACGGAAATTCAAAAAGTACCAGTTATAGAACAAAAAAGTACCAAAAAGTTCCGCAATAGATTCTTGTCCCCTCAGGACATTACATGTTGAATCTTATGTTTTTGGGTCCAATATTAACGATAATTAAAAAAAAACCAGTTGTAGAACCAAAAAGCTAAAGAAAAATATCAAATTTCCCGTATTTCCTTTTTTGGTACTATTTGTTCCCCCAATTAAAGTTTCAAAAATTTCAGTATTGTATTGGGAGGTCATAATTTGGTACGAATATCTCAATGAATGTAGAAAAATGTTTTGTAAAAAAAAGTACCAAAAATAGTTAAGATTTTCACCCCTTAAATGTTCGAATTTCGAAAAAGTACCAAATTTATATTCGTATTTTTTTGATAAGTTTCGAATGTGGTATAAACTTTGTTTCTATGTTTATTGGATCAAAAGATAGATGGGGTGTCAAAAAAGTACCAAAATTCAGGTTTTACCCGTTTACTCCCTAAAAGGGCCGAATTTCAAAAAAGTACCGGACACCTGTCCGCTAATTTTTTTAAAGAACACCGATAAGTATTACATTTTTTTTGTATCTCTTTTAGTTTTGGAGATATAAGATTACCGAATTTTCCCGTTTTTACCCTTTTTTACCCCTTAAGCATTCGAATTTCCAAAAATCCCGTCTTAGTGGATCGATTTGGCGTGTGACCAATCTCTGGTCCAAATTTCAAGTGTTTAGCTTCAGGCGTTTAGGCTGTGCGATGATGAATCAGTGAGTCAGTCAGTCAGTCAGTCAGTCAGTAACGTTACAATTTTATATATATAGATAGATAGATAGATAGATGAAGAAAAATTTTGTGAAAAAATAACAAAATTTGGAACGATTTTCACACCTAAACATTTGAATTAAAAAAAAAAATCCAAATCTGTTTTGTATTTTTTAAGATAAGGTGCGAATGTGACATAATTTGTATTTACCATTTTACTCCACAAAAAGGCCATACTTCAAAAAAGTACCAAACACCAGTCTGTTAATTTTTTTAATTTTGTATCTATTTTAGTTTAGGAGATATGAGGTTAGCGAATTTTTCTAATGAACAACAATAAATGTTAATGTTTTCCTTTAGCTTAGGAGGTATGAGGCTAGCAGGATCGATTTAGCGAGAGGACAGAACCCGGTCCTAATGTCAACCTTTTAGCTTTAGACGTTTAGGATCTGCGATGAAAGATAAATATATGGAAAAAAATATTTTGAAAAAAGTAACAAACATATCTTAGGAGGTATAAGGTTAGCAGGATCAATTGGGCGAGAGGAGAGCCTCCGGTCCAAATGTCAACCTTTTAGCTTCAGACGTTTAGGCTCTGCGATGAAAGATAAATAGATGGAGAAAACATCTTTTGTAAAAAGTAACAAACATATGTTGGTACAATTTTGACCCCTTAAACGTACAGTTTCAATAAAGTACCAAATATGTATTTGTATTTTTTAGATAAGTTACAAATGTTATATAATTTTTATTTCTATGTGTATTAATTTAAAAGCTAGATGGTAGAAAAACGACCCAAAATACAGTTTTTACCCGTTTGCTACCTAAAACGGCCGAATTTCGTAAAAGTACCAGACAGCTATTAACTTTTTTTTATTTAATGCACAAAAATTAATATTAAATTAAATAATAGTACCAGTTTATTTAAAACAATTACCAGTTAGAGAACGAAAAAGAACCAAAATATCCTTTTTACAGATTTTCATTCACTCAGGAACTTGCATGTTAAATTTAATGTTCCTAGGTCCAACAAATACGGAAATTGAAAAGGTACCAGTTATAGAACAAAATAGTTCCAAAAAGCCCTCTTACAGATTCTTATTCACTCAGGATCTTGCATGTTTAATTGTATGTTTCTAAGTCCAATAAAAACGGATATTTAAAAAGTACCAGTTAAAGAACAACAAAGTACTAAAAAGCCTATCTTACAGATTCTCATTCACTTAGGACCTTGCATGTTCAATTTTATGTTTCTAGGTCCAATACTAACGGAAATTCAAAAATTGCCAGTTAATGAACAAAAAAGTACCAAAATTCCCTCTTACAGATTCTCATTCACTCAGTACCTTGCATGTTTAATTTTATGTTTCTAGGTCCAATATTAACGGAAATTTAAAAAAACCAGCCAAAGAACAAAAAAGTACCAAAAACTTCCCTCTTTTAGATTCCTATCCACTCATTACACATATTGAATTTTATATTTCTAGGTCCAATAATAACGGAAATTCAAAAAGTACCAGTTAATGAACAAAAAACTACCAAAAACTTCCCTCTTATAGATTCTTATCCACTCAGGACATTGCATCTTGAATTTCATGTTTCTAGGTCCCAGTATTGGACGGAAATTATACCAAAAATACCAGTTGTAGAACCAAAAAGCTAAAGAAAAATATTAAATTTCCCGTATTTCCCCTTTTTAGTACTATTTTTCCCCCATTTAAGTATAAAAAATTTCAGAATTGTAGTGGGAATCAATAATTTAGTACGAATATGTCAATGAATGAAGAAAAATATTTTGTAAAAGAAGACCACATGACCTTGCATGTTGAATTTTATGTTTCTAGGTCCAATACTAACGGAAATTCAAAAAGTACCAATTAATGAACAAAAAAGTACCTAAACGACCTCTTACAGGTTCTTATCCACTCAGGACCTTACATGTTTAATTTTATGTTTCTGGGTCCAATATTAACGGAAATTAAAAAAGCACCAGCTCAAGAACAAAAAAGTACCAAAAACTTCCCTCTTATAGATTCCTATCCACTCATTACATTGCATATTAAATTTTATGTTTCTAGTTCCAATAATAACGGAAATTCAAAAAGTACCAGTTAAAGAACAAAAAAGTACCAAAAAGCGATTTTACAGATTCTCATTCACTCAGGACCTTGCATGTTTAATTTTATCTTTCTAGGTCTAATAACAACGGAAATTTTAAAGTACCAGTCAAAGAATAAAAAAGTAACAAAAAGTTCACTCTTATAGGTGCAATACTAACGGAATTTCAAAAAGTACCAGTTGAAGAACAAAAAAGTACCAAAAAGTTCCATCATAGATTCTTATTCTTATAAGTTTAAAAAAAGTACCACTTAAAAAACGAAAAAGTACCAAAAAGATCCCTCTAACAGATAGTCTTTCACTCAAGACCTTGCATGTTTAATTTCGTGTTTCTAGGTCCAATATTTACGAAAAATAAAAAAGTACCAGCCAAAATACAAAAAAGTACCATAAACTTCCCTCTTTTAGATTCCTATCCACTCATCACACATATTGAATTTTATATTTCTAGGTCCAATACTAACGGAAATTCAAAAAGTACCAGTTAATGAGCAAAAAAAATTTCCAAAAAGTCCTCTTACAGATTCTCATTATCTCAGGACCTTGCTTGTTTAATTTTATGTTTCTAGGTCCAGTACTAACGGAAATTAAAAAAGCACCAGCTAAAGAACAAAAAAGTACCAAAAACTTCCCTCTTATAGATTCCTATCCACTCATTACATTGCATATTATATTTTATGTTTCTAGTTCCAATAATAACGGAAATTCAAAAAGTACAAGTTAAAGAACAAAAAAGTACCAAAAAGCTGTTTTACAGATTCTCATTCACTTAGGACCTTGCATGTTTAATTTTATCTTTCAAGGTCTAATAACAACGGAAATTTAGAAAGTACCAGTCAAAGAATAAAAAAGTAACAAAAAGTTCACTCTTATAGATTTTCATCCTAGGTGCAATACTAACGGAAATTCAAAAAGTACCAGTTGAAGAACAAAAAAGTACCAAAATGTTCCATCATAGATTCTTATCCACTTAGCACATTACATGTTGAATTTAATGTTTCTAGGTCCAATAATGACGGAAATTCAAAAAGTACCAGTTAAAGAACAAAAAAGTACCAAAAAGCGATTTTACAGATTCTTATTCACTCAGGACCTTGCATGTTTAATTTTATCTTTCTAGGTCTAATAACAACGGAAATTTAGAAAGTACCAGTCAAAGAATAAAAAAGTAACAAAAAGTTCACGCTTATAGATTTTCATCCTAGGTGCAATACTTACGGAAATTCAAAAAGTACCAGTTGAAGAACAAAAAAGTACCAAAAAGTTCCATCATAGATTCTTATCCACTCAGCACATTACATGTTGAATTTAATGTTTGTAGGTCCAATAATGACGGAAATTCAAAAAGTACCAGTTAAAGAACAAAAAAGTACCAAAAAGATCCCTCTTACAGATTCTCGTTCACTCAGGACTTTGCATTTTAAATTTTATGTTTCTAGGTCCAATATTAACGGAAATTCAAAAAGTACCAGTTATAGAACAAAAAAGTACCAAAAAGTTCCGCAATAGATTCTTGTCCCCTCAGGACATTACATGTTGAATCTTATGTTTTTGGGTCCAATATTAACGATAATTAAAAAAAAACCAGTTGTAGAACCAAAAAGCTAAAGAAAAATATCAAATTTCCCGTATTTCCTTTTTTGGTACTATTTGTTCCCCCAATTAAAGTTTCAAAAATTTCAGTATTGTATTGGGAGGTCATAATTTGGTACGAATATCTCAATGAATGTAGAAAAATGTTTTGTAAAAAAAAGTACCAAAAATAGTTAAGATTTTCACCCCTTAAATGTTCGAATTTCGAAAAAGTACCAAATTTATATTCGTATTTTTTTGATAAGTTTCGAATGTGGTATAAACTTTGTTTCTATGTTTATTGGATCAAAAGATAGATGGGGTGTCAAAAAAGTACCAAAATTCAGGTTTTACCCGTTTACTCCCTAAAAGGGCCGAATTTCAAAAAAGTACCGGACACCTGTCCGCTAATTTTTTTAAAGAACACCGATAAGTATTACATTTTTTTTGTATCTCTTTTAGTTTTGGAGATATAAGATTACCGAATTTTCCCGTTTTTACCCTTTTTTACCCCTTAAGCATTCGAATTTCCAAAAATCCCGTCTTAGTGGATCGATTTGGCGTGTGACCAATCTCTGGTCCAAATTTCAAGTGTTTAGCTTCAGGCGTTTAGGCTGTGCGATGATGAATCAGTGAGTCAGTCAGTCAGTCAGTCAGTCAGTCAGTCAGTAACGTTACAATTTTATATATATAGATTTTTGTCTAAAAAAAAATTATTAGACAGAGAGATTTTTCGAGTTCTGCATTCAAAAATGGAACGCTTAACAAGTTTGGATTTCCAAAATAATTCAGTTTTATCTATAATTTTTAGTGATAAAACTTTATGTTATTAAGGCCCTAATGATGTAAAACGAAACGCAATGACAAAGAATTGCATTGAAAGCAACAACAAAGTCATAAATATTTTGTTATTTTGTTGTTGCTTTCTACAGCGTTTTAATATTTAGGCCCCTATTACGGTTCACAACTCAACTCAGTTGAGTTGTAAATAAGACAACTGGTTGTGTTGGGTTGCAATTTTTTTATGTTTTTGTTCGCCGCAATATAACAAAGTTGTAAACCATAATACAAAAATTTAAAAATTACAACTCAACTGAGTTGAGTTGTGAACCGTAATAGGGGCCTTAAACGCCTCATAGCTTGTGGCGTTGAACATTTTAAAACGGTACATGAATTTTTGTAGAAAGCAAAAACAAAATTACAAAATATTTATGACTTTGTTTTTGCTTTCAATGTAATTCTTTGGCGTTGCATAATTGTTGCATAATTAGGGCCTAAAACAATTTTGGTGTGCAAAAAAAAGTAAGAAAATTTTGAATTTTAACGATATAACAGGGTTTCTTTGGATGAGAGAAAAAATCTGAATATCTGTCGTTGGCGAAGTTTTTACCTTTCGCGAGATTCCCCACTTGTTTCTCACTTAAGGCTCAGTTAGCCGGGAGTAACAGTAACTTTGCAAATCAGCTGCTCCATTTTGTTGTATGTATAGCAACCAGAGCGATTATATGCAGCAGTAAGATGTCACGTCTCAATCTGTAAGAAATGGATTGGTCTTACTTTTTAAAGGTAAGGTTAAGTTACTGTTACTCCCGGCTAGGGTTGCCATCCGTCCTCTTTTCCCCGGACACCGTCCTCTTTTTTTGGGTATCCGGGGCAGTCCTACTTCTTTTTCATCAAGTGTCCGGGGTTGTCCGGCTTTTTACACCTTCATTGTAAATTTTTTCCTGGATTTAAATCACAGTTCACAAAATTCATTAAAAAAAAAGATTTAGGTGCTCGGGTTTTTTTTAAGATAGGTATGATTTAATTTTTGGGGACGTAACGTGACAAAAAGAGTACTTTTCTTTGAATGTGCCCAAAATGGAGCTTCCAAAAAAATGGAACAAATAAGCAAAAGCAACCTTATCAATGTCGTTACTTTTGTTCAAATAAATACTTATTGCTAAATGATTATATTAAAATTTTATTTTAAGATTCTTTTTGAAAAGAAAAAAAAAATCATATCTTAAAAAAAGCACATCCCTCAAAGTTTTAGGATTTTTAAAAAACAGTTTTATATAAAAAAAAATCAGCAAAAAAAAGGGTTTTGACTTAGTCCATTTTTAAAATTTGATATATTGCATATACATTTTTTTCAATATATTTATTGTAGCCTCATGTATTCTCTTTAAACTGATCAAAAATCATCTTCGTATGTAAAGTAGTTTTCAAGATATTAAAAGAATAAACTCAACACATTCGGCTTATTCGGCGATATTATGACAATTTGAATGACATAACCTTTGAAAAAAAAAAATTAAAAAATTGTTTTTCGTTGATATGTGTTCTTTATGGGATCAAATAAACCCTCTCGCCAAATTGCATTCAAATCGAAAGGGGTCGAGTCCCACTCTTGGTTGACTTGACATGGAATTACCCAAATTAAGTTTTTGTGTGCCGTCGTTAATTTTATTAATATTAAGTTGTTTAAAAAGTGTCCTCTTTTTTCGAACAAATGTCTTACATTTTTTATGCTGACGTCCTCTTTTTCTCAAAATAGAAATGTCAAGCCTACTCCCGGCTAACTGAGCCTTTAAGGTTGTTTTTACCAAAAAATAATGACCTATCCAGACTGTATCTTTTATTTTAATTTTGATAATAATTTCTATCTTCTGGAGTAAAGGCTTTTTTACCTATCTGTCAATGCAATTGCATTTAGTTTAATTTTAGATTTTTATTTAATTCAATACTATAGCAAATAAATATACATACCTTCTCAAAAAGATGTAGAATATTACAAAATGTAAGCTAATAGGTATTATACTTTAAAAGCTAAGCCACTTTTAGCACAAAATTTACAAAAAAAAATGTTACGGGATTTTTTAAAAACGGTTTCAATAACATACAATTATTGACGAGCCAAATTTAGAAAAACCAAATGTAACATATAAAAATTAAAAGAGGTAAGTAGGTATGTACTTAATGTGTACAATCTACATTGTACACACTTGGTTTTTATGTATTTTGTATTTTTAAATATTTTTATTTACCAATTGCCTTTGTACTAATTTAATTTTTCTTGAACGAGATTAAATTGTCAATTAAAAATAACGGCTAAATTCAATCAGTGATAATTGTGAATTAAAAATGAAAATGTAATATGATTGAATACTGAATTATTGTGAAATTTGAAATGTAATATGCTTGAATGTTGAATTATTGTGAACTGAAAATGTTAAATTTAGTACTTGTCGGGACCGGACTGTCAAGCCTAGCTTGGCAGAGAAAAAGGGCAAAAGTACACGCGGTTAAGTCAAGAAAAAGAAGAATTTTTTCATTCCCCATTTAACGCTCCACCATAGCAGTTACCGAAAGCGCTCAATTTACCATTTTCTACACTTAGAATTTACCATTTTTTTTAACTTAAACTTTACCAATTTTGTTACCTTAAAATTTACAATTTTTATTAAGCTAACATTGTTAGTAATCGTTATTAAATCAAAAATAAAACTGAATTATAAAATTACAAAAAAAACCCAAAATTATAATTGGTTTATCCATAAAAGACCAGTGCGAAGTCAACCCGTTAAGTCCACAGCCCCAAGGTAAGCATAACCGCAACCACCCAATCTCCTCTAAAGATTTACTCACCCTGCTAACTCTTCTTTTTCCCCTCCCTGCAACTACTTCGACTTGCTCTAAGGAGCAAGTAAAAGATTCGTTGCATTTTTACAGATTTCTCCTGCTCTTATTCCCTAAGAGAGGAAAATCAGTAAAATTAGTAACAATTAGGCTATCCCCAGCAGGCTAATTTGTTCATAATGTTTTGACCATGTGTATGTAACAAAACTTCATAGGTCCATCCATAACTAGAAAACTTTTTATTTTTCAGTTCTCTATCACCCTTTGTAATTTTTTTTTTGTTTGTTTGGAGCTGCTAGGATCAACTAGATTTGTTCCTTTGTTTGGAAGCTCTGGATTTAAATTGCAATCATATATGTTTGGATCCAATGTAATCTAAATAAGATCTTTTATAAGCACAAAGGCACTATTCCGACAACAATGTTGTATGGGGACTATATGAATTTATGGGCCGATTTTCACCATTTTCAATAGGCTGCCAGTTAGAACTTTGTTCAAATTTTCATTAAATGAGATCCTAAATTGCGGCCTCTACATTGCGCACAAGGTTCACACGGACAGGCAGCCAGCCGGACCGACATCGTTGGATCGACTCAGAAAGTGATTCTGAGTCGATCGAGAGGGTCTACGACCAATATTTCAAGCGGTTACAAACATCAGCACAAACGTAAATACCCTCTCCACTATAAACATTCACATGCATGTACAAATGTAAGTTTATGAACATACCATGTACTGCTATCCAGTCATTTAAGTTTTCCCCATCTGGAAGGCGAACAACTTGCCGCAGATTAATTCCGGATTGAAGACTTGCTTGAGCTTGTTTGTGAAGAGAATACCTTATTGTTCCTGCAGTAAACCTCTTTTTTGGACGAAATGTCTACCGTAAATAAAAGTACACAGTATAAAAATTGCAACTCTTAGGGCTTAATCTGATACATACTTTACCCTTTTGAAAAAAATCTAAAAACCCATTTAACGCCATTTCGATTATTAATATATTTATTAAAAAGTAAAGTGAACATTAAGTTTTTTTAACCATCACAGTTTTCGTATTTTGGTTTTAAATTGTTTCCATATAGTGATGCCAGAGAAAATATAACATAAAAAAACGCCAACTGCAATGTAATCCCAAGACCATAGTGAAATTACTAGAACGTGGCAGCACTGAAAACAGTAAAATTATTTTTGTGTAACATGGCGTTTACATTTGAAATTACTAAGCCAGTAGCATGGTGAAATTAACAAGTGGCAGCACTACGCCAAATGACGATTTTTTGCTCTTGAATTTGGGGGATTCACACGGTGTCATTATAAAGTCATAAGCCTTAATATAATAACATGAAAAATACGACTGTTGTGAACAACCCCTCATAATTTAGTGTGCTATTTAGAATTTAAATTAGCTGGTTTAAAACATATATATATACCTAACATCAAAATATTTTTTAATTCTAATCCATGAATTAATAAATTAAATTGGATCTTATCTGACTATTTTCCATTTTTTAGACGCAAGTCACAAATAAATTTTATTTTGTTTGTTTACCAAGCATCAGAGTACTAGGCCGATATAATTTGACGCCGCAAGTGTTTTGTTGCAAAAATTCCTAGCCGCAGGTTAAATTCGGATATTAGCCGGATAAAATATACAATCAGTGGCGACGGCTACAAAAACTAACACGGCTCGGCTCCGCCGCTCAGCGCAGGTCTCTTCTGATTAATTACGACAGCACAATAAACATAGCAAAGTTCTATTAATTTAAGACACTTTTTGTTAACAAAGCAACAACAATATTTTTAAACCATTGTAAAATGTTAGAACATTATGACAATATAACATGATAGCACACCTTGTGTTTGTCTAGGTTTATGTCAAAGTTTTGTTTATGTTTACAAAAAGTCCACGTTTTGTGCTGTGATTATAGTATTTTATTAAAGTTTTTGATAATGTTAAATTAAAATAAATAAGATATTGACCATAATTAAAAAAAATTGGCTAAAAATTTATTTATTTTATCACGTTCAGCGGCACGCTTTGATTTTTGTTTAAAACTTGACGTGTGTGAACCGGCACTAAAGCATGCACACTTTTCCAACTGTCTTGTCTACTGTCTAGCAAATCTTGCAGACAGTAAAATTGGCCAGTGATTTGAAATTTGCTAACAGTAATTTTAAATTTTGGTCGCAAGAGAAAAAACACAAAAAGTAAAAAAAAACATGTAAGAGTGCTATATTCGGCTATGCCGAATCTGAAATACCCTTCACAATGGTGCGGTAAGAACAGAAAGTCACATAAATAGCGTTCCTTAGATATAAAATAAAAAGCATCTTTATTTTGTCGTTATTTTTTCTAAATCAAAAACATAAAACACACTTATTTCAATGTTGCAGCAATTGAGCGATATGTACAAATGTATGTAATATATGTCCATATTTAATATACCTCATTAAAATTCGGTTTTTTTATTCGAGTTATAAAGTCAACAAAATTAATAGAAAATAATAAAAAAAAAAACGGGGATATTATTTGTATACCCTCCACCACAATTAGTTGTGAAGAGGGTATACTAAGTTTGACATTCCGTGTGAAACTTTTTTATTATTCATCTAAGTATATATATATTCTGGATCCTTGAGTAATTCTAAGTCGATTTAGTCATGTTCGTCTGTCTGTACGTCTGTTGAAAACACGCTCACTTTCGAAAAACTCAAAAGAAATTAACAAACTGGGTGTCAAATTGCTTGTAGTTATCCTAAGCAGTTTGGGATTGAAATTCAGCAAAATCGATTTAGTAGGACCAGAGCTATGAATCAAAATGTGGAACCACCACCTTTTAAAAACTTAATTTTGTTACAAAAACTTACATAAATGGTGGAAAAATGCACGGAATCATATAAGATTTTGCAAAAATTTGTTTTATTCGACTGGAAATCTCGCCGTAAAATTTCGTGAATATCCGTCCATAATTTACCCTATGCCCCATATAAGATCAACTCCCGGAAAACAGCTTAGTACGCCTAAAACCGTTAAAACTAATGCTATCATTACAAAATTTGGTACTTCACAGTTTAATAGGACTATAAATGATACTGTGAAAATTTGTGAAGATCGGTACATAATTTACCCTAGGCCCCATAGAAACCCTACTCCCAGAACACACTTTACTAGGCCTAAAACCATAATTAATAATGATACACACAGTTTGTGCTTTGTTGTGAAACGGACGTGTATTTTCAACCCCGCATACGATTTTAATTTATTATTAATTAAATTTGATTTTGGAATATAAATACTAAGCGAATGGACGCTGGAAAATATATGATATTTTTTATTTAAATTATTTAACATAAAAGTGAACAATTAAAACGAAAAATTAAATAAAGATAAATAAAGCAAAAATATATACATATGTACGTATGAATGTTCATACATGTGTATGTATACATATTCTGTGCACAAACATTTTAGTTTAAATTTCTTATTTTTGGCGTTGTTGTTGTAAAATAAAATAAATAATAAAAACATTAAAAGCACATTAAACCGGTGAAAAACAAAAACAATTTCTTGCATGAGTAAAAACAATGTAACAACAATAAAATTAAATGATAGAAATGCTTATGTGACAGTGCATGCCAACGAAAATAATGTTGAAATAAATAAAACAAAACAAAACAATAGTAACTACTTAACGGCTAAGCCAATTTTTCGCACTCGTTCCCTCTCACCCTCTTTATTTACACAAACGGTGGATAGTGACTCATTAAAAAAACTAAAAATAGACTTGGTAACAAGTGTTGCCAGGCCAACAAGTATTGCCGCTACGTCAAAAATAAATTTAGTGGGAAATGATACCATGAACCAAAACACTAATGCAATGGAAAACCCCCCTGTAAAAAGTTGCCAAAAGCCTCAAGTCCAAGTTGGTATGGACAGGTATATAACAGTCCTTAAGCGGGGTCGCAGCCCTACCTCTTCAGCTATTGCTTCGGCATCAAAAGTGCCATCTTTTGACAAAATAAATTCCCAAAATCGCTTTGCAATTCTGGAGGATGAATCCTCTGAAGCACCAAACGTCATAAGATCGCCCAAGCCTCCCCCGATATATCTTAGGGAGCATAACTCAAATGATCTAATAAAGAGTTTAATTTCGTTGATTGGAGAAAATTCGTTTTATGTAGCCGCAATAAAGAGAGGTAGCATAAATGAAACGAAAATTCAAGTGAATCATGAAAATGATTTTCGCAAAATTATTAACAAATTTGAGGCACTTAAGAAAAGTTTTTATACATACCAACTCAAGAGCAGTAAAGGTCTCCAGGTGGTGATTAAGGGAATTGATTCATGCGTAGACCCAGAGGAAATTAAAACTTTCTTAGAAGAAAAAGGCTTCAAGATAAAACACGTGGTAAATATTAGAAATAGAGACAAAAATCCACAACCACTATTTCGAGTAGAATTAGAGCCCGGCGACATTAAGTTAAAAAAAAACGAAACGCATCCCATTTATAGTTTAAAATATATTCTATACAGAAAAATCACAATTGAGGAGCCGCACAAAAAAAATGGACCTGTTCAGTGCTTAAACTGCCAAGAATTTGGCCATACAAAGGCATACTGCTACTTACCCCCTGTTTGCGTAGTATGTGGTGAGCTACACGGTACAGTTTCTTGCGATAAGCCTAAAACCGACCCCAACGTTAAAAAATGTAGCAACTGTGGCGGTAATCACACTGCCAATTATAGAGGATGCCCTGTATATAATATCGTCAAGCAGACGGTTGGACCAAAAACAAATGCCCCTCAAATGCAGGTTGCAAATCAAGTTATCACAAATGCAATTCAAGCCCCCCAGTTTAGTAATAACAGAACCTCTTATGCTAACGTTCTAAAATCAAACCATGAGCCAATGCAAGGTGCCTCGCCAAGTAATGATGAAACTCCAGTTTCTAATTTAAGTCGTTTAGAAAAAACCATGGAAACATTAGTGCAAACAGTAAATAATTTTACGAACACAATGGGTAATATGATGCAGGAAATTCTTAGAATGCAATCAATGTTATTGCAAGCTGTACTTAACAAGCCATGAACTGTATAAAAATTTGTTTTTGGAACGCAAACGGCATCCGCCAACATAAAAATGAACTAGAATACTTTCTTAAAAATAAACAAATTGATGTCATGATGGTTTCTGAAACTCATTTGACTTCAAAAAATACGTTTAAAATAAATGGTTATATACTATATGATACAAAGGACCCTCGAGATAGAGCTTGTGGAGGTTCTGCCATTTTAATTAAAACCAGAGTCAAACACTACCTAATGGGTGATCATCGTGAAGATTATCTTCAAGCAACAAACATTTGCGTTGAAGAATTAAATAGAAACGTAGTAATCTCATCGTTATACTCCCCACCTAGATATTCAATATCAGAAGGCCAATATTATAAATATTTCAAATCATTAGGACCCTGTTTCCTGGCCGCTGGCGATTATAACGCTAAACATACCTTCTGGGGGTCCCGACTTATAACACCAAAGGGTCGTGTTCTATTTAATACTATTACTAAAATGGATTTGAATGTGATAGCGAGCGGACAACCAACATATTGGCCTACTGATCAGCGAAAAATACCAGATGTCATCGATTTTGGCGTGGTTAAAAACATCCCCTTAGAAACGATTTATGTTGAAGCTTCCTTAGAATTATCTTCCGACCACACACCAACAATTGTTACTTTAATGAACCCCAATAGAACTGTATCTCCAACTGGTTACTTAGCGACGCCAGCTACACAAATCAATTGGCTAAAATATAAAAAATATCTCAGCACCCATTGCACAGAAAATATTCCGCTTAGTACACCGGAATACGTAGATCGCGCTATTCTTAATTTTGACAGTTTTCTGAAGCTAGCTGTACAACATTCCAGTATTACCCAAAAAAAAACTAAAAATATTAAAATTTATTCCACAGATGTTGAGCGTCTCCTGTCTGAAAAAAGAAGAGCCCGAAGAGAGTGGCAATTGCACAGATCCCCTCAACTTAAGAGTTTGTTAAAAGATTGTACAAGAAGGCTAAGAAAGTTACTACAGATACAGAAAACGGATTCTCTGCAAAAATATCTTAAGGAACTTGATGCAACTCCGCAATCAGACTACTCATTATGGCGTGCAGCTAAAAATCTAAATAGGCCAGTTATCTCTAAGCCACCATTAAGAAACTTGAACGGAAGTTGGGCAAGAAATGATAACGAAAAGGGAAATCTGTTTGTTAATCATTTAAAAAACGTATTTACCCCAAATATATCTCACGATACTGCGGTCGAGTTACCACCTGTTCCTGCTAGAGCAGCTATTCCCCTCAGATTTGAGATAAGAGAAATCGAACAGGCTATTTGTGACTTAAACACTAAGAAGGCACCTGGTATTGATAAAATCAGTAATAAAATGCTTTTAGAGCTACCTCGCACAGCAAAGAAAATTATTCTTTTTATTTTTAATGCTATTTTACGCCTTGAATACTATCCTCAAAAATGGAAGGTTTCCTTAGTTACCATGATACCAAAGCCAGGTAAAGATCATACAAAAGTTGAGTCATATAGGCCAATTAGCTTATTATCAAATATGTCAAAGCTGTTTGAGAAATTATTAGTTTCAAAATTAACACCGATTTTAAGTGAAAATAGATGTATTCCAAACCATCAGTTCGGATTTCGAAGAAAACACAGCACAATCGAACAGACTCATCGAATAGTAAATGTCATAAGAAAAGCATTTGAAGAAAAAAAATATTGCTCAGCACTCTTCATCGATGTTTCGCAAGCATTTGATAAAGTCTGGCATGAAGGCTTATTACATAAATTGAAACAAAATTTACCAGCAAACACACACAAGCTGCTAGAAAGCTACTTAGTCGGTCGTCAATTTATTATTAAAGAAGGAAATTTCTTAAGTTCACCTCAGCCCATTGGCGCTGGAGTCCCACAAGGCAGCATCCTGGGCCCTCTATTATATTTAATTTATACTTCGGACATGCCAACAAGTAACTACACCCAAACTTCAACATTTGCAGACGATACAGCATTTCTAAGCGTCCACGAAATCCGTTATGAAGCATCTCGTTTCTTACAGCATCATATATTTCAACTAGAAATATGGTTAAGACAATGGAGGATAATGGTCAATGAGCAAAAATGCGTGCATATAACATTCACCTTGCGCCGGGAATCTTGCCCCCATATAACAATCAACAATCAAATAATTCCTCAACTTTCGCATGTAAAATATCTGGGTATACATCTGGATCGGCGATTAACGTGGAAATGCCATATAGAGGCAAAATTAACTCAAATGAAACTAAAAGCCATTCAAATTCATTGGCTTATTGGTAGAAACTCTGTCCTTAGTCTCGACTGCAAACTTCTTCTTTACAACTCCATCTTGAAGCCAATCTGGTGCTATGGTATTCAGTTATGGGGCACTGCCTCGGCCTCTAATATAGAAAAGATTCAAAGGCGCCAAAATAAAATTCTTCGAATAATCACAGCTGCCCCTTGGTATGTAAAAAACTCAAATATTCACAGGGATCTCAATGTTCCATTAGTCAAAACTATGATTACGAAATATGCAGTAAAATACTTAAAAAGGCTCGAATTGCATCCAAACCCACTAGCACGAAATATTTTAAATGATAGCGGCCACACTCGCTTAAGAAGAAGAGACACTGCAGCACTTATCCAATTAGATGAGCGACAAACACCTAGATAAGTGAACAGAACCCGTGATGAAGAAAATTTTTGTCTGGCACTGGCAGGACATAAAATAGAGTATTAGGTTAAGATTTGATTAATTATTGTTAGTTCATATTTAAATGTATGAAGATTCAATAAATAATATTGAGAAAAAAAAAAAAAAAAAAAATATTAGAAATTGGTTCGTCACAGTTTCATAGGACTTGAAACGAAACTGTGAAATTTCGTGAAGATCGGTCCATAATTTACCCTAGGCCCCATATAAACCCTACTCCCGGAAAACAATTTAGTACGACTAAAACCGTAATTAACAAAGCTATCATAATAGAAATTCGTCACAGTTTCATAGGACTTGATATTAAACTGTGAAATTTCGTGAAGATCGGTCCATAATTTACCCTAGGCCCCATAGAAACCCTACTGCCGGAAAACAGTTTAGTACGCCTAAAAGCATAATTAACAATGCTATCATAACAAATTTTTGTCTCGTCACAGTTTTATAGGACTATAAATGATACCTACTGTAAAATCTCGTAAAGATCAAGATTGCCGGTCAATAATTTAATATAGGTCTAAACCGCAACCAATTTTAATGCTGATGTCTGTTTTTATAAAGATAAATTAATAATAAATAGACATCATACTGATATCACTCCTGAAATATTCGAACTTTTGGTGGAGGGTATCAAAGATTCGGCACTCTAACTTGTTTTTTGTTCATAAGATATATTCAGAGATCAAAAAAAAACTTTTTTTCCGAATTCTGAATATTGAACAAACAATTTTAATAAAAACAAAAACATAAAAATTTAAATAATTGACACCTTATTAATATTCGGTTTTTTTTAGCACATATAACATTACTGTTTAAATAAAAATAAAAAAGTTAATAAACTAATATCTGGTTGGATAGCCCTAAGTTTTTATCACAGAATACTAACAGAACTGTAAAAAGTGATGTGTGAAAAAGGCCCAAATCAGTTGCGAGGGCAGCTTTCGAAGAAAAAGACAGAAAGTTTATTTTGGTAGTGAAGTGGCAATGTGTAAAAACAGGCAGCAACAATCAACACAAATGGCATAATCAACACAAAAATAACAAAACACAGACCACGTTAAAAAAATGCATTAGTTCAACAAACGTTGTTTTTTGCAAAAAAAAAATTTATTTACTAATGTTTTTTGTTTTATAATGTCATTTATTTAATTAAATATTATTTACTCGTGTTGTGGTTAACTTTAAAGTTAATCTCAAAAAATAAATCTCAACTAAATAAATATGTGTTCATTGTATTGCGGCATAAAAGATGATGCAAAGAGAAAAGCCAAAAGGGCAGCTTTCTTAAAAAGAGACAAAAAAATGCAAAATCTTCCGTCTCGTGACAGTTCTGTTAGTATTCTGTCGTTTTTATAACCTCAGAAAGACGATTTGGCATGTTAAAAATAATTTTTTGCAACTAATCAACTCAGATTTTATCCCATTATTCCTGCAGCCTGATTTCAAATGACAAAATACAATGATAGATAATGACAGAAATGTTAAGTTATGTTGTGGAATAGCAATATATAAAATTTATAAGATTTAAAAATGCTAAAAAAATATTACAAAAATGCTGAAAATAATGCTAAATGCTATTTGAAAAATTCGCTGCTAAATCAAAATAAATAATGCTAAATTAGGGGTAGTTAGGTTTGGTTTGGTTTAGGCTGTTAGTGGTGCAAATAAACCTGCACCATTGTGAAGCAGCCTCAGCCGAACTAGCAACCTTCCTCACCAGCACCCGGACGGACGTAGCCCTAATCCAAGAACCTTGGATTAATAAAAATAAGGTTTGCGGTTTAGGGGTTGCGGGATACACTCTGTTTGTCCCGTCCACAGAGGACAGGGTAAGAACGTGTATACTAGCGAGGAATGAATTGAATTTTCCCATCTCTCATTCCTTCAGGTGCGGTGACTTGACCGTAGTAAATGGAGAAGCCAAAGGTAAGCGCACTCTTCGCACTGGCTTCGGTGTATATGCCGTACGAGGCGTTGGACCCACCAGGCACGGAGGTGCGGGAACTGACGGCATATGCAAAGAGGAAGGGTGCAATCCTTGTATTGGGCTGCGATGCCAATGCTCATCATAGCCAATAGGGGAGTGCAGACATAAACAAAAGGGGTGAGTTAATGTTTGATTTTATAACTACTAACAATCTTATTATCTGTAACATGGGTAACACGCCGACGTTCAGAAATAAAGATAGGCAGGCAGTGATAGATCTGACATTGGTGAACCGTGACGAGCAACTTGTTGTTGATTGGAGGGTGGCAACGGACTGTACATTTTCAGACCATAGTCGTATTACCTTCGCACTGAATTTTGACCCACCTGGGGTTGCTCCATTTAGAATCCGGAGGGGGACAAAATAGGACTCCTTTAAGGAAAGAGTTCGAATTGGGTTGGCGCAAAGGGCCTTGGGCGACTTGCTGCCGACTGATCTGGAGGGTGTTGTGAACAAGTTCACTCATCTTCTTATGGAAAGCTATGAGCAGTCCTGCCCGGTTACATTTCCGGGTAGGCGTAAACAGCCCAAATGGTGGACCAGGGAACTTCACGTTCAAAGGTCTACGGTTAGGAGACTGTTTAATAGGGCCAAGCTTACCAGAGCACCAGAGGATTGGAACAATCACAGGATGCAGTTCAACAGATATAAGGCGGATCTGAAAAGGGCAAAGCGACTATCATGGAGGCAATTTTGTGCATCCATTGATAATGTCAACGAGTTGTCAAGATTCCGACGGATTTTATCCAAGGACCCTAAGGTCCTTGGTTACATCCAAAGGAATGACGGCTCATGGACTGAGTATGGCTCTGAGACCCTAACCTAACTTATGGAGACGCACTTTCCCGGGTGCAGGGAAACCGAAGGTATGGACGACAGTCAATGGGACGTGATGTCCATGACATCGGATTGTACTTCCGCTTGCGTCGAGGAAATGGTCACAAGAGAGAAGCTGGCGTGGGCGGTCAATACTTTCGACCCATATAAATCACCGGGTCCGGATGGCATTTTTCCGGCCATGCTCTGCAACATTCCGGACAATGCATCATTTCTGCTGGCGAATGTATTCAAGAAGTTCCTCAGTAGGAGGTATCTGCCTAGGGGGTGGAGAGAGTTTAGAGTGATTTTTATACCCAAGGCTGGTAAAGCAGGCCACTCGAAACCGGGGGATTTTAGACCTATTAGTTTGTCTTCCTTTTTGTTGAAGACTCTTGAGAGGCTAATAGATCTCTATCTCAGGAGTAATATTGAGACCCGCCTTATTAGCAACGCTCAACATGCTTACCTGAAGGGTAAATCTGTTGAGAGCGCGTTACATGAGGTGGTGGGCTGTATTGAGCACGGTCTGAGGCATAGGGAATAAACTCTCGCCGCGTTTCTGGATAAAGGAGCCTTTAATAACATTAGGATTGAGGCGATTAGAGATTCGTTGTTGGCGTTGGGAGTTGAGAACTTTCTGGTAGAGTGGATAGTCTGCATGCTTGGCAGTAGGATTATAAACTCGAGCCTGAGGGATTATGTGATAAGGGGGAGGGTTACCAGGGGGACACCACAAGGGGGGGTTCTATCACTCTACTGTGGTTGCTTGCGGTCAACGGGATTCGTAGGTCATTTGATTCCATGGGCAGGAAAGTTGTTGCCTACGCGGACGACATGGTTCTGATGTTCAGGGGAACATTTCTGTCCACGATCGGGGAAATTATGCAGGTGATGCTAGGCGAACTCTCGGCATGGGCAAAGGATAGGGGACTGGGTGTCAACCCTGTGAAGACTGAACTTGTGCTATAGAAGGTATAGTAAGAGGGATTTAGGGGGCCAGTGCTAGATGGCGTCGAGTTACCTCTATCGGACGGAGCAAAGTATTTGGGTAACTTTCTGGACTGCAAACTGTCTTGGAAGAGAAATACTCAGGAGAGGATGAGAAGGGGACTCAATGCATACTACACATGCAGGAACTGCATTGGTAAGAACTGGGGTCTGAGGCCAGATATGGTAAACTGGATTTACACATCGGTTGTTAGGCCTGTTGTGGTGAAATATTTTCCTCAAAAATAAAAATCGGAAAAAAAAGAAAAATTGGGTGTGAGGTTTTTTTTAAAAATTGTTTATTAGTTTCTTCGCAAAAACTTACGTTCGGGTTGGGGTTCGTATAAACAATGATCATTTTACAGAAAAAAAAAGAGCTTCGATACAAACATAAAAAGCATAGGCATAGAAGGAAAAGAAAGAAAAGAAATGTCAAATATATCTACGCGTACTAACTGAACACCGAACTGGGGTATTTCATACGTAAACATCCCGCCCCCCTTGCACGAGTGCAACAAGAGGCTAAGGAGAAAAAAAATTCAAAAAAAAATACAGGGTTCAATTAGCACAATTAATTCAGGAATCAAAAAAAAAGTTAATAGAAAATAAAAAAATGGTATAATATACATATATAAAAAATAATGTAATTCCATGTTGCGAAAAAAAAAAATAAAATGAAAAACAAAATAAAGTAAAAAAAAAACAGATTTCAATTCAAACGTCCATTTTGAACGTTTATTACAATGGTGGCAGCGTGTGGTGGCAATGGATGTAGTTGTTGGGAACGAGGTTGCCCTTGCTGCGCCTGTTGTTGCAATAGTTCTAGCTGCTGTTGAAGTTGTTGTATTTTTTGCTGTAGGTGCTCGGGGCTTTCATGGTTCTTGTGATGGTAATCTTTGTTCTTATTCCTTTTGGCTTTCTTGTGGTTTTTCTGCTGCTTCTTCGATTTCGGGTTTGCTCCTTCTTGGACATCCGTGCGGGGTTTATCTTTGCCTCCTTTAAACCGATGCAAAAGGGTGTGGTGCTCAGCTAAGCACTCCATGCACCTGTCCCTGCTGGTACACTTGTCCTTCAGGTGCGAGTGCGCAAGGCAGTTAAAGCAGTAACGATGCTTCGTTACCACTTTCCATCGCTCTCCGACCGACATTTTACGAAATTTGGGGCATCTCCTAATAGCGTGCTCCCTCTTACACACACGGCAATCCCGTAAGCTCTCATCGCGCTGCGTAAGTGCTACCTTGACTTGATCACCCGTGGACTCTTGACTGGGACGGTGGACCTCAAAGCGAGCAACAGACTTCGACATTTTGACAACCTAGAGTGCAAAAAAACAACAGAGGAAAAAAACATATCAGTTGGAGCTCGAATTAGGAAGGAGAACAAGCTTCACAATTGGCCGGGTAATATTGCCGGAAGCTGTCCTCACGTCAGCGACCCTAACTTTAGAATCCTGACCACAGTAGACCTTTTCTACTCGACCTAATCTCCATAAATTCGGAGGCAAATTGTCCTGGCGGACGACAACTAAATCACCTACCACAAAGCATCTCTCAGGATGCTTCCACTTTGTGCGTTTATGGAGCTCCTTTAAATATTCCTCTTTCCACCTTAGGGCAAACTGGTGGTGAAGAATCTTTAGCTTCTGCCACCTGTTGGCAAGACTAACGGACAAGTCCGAAGATTCTGGTTCGGCCCGCCCTATCAACGGACCACCAACCAAAAAATGACCAGGAGTTAAAGGAACTAAATCAGTGGGGTTATCGCTCATTGCGCACAGGGGTCTAGAGTTCAAGCAGGCCTCAATGCGGGTCAACATTGTCTCGAACTCTGGGTACGTAAATTTCTGACAACTAGAAATTCTTTTTAAATGGGTCTTGAAACTTTTTACCCCAGCCTCCCATAAGCCCCCCATATGAGGGGCCCCAGGAGGGATAAAGTGCCATTCCAGAGGTTTTTCGTGGTCAAGGGCAAGAACTTTCATTTTCAATTCTTGTAAAAACTTCCTCCGATCGATGGCAAGTAACTTCGCAGCTCCTACAAAGGCTGTACCATTATCGGAATACATATGCCGAGGTGCCGAGCGACGGGAAATAAAACGGGTAAAGGCTGCCAAAAAAGCCTCTGAACTCATATCCTCCGTCACTTCCAAATGAATTGCCTTTGTGCCAAAGCACACAAACACTACGACATAACCCTTTGACATTCGACAACCTCTTCCACTATACGACTTAATGTCGAATGGTCCCGCGAAATCGACACCAGAATGATTAAAGGGTCTGCCAATAGACGTTCTTTCGGGAGGCAATGCAGCCATCATTTGACGACTGGTCTGCTTACGGTGAATAACACATTCCCTACAGTTGTTCACGATCTTGCGTACCAAATTCCGGAGTTTAGGAACCCAAAATTCGATCCTTACAATGCGCATTAGCAGAGAGTTTCCACCATGTAACGAGTACCTGTGGACATATTCCAGGTACAGTCGGGTAAAAGGAGCGCAATAGGGTAGTATTTTCGGAAACCGTTCATCAAACGTAAGACCCTTGGCTTGGGATAAACGACCATTTACTCTCATGAGCCCACTCGAATCAAGAAACGGATTCAAAGAAATCAATTTACTCCCTCGAAACACACGTTCGCCTTTCGACAGTTGAGAGTATTCGGGAAAGTAACACTGCTGAGATAAAAGGGTTAAACGGGTTTTTACAAATACAATCTCCGATCTGGACAACTGCTGGGGGTCATAGCAAAAATTACATTTTCGTAAACTATGGTAAAATCGAAAAATATACGCAATGACTCTGAACGCTCGGGGTAAACTTGAAAACCGTTTGAGTATATCATCCGGTTTATTTGTATGTGTAAAATAAGTCATAATATTCTTTGTCTCGAGATTGGTGTGATAACTAATTTGAGATTGGGGCCAATTCTTCTTAGGTTGGCTCAACCACTGCGGGCCATGCCACCATAAGGAGTTATCAATCAAATCCCGCGCTAGAGATCCGCGGCTTGCCATATCAGCGGGGTTATTCTTAGAGTCGACATGAGACCAATTCCCACTACCAACTTTTTTCAGAATCAACGCAACTCTATTTGCCACAAAAGTAGGCCAGTGGCACGGGGGTTTTTGAAGCCAGGATAACACAATGGTAGAATCAGTCCAAAAATGGGTCCTCTTCCTGAGCAAGTCCATTTGACTACACAACGATTCCACCATATTTGCCAATAATGCTGCTCCGCAGAGCTCTAGACGGGGTAATGTCTCGCATTTTACCGGCGCCACTTTTGTTTTTGCCGCCAGTAAATGAGTCGTTATCTCTTTACTGGGGCCAATTGCACGTATATATAAAGTTGCAGCGTATGCCTTTTCAGAAGCATCGCAAAAGCCATGAATCTCTATATCGAAATCGGGGTGAAAATTAACCCATCTTGGAATATTAATTTTCTCGATTTGCGGGTAGTCCTCTAAAAATGCGTGCCATTTCTTTAGAGTTTGGGGGGTCAAACATTCATCCCAATCCGTCTTGTCTTTCCAAATTTGCTGCATTATCATCTTAGCGACAATAATTTTAGGAGAAAGCCACCCAGCAGGGTCGAATAGCTTTGCTATTTCGGACAAGACTGCACGCTTTGTAACAAAATCCCTGTTTGGCTGCAGTACAAGCCTAAAATAAAAGCAATCGGAACTCGCATTCCATCGCAAGCCAAGTGTCTTAGTCGTGCTTGCGTCCGAAAATTTCAAGAAATTTGCGGATAGCAGATTCTCGCCGGGTAAATCCTCTAACAGGCGTTTATGGTTTGCCGTCCATTTTCTCAGAACGAAACCAGCAGAACCAAGAACTTTCGTTAGATCATTACGCCGTATGATCGCCTCTTCTAATTCATGAGAACCAGCGAGAACATCATCGACGTACATTTGGGTTCGCAATATTTCGGACACCGCAGGATTTTCAGCTTCGCATTCGTTTGCCAATTGGAACAGAGTACGAATGGCAAGATACGGCGCACAGTTCACTCCAAACGTGACCGTCTTAAGCTCGAAATCCTTGACATCGACTTCGGGACTTTCACGGAACAATATCCGTTGAAAGGGGGTTTGACTGGGATGAACTAAAATTTGCCGATACATTTTCTCAATATCAGCGTTAAACACAAAACGATAAAGCCGCCAGCGCAACATTAGAACCGTAAGGTCTGCCTGTAATACTGGCCCAGGGTATAAAATGTCATTTAAGCTAACGCCATTGGACGATGGGCAGGAAGCGTTAAATACCACACGAAGTTTTGTAGTCGAGCTGTCGGGTTTAAACACAGCATGATGGGGTAAATAGTATGAGGTGACTTCCGAACTATCAGAGTAGACTTCGCGTATGTGACCTAGTTCAACATACTCACTAATTACTTTATCATATTGCACCTTTAAATTGGGGTTTCGTAAAAGGCGAGTTTCGTTTCTCTTAAATTGTGACAACGCGCTATCGCGTGATTTTCCTAAAGAAAGGCTGAGCGGAAATTCCCGTTTAAAGGGTAAGGACACTACGTATCGTCCATCCGGGTTTCTGTATGTTGTGGACTTGTAATGCTGTTCGCAAAACTTTTCAGATTCGGTAAGCTGGGTCGCCTTTGGAACTTCTTCTAGTTCCCAAAAACGAGAGAGTTGATTATTCAGATCAATGTGGTTGAAATAGGTTTCAACCGAGTTCAGGGGGTTGCCATGAAAAACTTTACCAGTTACAATCCAACCGAACACAGTGTTCTGAGCTATAAGGTTGCCACTTGGGTGTTTTTCAACTTCGGGTAATAATATCTGGGAGTAAACATCTCCCCCTAGAAGAAGATCCATGCGTGTGAACTTAATATCAGTTTTACCAATATCGGGAAAATCGGTTGAGCTGATACTGGAAAATGAGCATGTTGGCAACCGGCCGGTCAACTTCTCTACAACGTATGCTTCGCATTGAATTTCAAAATCGGGGTTTCTGGTTGAACTAATTGTAATAAAGCATATCTTAGAAGTTGTTGCAGTTAAGCTGCCATTCAGGCCTGTAATTTTCGTCATGGCAGACGAACGTGTGGGCAAACAAAGTTTCCGCTGCAACCTTTGAGAGATAAAAGTTGCCTGAGAAGCAGGATCGATCAATGCTCGTGCCAAACATTTGATATCGCCGACGGAAACTTCACAAGTCGTCGTCCCTAGCAATACCATGGAATGAGGATTTGTATTCACATGTGAGGCGTAAGTCTGAAATGATCGAGCAGCGCTTGAAGTGGAGGGTCTTTCATCGGGGTGGAGTTGGGGTGGACTGTAATTTAAACCCGAGGGACCTGAGTTTCTGTTATCGTTAGGGTGAAAATTAACGGCGGTCGCACGGGACACATTAGGATTTACGGGGTTGTTAACTATGGAACTATTAGAGCGACCAGGGTTTCGAGCTACCGACGTAACACTATTTGCATCGGAATTCCTATGCAAAAGGGAGTGGTGTTTCTGTTTGCACATGAAACAAACATGAATGCTTTTACACGCCCTATATTCGTGAGAAGATGCCAGACAGTTAGTGCAAAACTTCAGCCTGCCTACTGTCACCAAACGCTCTTCAACACTCTGTCCCAAAAATACCGGACACAATCTAAGGGGGTGTTTATCTGGGCATAAGCCACATTGAATCATATTCTGACCACGCTCCGTCTTAGTCACAAAAGTTTTAACATTTCTGGAATCATTTGAGGACTTTTTCGAGTTACTAGAATTACTACTCTTAACGGGGTTTTGAGGGGGGTTTGAATGCGATCCCTTTATATCATAAACTGATTCCAGAGTTTTATAACGCAATGTTAGGAACTTGTCCATTTCCGCCCATATTGGCATGTCTGCATCGCGTTTTTCAGACTGCTCCCAAAGACTTAACGTAGCATCGGGCAATTTTGTAGACGCAATATAAACAAAAAGTACGTCCCAGGTATCGGTACTTACATTGAGCAGCGACAGGTTAGTGATACAATCGTTTATGGTTCTCTGAAGTTCTTTAATATTGGGTCCAGTTTCACGGGTAATCGGACTAATATTCAAAAGAATTTTCAACTGAGCGTTAATGAGCACACGCTTGTTCTCATACCTGTCCATAAGATTTTTCCACGCTGTGGGAAAGCCATCCCTTGTCAATGGGCAATTACGGATCATTTTATGCGGCTCTCCCTTAGTATACTGTAGAAGATAGTACATCTTCGAAGCGGGGTCTATTCTGGGGTTATCCGCAACCATACTTTTAAATGATTCACGGAATGAAGGCCACTTTAAATAATCTCCGTAAAAGGGATCTATTTCGCCGGGGGGTAAATGGGCAGATGGAATGAAATTATGCTCCTGAGCCTTTTCATTTTTCAAGGACTCTTTTAAACGCTCTAAGTGGCCTGATATGAAGGACACGCCTCTAACATAGGTACCGTACGAACTCATGTACTTTTGCTTCACTTCAATAATCTGAATATTGGAATCACTCTCAGCAAGAACTAATAAAGAGTCATATGATCCCCTGACTACTTCCCATAAACGATGCAGTTCCCTTTCGTGAATACCTAAAGACGCAGCACTATGTTCCGCTGGCGGGATAATGCTAACGTAGGCTTCAAATTCAGCCATTCGGTCACAATTCCTAATTAAGTCATTTACGGTCACCATCTTAAAAATTGATTTGGGCATAAAGATTTTTATATACTATTAGGAAAACTTGAAAACCACAGGGTAAATATTTATCTTTCAAAAAAAAGAAAAATAAATCGAAATAGGCTGAGAATATTTAAAAAAAACGGGTAAAAATCTGCAAAAAACTAATACCTAAGGTATTAGGGGGTGTTTAACGGGTAGGGAAACAAGAAATATGTTTATTTCGCACAAAAAACTAAATTAAAAAATATAATAATGTACGGCTTATCCCCTTTATCAAATATTGGATTGTATTTAAAAATATTAAAAGTAATTGTACACTGTTAGCTTCAATTATTTAAACAAAATCGGGTTGAGATTAAAAAAAAACTTATACAAATGCCAATTCCATAAAAAATATTCTCTATAGAACATAAATTATGGCAATTACTCACAGTGTAAAAGCACTTTTAGAAATAAAAAGGCGTAAAAGATCCTATTACAAAAGTGTTGCACAGTAAAAAACACGAGTACTCGCTTCGGGTATAGCGAATAGAAGTATTATTTAGAAAAAAAAGTATTCTAAGCACTATTCTAAATTAATTCAAACAAGACCGTAAAAAAACTACACGCTCTGTACAAAGTTTTATTCAAATTAATGTGGGTAAAAATAGCACAATGTGGGTAAAAATATCACAATGTGGGTAAAAATAGCACAAATACTTGAAATCTACCGAATAATCGTATTATTCGTTAACTCTGAAACACTGCAACACTAATGTAATATGTGTTACAAAATAAAAACAATGTAACAATATCAACAGCAATAAAAAACAACACTTTTTACCATGAGAGAGTGAGTTTGCCAGCAGTTTAGAAAATATTAATTTTTATTACTTTTCGCTTCAAATCAAGCTTCGTAAAAATGTTTATTTAATTAATATAAAAATTAATACTTAAAAAAATTTACAACACTGCCGTCCGTCTGTTTTGTTTATTTTCTAAATAGCGAGTAAAAATAGTTTAACAAGCACTGGGTTTATGCTGTTAAATGTTTTATATTAACACCGAGTTAACACCAAAACAGAGCTTTATGTTAGAAACTGAATGTTAGCACAATTAGCAAATGTTGTTGGTAAAAAATGCACTGGGGTTTTTTTTCCTGTTTTTATGCAGATATAAAAGTAAATAAAAGGTTTATTTTTATTTACTTTTATTCTATATTGTAACACTTCTTAACACTTTAATCACTTGCTATTTATCACAAATGACTTACCTTTTTTTTTAAACAGGGGAGGGTAAAATTAATGTTAAAAACGAATGGTTTTTATCAGAATGAATGCACCGGCAAAATATGCGCCTTCTTTCTTCGGGTATTTTACTGGAAAAATAAAAATATTTTTAAAGTAAAATATTTCACTGGGGAATGGGTTATCCGGTTCGTATGGACCAAAAAATGTTGTGGTGAAATATTTTCCTCAAAAATAAAAATCGGAAAAAAAAGAAAAATTGGGTGTGAGGTTTTTTTTAAAAATTGTTTATTAGTTTCTTCGCAAAAACTTACGTTCGGGTTGGGGTTCGTATAAACAATGATCATTTTACAGAAAAAAAAAGAGCTTCGATACAAACATAAAAAGCATAGGCATAGAAGGAAAAGAAAGAAAAGAAATGTCAAATATATCTACGCGTACTAACTGAACACCGAACTGGGGTATTTCATACGTAAACAAGGCCTATACTTACCTATGGATGCACTGTTTGGTGGAGTGCGTTGGGAGTGGATAGCTATAGGAAGATGCTCAGCAAGCTTCAAAGAAGTGCATCTCTTGGCATCACAGGCGCAAGGAGAAGCACTCCGTAGGCAGCGCTGGACATCCTACTATATATGTCCCCTATTGAGCATTATGTGAGGAGTGTGGCTGCTAGGAACTTACTTAGACTTTACGAGTCTTCCTTAGTTAGACCTAGGCGGGATGATCACACGAGAATTTTGTACGAGGTGGGTCTGCTTGATGAAGGTACTGTTCTCGAGAGAATTTCGGATCATTGAATCATGACCCTGAACTTCGGTGTAACACCACCAGTGGAGTTCCCGGATAGGAAATCTGGCGTGGATCCAATGGACTCTTTGAGGGGTGGGCAGTATTTACGGATGGATCCAAGATAGAAACCGGCACTGGTGCCGGTGTATATATCGCGGACACCGAGGTGAAGAGGTCATTCAGACTCCCTGATGAGTGCAGTGTCTTCCAGGCTGAGATCCTAGCGATCTGGAGGGCGACGGAGGTGATACTGCATCACATCGTGGGTGGTTCTGCGGTGACAATTTACGTCGATAGTCAGACGGCGCTTAGGGCATTGACAAATTATACGGTGCGATCGTGCCTGGTCGCTCGGTGTAGGAATGCTCTTGGTGGACTCATGGAGGCATTCAATGTAAGGCTGTGTTGGGTACCTGGACACTGCATGGTTGATGGAAATGAGGTGGCGGATGAACTCGCGAGAGGGGGTTCGAATTTGGACTTAGTGGTAAGGGTAAGGTAAAGCCTCCCCTATGTTACTACTATAGTGTTATACGGGAAAAATTCCGCGATGACGTTAACCGATCCTGGGGGGACAGAGTGGATTGCAGGGTGTCTAGGGCATTATGGCCCAGATTGGACGCGGGGGCAACCAGGGTTCTACTGGGATTGGATAGGGGTGGTCTTAGAACACTTATAGGGTTCTTGACGGGTCATTGTCCCGTTAGTGCTTTTACGGGCAGATGGGACAATACCATACCGGACTTCTGCAGATTATGCGATGATTCAGAGGAGCTGGAGACGATCGAGCATGTACTGTGCCATTGTCCTGGGATGCAGGGTCTCAGACAGAAGTGGCTAGGAGACAGGTTTCACGACGAACTGGGGTGCATCGCTGGATGTAATCCGGCTGATCTGCTGGGGTTTGTCAGGGAAATAGTGCGGTTGTTTCTGTTGAGGGGACTGTAGAGAGGGAAATTGTTCTTTATATTGCCTACTAACTTTCTAGTTTTCTGGATTTTATCCACCTCATACTCCTTTTCTTTACTTTTCTTTTTTCTAGTTTTTTAATTTCATCGAAGGGATTCACAATGGACTGTCTCCGAGTGGAAGTGTGCCCTTGGGCACATAACCCTTCTTAACCTAACCTATTCGGGACACACCATCTAGGCCATTCGACCACTGAGCCACATGCACGGCTGTTAAATAAGTGTATGTGTACCACTTATACAAAGCTTCTTCTAGTTTGGCTATGGGTTTGGAGTCGGAATTATCAAGGTTGCCAATCTTTGAGAAAGGTGACCGATACAATTGCTCTCGCATTATTGTAACCATAGAAGAAATGTGTAAAAGAAAGAGGAGAGGGATATAAACTTTATTTTACGAGGGAGTTGAGTTACATATACTTACTTTTTGAGAATACACTTAATAAATGAACCGCTGGGTATTTAGATTAAGATGAGTATTTATTTTCTATAGGTAGTTCACAGGGAGATTGGTGTTTAAGTTTAAGTAACTTAATAGTGTAATCAAATACAAAAGTAAGTATGACAAGGGTTTGTTTTAATTTGTTACTGCGAAAGTGCAGAACTGATTGCTACTGGCTAGGTTGAATTCTTACAAGCAAGTGTTTAATTTTTGTATATATTTAAAAAAATGCGCAACTTCATTTTTTGTGGTTTACTACATCTGGATAAAAGTGACATTTAGAATCTTCAACGAGTACAAAATAAATTCAGGGATGGAAAGTTATATTAAGTTAAAGTAATAGAAAATCATATTCTGAAACTTTATATGAATATAATTAAGGTGTTCAGTCTTCATTAAACAGCTGTTGTTGATAAAAGTAAATAAAACGTGTAAAAAATGTAATTTGATGTATGTGTTTGTTGTTTGAGTATAATAGAGGAGGCAATATTAAAGATAAGAAGTTCACAACAAATCAAGCTTCCATATTTTAATTGGAAAGAACCACAAACAAAAACACATTGACATGCCGACACACAAACCATTGTACATGTTTGCAGGGCTACCGTTAGAAATTATTAAACGTAAAGTCGCAAAAAAACCGTCGTTTTGTAGAATACAAGCCGCTAACCTATTTTAACGATTTATTTATCAATAATACAACATAAACATAACAAAGGCTTTAATTGTTACTGCTTTTAAATCAATTTTGATATAAATTGTCTAAAAAGCTGACTAATATGTTATCCATGTCAACAATAAGAAGACAATTAATTATTGATTTTAATATTATGACGACAGACTTGATTGCTGTTCATTATATTAGCGGTTTTTTTAAAAAAAGTTGTCAAATTAGATTAAGAAATCTTACCAGTCTTGTAAAAAAAATAGAATATTAATGTTGATTTTTAAAATAAATTTATATTTAATATTATGATATAAAAGTCCAAAAAAAATTAACTTTATTTTTTACAAGGCGAAAACCCTTCATGTTTGTGCGATTCTTTATGAAGACTTTTAAGCAGTGCAATCATTTTTGCAGGCAAAAATTTTCATTTGGCGTTTTATTTAACTTTTTAAAAAAAATCTTATAAGCTTCTTTTGGTTTTGATAAATTGTTATAAACTAACTTTTACCCAATCAATGAAAACTCTTTTTTTAATATAAAAAAAATGGAGATATAACCGTTTGTGTTTTGTTTCTATCAAAGCTCCTTCCAGTTTCAAACTTAACCACCTGTGTTATTTATATCTAATGCTATATAAAATCTACCTAAATACTTGCTTAAATATTACCATTTATTTTAATTTGTATAAATTATGAAAAACTTTAAGAATTATTTCTAGCATTTTCAAAATCATTTTTAGCATTTTTTGGCCTTTTCTAATGCCAGAGTGTGGCTGACTGCCACAATTACCCGATTCTGCACCGTAAAGCTTGAACAAACAAATTACAAAGGACACAAGTCGTTTAAATGATTATGTGCATGTATGCATGTTTTTTCTCTAATAAATAAAAAATATACATACAATTTAAAGTTATTGACATAAAAATATAAAATTGAGTTGACTTATTTGGTTTTTAGAAATATTTTTAACTCTAGCGCACAAGACAAGTAGCAAGAACTGTTAGATTTATTTTTCTTTTGGTATATTTTATATAAACGAGAATACAAATACATTTAATATAAAGGGTCAACAATACGAATAAATAATAAAAAACGTAGTATAAATAATGACAAATTGATACAAATACAAATATAATTTATCTCAACAACATCCCCACCCCCGTGAGCCGATACAATAGGGAAGGACTCACTATTCCTTGGCACCTCCACACCTAGTACTGCTAGCCTAGAGACTGGTCTTTTCAAGACACCCGCTGAGGTGCTTACATTGGCTGAACGCGCAATACCTTCATTTCCTTCAAAAAGTTCAATGACTCTACCACGACGGGATCTTGGTGCATTAGGGTCGCAAATAAGAACCAGTATCCCGTTTCTGTATATCTCACATCGTAAAACTCTTCGCATGAAACGTGTGAATTGCAACAAAAATAGTGTGAAATGAAACAAAAAATGGTTTTTCTCGCACAAGTGTTTCTGTATCTTTTTTTTGCGAGAATTATCTGTCATTTAAATAATCTTCCAGCAATTATTGAAAGGATGCGAGAAAAATTGTTTCTATAACAATATTTTGCGAAAAGTTTCTTTCAAGAACTGTCAAAATAAGTCACATTTGAAATTGGTGGCGAGAAAAACAAAATGTAGATATTTTGAATTTAAAATATGTTTATATACTATTTTTTTTTAAATAAATAAAAAAATAGAAGGAATATAAATGATAAATGCATAATTTATATGATGAAAATAAACAAAAAACAATTGTTATATTTTGTTAGTTTAAATTTTTGTTAGCATTTTCTTGCTTTGATTTTAATCAGTGCTGCCAGATAAATTTGTGTCAAAATCGTCAATTTCCTGAGAAAAAAATAAAAAAAGATCGTCTTTTTTGTTTTAAAAATCGTGCAATTTAAAATCAATTTTAAACAAATTTGTTTCGACTTTTATTAAAAATAATCAAACAAAAACATTGTTAAAGTTCATGGGTATTTAATAATTACTATTTAATAATTGAGATATAAATCTTTAATTTACCTATTCCTATAATCTTTTTCTTTTTTACCTGAAATAGACTAAGTAGAATACCTTGTAGTTAAAATTAAAAAAATCGGTTCATAAATAAACGGGTTAAAGACCCAGTAAAATCTTCGCCTACAAAATAATATGTTAAGAAATCAGAAACACATAAAAGCACTACATACAATTCTACTGAAAAACTAATGAATTTTACATGGGTTGTGCCAAAAAGAACAAATTCAAAAGTAAGTCATTTTTTTTATCTTAATACATCCAGAAAAAAGTAGTTATCGAAGTTCTTATGGAAGAAAGCTACTTAATAACGAGTGAAAGAAGCTGTCCATTTTGAAAAAGTTTTTACTAGGAGACAAACAAATTTCTTTCTTGCCGGAATAATGGTTTTGGCACAAAAGTGTACATATAAGATAAGAATATCAAATATCAATCATATTTTGTATATGTATATAAGAAGTATTAAATGTTCAAAATAAGCCAAGTCGGTCCATTACTTTCCTCGAAATTTTGCTTTTGCCGATACATTTTTTAGGGAAGAAACCAACAATTTCGAGGAAAATTTTCACAATAGGGATAAATATAAAAATTTAAGCAGCCTTGTTTCTAAAGATATCTTTTTTTCGAATAAACAAACATATAAAAATATTTCCAATTATCTTATTTCGAAGACTAAGTGGATTATAGTGTAAAACGCAACGCCAACAATTTCATTAAAAGCAAAAAAAAATCAAAAATATTTTATAACTTTGTTGTTGCTTTCTACAGACATTCATATTATTTTTTTTTTTCAATTTTCAACGCCACAAAATAGAAGTGTTTGAAATTTAAAAATTCAAGATGAATTTCTATAGAAAGTAACAACAAAATTATAAAATATTTTTGATTTTGTTTTTGCTTTCGTCACTTTTTTAGAAAAAATCATCAAAACGTCACTTTGTTAATATCGGAACAAAAAATCGTCAAGATGACGATAACTCGTCAAATCTGGCAGCCCTGTTTTTATTATATTTATTTATTTTGTTGACGTTTCGCTTTTATTTGACACTTAATTACTGGAAATATTCCAGTATAAACAGAATTTGTTGTGTCTGTTTTCGCATTCAAATACAGAAACACTTTTATCTCATAAATCGAGAAACGATGGAATTTTTTGTTTCACACTTCATGTAAGAAATTTTACGATGCGAGAAATACAGAAACGAGCTACAGGCTTTCTAAATATAACGGTTTTGTCGGCAAGCACCGCTTACTGCGTCGAGTTAATTCAGGAAGATACTCACGAAGCCATTGTCGCTACCATCCGTTTTTCAAATTTTGGACAATGCGCCATTGTTTACGCAAACAGTTAACCCTTGGCTCATATGGCGCTGGAGTAACAAAGTTTAACGTCATTGCTTTTCAAAAGTTCGTATTGTTTGTATTGTGTGTGCTCACCTCTAATCCATCTAATTGATGTTGATGAGTCACTCCAAAAATAAAAGTCTTTTACTAGAATATTGTGGCGCTTGATGATGGTTTCTTTAAGTCGCACTGCCATTGTTGCCGCCTTAAGCTCTAATTTTGGAATTGTATGATAGCGTGTTGGGGCCACAGAATACTACAGAACTGTCACGAGAAGGAAGATTTTGCATTTTTTTTTTGTCCCTTTTTAAGAAAGCTGCCCTTTTTGCATTTCTCTTTGCATCATCTTTTATGCCGCAATACACCCTACAAGAAGTGAAAGAGCGAGTAGTCACTTTTTTCACGTTTGTTTTAAGAAAATGATAGAAAGAAATGACAGAAAACTTGATTTCGGTCATTTCATTCTATCATTTTCTTAACACCAACGTGAAAAAAGTGACAACTCGCTCATTCTCTTCTTGTAGGGCAATGTACACAAATTTATTTAGTTGAGATTTATTTGCAAAGCTTTTGTAAAAATTAACTTTTAAGTTAACCACAACACGAGTAAATAATATTTAAGTAAATAAATGACATTATAAAACAAAAAAATATTAGAGCAATTCCATATGAAAGCGCTCACCTTTTGGACGACCCCTCTCCGATTTTAAAATAAATAGTCTCAATCGATTGCCCAGCAAAAAATAATGTACCTACATTTTTTTTTTTTTTTTATAGTGACTGGTTTAGTGGTGGTGTACACCACTGTCATGTGACAAAATTGAAGAATTCTTCATAAGGGACCTCATTGAAAGTTGTTTTAAAAAAAAACTACTAAAGCGATCGCAACGAGTGATAGCTCGTTGGAAAGGTATTGAATCAGGCTTTAATTGAAAAATAAAATTTTCCTAGTTTTTCTTAGAGATTTACCTTTAAATTTTCCCATGAAAATTAAATTTTCCGATTTTCCACAGAAGCTCCTAAATTTTCCGGCAAATTTTTTTTTTTTTGGATTCCCCATAATTTTTGCTTTAAGAATCAGCAATAAAAAAATGGGCCCCGACTCCTTGTTTGGACAGGAGAAGAGCATTTAAGAGACCACCTTGTTAAAAATACATTTTAAAAATTACACTGTGCATGAAATTGACACTTTTTTTTCGTGACAAGGCGGGCACATGGCGTTTTAACATAATTCGGGGAAGCTGAATCCAGTGGTGCCCGCGGTTTTTTCAGATTGGCTCTGGTTTTCGAGATATACCGTTATTTCGAAAATGGAGGAGGTTGCTCAACATATATTCGCGTAACTCAAAAACGGTTTAGTTTATTGAAATTACTAAAAAAACCGAAATTCCGCAATAAAATTTCATTTCAGAAAAGTAAAACTCTTTTTCTAATATGAGTAGTCGTTATTGAAACATAATTTTTTTTTGAAAAAAAAATTAATTTTTTTTATCAAAATTTCGAAATTTTTGTTTTTTAAAAATTCATACAAAATTAAAAAATGCAGCTAGGCTTCTAATTTTTTGCAGACTTATAAAAAACGAAGCTACAAACAAAACAAGCCATAAATGATTAAAATCTGTTTGCAACTTTTGATTTTATTCACAAAAGTCGACAAATTTTAATTAATTTAAGAATTTCATAAAACGCAATATTTGTATGGAAGCCCCCTAAGGGAAATTCTTAAATTAATGAAAAATTTGTCGACTTTTGTTTTGTTTGTAGCTTCGTTTTTTATAAGTCTGCAAAAAATTAGAAGCCTACACAGAAAAAATTATTGCCGAATCATTTTCAAACAACCGCTTGTTTGAAAATTTTTTTAATTTCTATAAATATTTTTACTGATTCAATCAATATTTTTGTTTGATTTTTATTTAACCAACAAAAATGTGGACAACTCTTCAAAAATAAAATAAACGCGTTATTGGTGTCAAGTTTTCATAATTTTGTATGAAATATTTAACGCTCTTTAATGTTGTCGTCTTTTTGCATTTTTTTATTTGATCGTAAGCAACACTTCTTTATGTGAAATATAAGAACAACAACAAAAAACACACACAGTCTATTTTTGGACGCTTTAAAAAAGTGCAACTATAAGAAAAACAATAGCAGACACGACATTATAAGAAACAAAATCCCGTATTCAATTTTTTAAAACTGTTTGGTTAAATACATCAAATACAAAAATAGAATGATGACGAAAAACATATCGAGTCGGTCTGCTGCCGTTTTTGGTTACATTTCTTCTTTAGCAAAGGAAAGGATACAGCAACAGAGAGTGATAAAGAAAAACATTGTGTTGTGTGTATAAATAAGACTTCGTTCAAAAATTATTCCAACAAAAAAAATGTGTTTCAAAGCCAGTCGGCGGCTCTGCTTTGCCGTCACCTTCTCATACAGTGCTTACTTGTGTGCGCGTCATTGCTTGTGCAAAAACTTTTTTTTTTTTTTTGATTTTGAATTTCAGTAAACTTTTTGTTTGATTCAGTTAAATTATTTGTTTGAAAAAATTAGTGTTTTTTTTCAGAAAACAAAATGCAAATAAATTGTTTGAATATGCAAATTTGTTTGTAGGACCGATTTCAGACAAAAAATTGTTTGATTCTACAAATTTTTTGTTTGAATTGGAAAAATAATTTTTTCTGTGTAGCTGCATTTTTTAATTTTGTATGAATTTTTAAAAAACAAAAATTTCGAAATTTTGATAAAAAAAAATAATTTTTTTTTCAAAAAAAAAATTATGTTTCAATAACGACTATGTACTCATATTAGAAAAAGAGTTTTACTTTTCTGAAATGAAATTTTATTGCGGAATTTCGGTTTTTTTTAGTAATTTCAATAAACTAAACCGTTTTTGAGTTACGCGAATATATGTTGAGCAACCTCCTCCATTTTCGAAATAACGGTATATCTCGAAAACCAGAGCCAATCTGAAAAAACCGCGGGCACCACTGGATTCAGCGTCCCCGAATTATGTTAAAACGCCATGTGCCCGCCTTGTCACGAAAAAAAAGTGTCAATTTCATGCACAGTGTAATTTTTAAAATGTATTTTTAACAAGGTGGTCTCTTAAATGCTCTTCTCCTGTCCAAACAAGGAGTCGGGGCCCATTTTTTTATTGCTGATTCTTAAAGCAAAAATTATGGGGAATCCAAAAAAAAAAAATTACCCGGAAAATTTAGGAGCTTCTGTGGAAAATCGGAAAATTTAATTTTCATGGGAAAATTTAAAGGTAAATTTCTAAGAAAAATTAGGAAAAATTTTTCAATTAAAGCCTGATTCAATACCTTTCCAACGAGCTATCACTCGTTGCGATCGCTTTAGTAGTTTTTTTTTTAAACAACTTTCAATGAGGTCCCTTATGAAGAATTCTTCAATTTTGTCACATGACAGTGGTGTACACCACCACTAAACCAGTCACAAAAAAAAAAAAAAAATATGTAGGTACATTATTTTTTGCTGGGCAATCGATTGAGATTATTTATTTTAAAATCGGAGAGGGGTCGTCCAAAAATTTGCCAATTTTGATCGTTTTCATATGGAATTGCTCATTAATAAAATACATTTTTTTTGCACAAAATACAACGTTTGTTAAACTAATGCATTTTTTTAACGTGGTCTGTGTTTTGTTATTTTTGTGTTGATTATGCCATTTGTGTTGATTGTTGCTGCCTGTTTTTACACATTGCCACTTCACTACCAAAAAAAGCTTTCAGTCTTTTTCTTCGAAAGCAGCCCTCGCAACTGATTTGGGCCTTTTTCAAACGTCACTTTTTACAGTTCTGTGGTATTTTGTGGTTGGGGCTCAACTAGTTTTAGCACAAACAAATGACAAATAAACCTTTTCATTAAGCTCTGCTCTCTAATATGCCACTACTGCCAACCAGTGTTGCCACCTCACGTGTAATTACACATATCATGTGTAATATATTTTTTCATGTGTAGCCCATGTGTAATTGACTGCAAGTGTAATTCATGTGTAATTTAAAATTTTAACGTTGTGTTGCACTGATTTTTGTTATTATTTTTTCACAAGAAGTAAAAAGTTTTATTATTCTTGGCAAAACTTAAAAATTTAATTAAAAGAATGGAAGCGTTAAAAGAGCTGAACTAAAAATATTTGGATCATTAACTACTAACCATTTAGATAGCTTTTGCCACAATTTATTATAACGACGAAACATCCTGGGTACATTATTCTTTTTTTTATTTCTAAGAGAGTGGATCATCGACTGCAAAAGAAATGTATGAGCATCTCAAAAGCACAATTATAGAAAAAGGGATTCCTTTTTGAAAATCTAGTTGGATTTGCATCAGATGCAACTTATGTTGTGTTTGGACAGTATAATTCAGAAGTTAAGTTCCTAAAAGACGGAAAGCCAGTTATTATTTTGATAAAATGCTCGTGTTATTAAATACATTTGGTAACGTTGGAGTACTGTCTGAACCTTTTAACATATTTGGAAGATTGACTTTGTAATATTAGATCTTGTTTTATTAAAAGTAATGCTCGGAAGATAAAACTTAAGGAGTTTCAAGAATATTTTCGCGACAACATGCACTCTTACATTTTGAAAAATTTTAGCTTCATAGTAATTTGAAGGCAGAATATTATTAGACAAATTTGGAGACAAATTATTTCCTACCTTGCAAATATTTATTTTTGTTTTATTATTTTATATATTTTATATTTTATATAATATAATTTTTTTGTATTAAATATAGCAACGATACGATTGTTGTTAACAAAAAGCTAATAAAGAGACATTTGAAAAATATTTTTGTGTTGGATAAGTAAAAAATATAAAAATGTCCGGCATATCCAATGCTGCAGCGATAGAGGAACTGAATTAACATTCCGTTGAAAAATTGCGTCGACGCTATTTAAGGGATGCATTAGATCCTTTATCATACCCAAATGAAATGCAAGTAACATATCGTCACCTAAAATGCAAAATTGCTTAACAACAAAACAAAATTCGAAATAATGGTTTTTGATTGAGTTTTGTTCGTTTTAATTACCTTCATGTTCACAAACAATTTTAGATCAAAAATTGCGACTTTATTAAAGAAATTCAAACGCCAATTACACCTTGTTGTTATTGATTTTGTAAAGTTTTTTGCTTCTCCTGTAAAAAAATAAAAAGAGTTGTTAAGCCCTTTTGCATTTTAGGTGACGATATTTGTTTGCAAACAGAAATTGAAGATGGTTTACGTTTTCTGAAGAAGCCAAATATGGTTTTAATTCCACTTTTGATCAAAATTTGTTTCTGTGACATGCGTAAAAAGATAGCATGTGTAATTCGTATTTTCATGTGTAATTTTGGCATGGTCCATGTGTAATTTACCATTTCGTTGGTGGCAACACTGCTGCCAACGCTTCTTCACTTGCATCGGCAAACAAATGCATGTCTACTTCTGCTTTCTCAAACATTTTCATATAACAACGAGGCACTTCAAAGGTTGGCACTTTTGTTAATTCCTGCAACCACATACACCATAATCGGGCTTGATTTTCTGGAAGCTCTTGATCCCAATGTAAACCCATCATAAAATTTCTCAAAAATCCAAATAAGTCAAACACCGACATGGTGAGGCTTAACAATTCTCGTGTTGTGGGTTTTTTTCAAAATTTAAAACTTGCTAGCTTTAAATTAAACGTAAATATATCCTGTTCAGAGCTGCCGTTTTTGGTTATTTCTAACCAAAATTGGTAATATTTTTTTTCAATGTGGAGATGTGAATATTTTTTTCATTTTGGTTACTTTTTTCTAAAACAATAATAATTACTGTGTACTACCATTTTTTCATTATTTGTTACCAATGAACGGAAGTTTTTTATAATCCCTTTTAAAACAGCAACCAAATAATTTTTTTAAGATTTTTGCTAAGAAAATATTGCCATTTGTGATTTTTATATTCAAAACGCCATGATCTGATTTTAGAAAATTATTGAAAAATTACACAAAAGTCGTTTCAGTGTTTTTAAAAACTTGAAAATAAGTTTAAGGTTCTGAATTTAGGTTATTTCTAGAAGTATATTTATATAAATATTTGAAAATACACGTAGGAATTTTAAAAATTTATGGAATTTTCTTTAAGAAATGGCTGTAAGTTTAAAGAAATTTGAAATTTTACTGTTAATAACTTGTCGGTATGTACATATATTTATTTAATATTTTTTTAACATAATTATTTGGTAAAAAAAAACTTTTGACTGTCAGTCATATACTTTTTCCCCATTAAATGTACGTTATGATAAATTAGAACAATTTTAAAACATTTTTTTATAATAAGAATTATAAATTTAAAATAAAATTTACACAAAACAGAAAATAGTTTTTATAATATTTTAGATATATGTAAATTAGAAAATATTTACATAAAATGCATTTCGCATATCGCCAATCGTTTTAAATTTCTCCAAAATAGTCGCCTATCGCCAAACGTAAACTTCCATCGACAAAAGGATTAAGAAATCGCCACATTTGACAGTCCTGCCAATAACAGCTAAAAAGCGGAAAACTATTATCCAGTTTTGTTATTTGTAACTGGCATATTAAAAAATATTCAATTTTTTTTTATATATTCCTCTAACTCCAACTAGAGCATAGGGCGCCAAAAAATAAAAAAAATTTTTTACGAAAAGGCATTTTAAATTTGGTTATATTTTTTTACATTTGGTAACTTTTTCAAAAATTTTGGTTGTAAAAATTGTATTCGTTGTGGCAGCACTGATCCTATTCTATCGACCATTTCATACCAAGCACTTGACCCCGGGTCTCCACGTAGCAATATTTATTGCGGCAAACGTCAAATTTCATTGCTCCATAAAATTTGCGACGTATAGACCGCATATTGCCATGAGTGGCAATCCATTGCGCAATGATTGCTCTTCTTATTGCTTGAGCAATTATTGCTTAGCAATATGCTGTCAAATCAGTTGTAATTTATCTGACATTTCATTTCTCTGTACGGTTGTTTTTTGTTTGTGTGTTTATTTATTAAAAAAGCAATCAATAAATATATTATTATATATTATAATTTTTAATAAACGTAAAGATCAACAAAAGCAAACGACGAATTTATTTTTTTGTATATTTTTTTATTTTTTCAATAGAACAATTCAACTTTTTTTTAACGCAAATAAACAAAATAGTAATACAAAACACAGCTACGACAATTACAATTAATTATTTTATTAATTTAAAAAAGAAAATTTCACAACCACTTCAAAACACAACATAAAACATTTGTTATAAATATGTACAGCCAAAAAACTTTATACGACTACTCGCGGTGAAAATTGCAAATTTATGGCAAAGCAATTTCAAGTGTTCTCCAGCAATAAATTCAGCAATTATTGCTCCATTGTTCTGTCATTGTTCTGCCGACGTTTTTGCTTGTACTTAGCAATAAATATTGCAACGTGGAGACCCAGCGTGATCACAATCGCCTTCCAATTTTGCTGTCTTCGCACAGCTGGCAGCGTTTCCACATTGTCTTTTTACGTAATTCGAGTTTGATAAAATATTTCCTAATGTAAAACCGGCATTTTTATGTATATCGATAATTTTTTTACAACCTTTGCTGCCTCCTCTTCAGTACTGAAACAGTCAACGTAGTCGTCCACATAGTGCCTTTTTATAATACCTTTTACTGCTCTAGCGTGTCGTTATGGGTGAACATGTTGCACCAAAAATTAACCTCTGCATTACGAATACCTCAACAGGCTTACTTACGTCTCCACCCAACCAAAGAAATTTTAAACTGTACACCAATTTGGTGAAACATCTCGGCTATGTCCCCGCCAACAGCAAAGGGCGCCTGGCGAAACTTAAACAACATCGAGATGAGGGATTGCTTGAGATTTGGCCCGGCGACTAGCGCTTTGTTGAGGGACATATTTTTTTACAGAAGTATTGGATTTGACAAATGGCGCGAGCCTTTGGCGTTTTGAAGAAACGTTGACATATTTGTAATTTTGTTTGCAAAAATAATAAGTGACTCTTAATCACCATCGGCAACCGGGGCAATCTTGCGAACCTTCTCTATTTGAGTTTTAATAAGTTGTTTGGGTCGGCCATAAGTCTGCTCCAAAGTTTCTAAAATGACGGTGACGTTGGCAGAATTTGTTAGCAGAGCTTCGAATGTGTCTTTTGCACGACCACTTAGGGCATCACGAATTCGCATGATATTGTGTAAATTGGAGTACTGGAATTCGATGGTCGTGCTTCGGTATGCTTTTATAATGTTTGTCACTATTCCGACAGGCCTGAAAAATTAGGAAGAGGATAGATTTTCTTATGTTGTATACTTCGAAATTTATTTTTGGAAAAGGCACGCTTGGCGTCGTGATCCTAGTGACGGCTATTTGCATGTCCCCAGAATTTTGTGAATTGCCGGACGTATTTGAATATGTGAAATTTCTTATTTCTACTGACATTGGGAAGGCGGCCAAATTTTGCGTGGCGAATGTACTATTAGTACTGGCAGATGTTTGCGAGGCAGCAGCATTAGTTGTCTCGGCAGACATTTGCATGGCAGCAGACTTATGTGTCTCGGCAGACTTTTGCACGGCAGCAGAATTTAGTGTCTCAGCTAGGCTTGCCAGATATGAAATCCATAAAAACAGTACATCGGGGAAAAACGGCAGTACATTAATGTAAAAAGAAGTAAAATTTTTTTTTTATTTTATTAACTTAAAATTCAGTACATCAAAAACAATTTTGAGTTCTTTTATTCCTGTTTTAATATAAATTCCCAAGCGAAAATTTTAAATTTATTTTGAAAAACAGGCAGTTAATGTGACTATAAACAAAAAATATAAAATTCAATGCATAGCAAAGAGCACAAAATAAGAAATCTTTTTTTTTAATATAAAACCCCTTATTCATAAAAAATAAAACAGGTTTATAAGAGGTTTATGAAACGAATTTACTATGAAAATTTGTTAAATAAACCTTTTAAAAACCTGTTTTATTTTTAACGAATAAGGCCATAAGTATTTAATATACTTATGCAGTGACATCTTTAAATTTGTCAGATGTTTCAAATTAAATGTTTAAAACAAAAACGCTTTGTTTATTTTTATAAAAATATTAATATTAATTTTCAATTTAATGTTACGTGTTTGTTAAACAATTTAATTATTCTAATTTTACAATTTAATAATTCTAATTTAAGAATTAAATTAATGTAAATTTAAAAAATTACAAATATTTATCACTTTTTTTGTTCTTCGTTAACAATGCCATTTTTTATTTATTTAAAATAAGTTTTTATTATTAATTCACTTCGCTCTTTTCTCCAAAAAGAAAATTTTTTTCAGTTGTTTGAATGAGGAAGTGAAAATACAAATAAAAAAAAACGAAACAGTTTTGGGACAACAAGTAAGCTTTTACGGCTCGATGGTTTTTTTTAAATCTTTTAACTGCAGGCGACATTGAGTTGGTACATGACGCAGCATTTCAAACCATTTCAAATCGCAAAAATTCATTTCTTTCAGGTTTGCAGTGTTTTTAGTTCGAAAATTTGTCGAAATTTGGTTTTTTGCACTTTTAATACAATATGCACAAAACATGTTTTATTTTGTGCAAAAAAAGTACAAAATGAAGTACAAAAGCTAAAAAAAAGTACAATTGCGTACTTCTTTAATGGTTATGCAGTAAGCAGTACAAATGATAAAAAAAAGTACGCGTACTTCTGAAAACAGTACGTCTGGCAAGCCTACATTCAATTATTATACCCTTCACCACAGGTGATGAATAGGGTAAACTTAAGTTTGTCATTCCGTTTGTAATTTCTATAATATTGATGTTAGACCCTATAAAGTATGTATATTCTGGGTCCTTATGAGGAGCGAAGTTGATTTAACGATGTCCGTCTGTCCGTTGAAATGGATTTTCCGAAACCCCATATATGATGGGGGCCAGGTTATTATACATTTATGACACATATGGTCCAGAATTGTTTGCTATTGAAATTCAGCAAGATCGGTCCACAAATGGCTGAGATATAAGTAAAAAACCACGACTGCCTCAAATTTGTTCCTATAAAGGTCCTGTTGGACGTGACATTACCAAACCAACACTGTTTCACCAAAACGACATAAACATACCATACAAACCAATTCAATTTTGGTTTCTACGGTCATACAGTGGCTAATGTGGTTTTTTGTTGTTTTTTTATGCCCTTCACTACAAGTGGTGGATTTTATTTGCATGTACATGATATGCCGCTCAAATAAAAAAACAAACTCATAGACTCAATATATTTTAATTTAACTCTTCTTCAGTAAAAGCATTCGTAGCCGAGTTGTTAAGTTCTCTCCTGAGACTGATGATATTGCCAGTTCAAATCCCAAAAAAATTTTTTTTTCATTTTTTTTATTTAATTTTTTTATGTTCTAAAAAACAATTTTAAGATTATAAAACGAATTTCAAACATCAACTTTGGCAAAAGAGGAAACGGGCTTAGGTACATATATAAATTTTTTGTTTTTTTATATTCTTCGGCATGGTGAAATGAAAAGTTGGCGTGTCTCAATAAATATTTATTTATACCTATTTAAAGAACGTTGTTTATGTATATAACTTTTTGTTCTTATCTCATCATGGTGAAGGGTATATACGATTCGGCATAGTCGAATATAGCACTCTTACTTGTTTTTTCAATACAGTTGTTGTGAAGATTTTCAAAATATTTTTTAGTCAAGCTTCGTACAGACGATGGTCAGATCTTACAATATTGGTAAGCAGCGTTGCTTAAATTGCATTAAAATTGGCTAAAATGTCTTACAACTGTGTGAACATTGTAAGCTCATTTGTATTTGCAGAAGTGCAAAATTAATGCATCTGACAATCGCACCATTGTCAGAAATATAGTGCTGTTGGCAACGCCTGCTTACAATATTGTAAGATCTGACCATCGTCTGTACGAAGCTTTAGGCTTGAGTTCATCAAATTTAGTTTTCAATAAATTATTTTTACTGAAGGAAGGAATTTTACAACATGAAATTTACAAATGAAGATAAAACTTTTTATCTAAATTATAAAATTGTTTGTATTTTAAATGTATACTTACTAATTATTATTATACTTACAAAATTAATATTATCACTTGAAATAAAACACCTTTGTTTGTTCTGTCTTTTATAAAATAAAAATAATCACGAGAAAGTACAGATTTTTGATACATATGTACCTTCCTTGTTTAATAAATTGTTTTTCTAGTAGTTACCAGACATTTCAAACTCACAAAAAAAAAACCAAAACCAACATCAAGAAAAAAAAAAGAAATAATTAAAAAAATACACATAAAAAAGAAAAACAATGCTTAAACACTAAATAAAAAATGCTCTAAAAATTTAAAAAATGCTCTTATGCTAACATATACTCTAACAAATCGATGCCAGATTTCTTAAGGCCTTACCATAACATGCATAGCCTTGCTTAACCTACTGTCAAAAATTAACAAAAAGTCTCTCAAATGTATTTAAAAAAACATTTGATTCCGTACGGAATGTGCGATTAGATGCGCACCTTGCTTAAGCAAATGACAGTTTCATTAAAGTTAGCAAAAAGTTTCCTTAAGTTCAATATGGTTTGCCTCATATAATTAACTTCTATTCGCACATTTGCTTAAGCCAACTCAAGCACATTAGTCTTCTGAAACGGATAAATACCTAATCTTGTTACACTGTGCACGAAATTGACACTTTTTTTTTGGAAACGGTTTTTTCAAAAACGATTTAGTTTATTGAAATTACTAAAAAAACGAAATTCCGCAATAAAATTTCCTTTTTTATGAATTTTTAAAAAATAAAAATTTCGAAATTTTGATAAAAAAATTATTTTTTTTTTTCAAAAAAAAATTAAATTTTAAAACGACTGCTCATATTAAAAAAAAAAATTTACTTTTCTTAAACGAAATTCGGTTTTTTTTTAGTAATTTCAATAAACTAAACCGTTTTTGAGTTACGCGAACATATGTTGTACTACCTCTTCCATTTTCGAAATAACGGTATATCTCGAAAACAGGAGCTAACCTAAAAAAACGGTGGGCACCATTGGATTCAGCGTACCCGAATTATGCTAAAACGCCATGTGCCCGGCTTGTCTAATTTTGCAACTAGCATAGTGTTATCAATACAATGCGCATCAAAAAACATGATACTGCATATTTTTAGATTCCCTGGTCATCACTCTGTGGGCAAAACGTTCTAAATAAGTTTATGGTTAAAAAAGTAAAACTTTCAATTCTATAGTAAACGTCAGATGGCACCTGCAAACACTCACTCACGATTAGTAAATTTAACAAAAGTAAAAAAAAATATTGGTAGAAAATTTGTTTTGTAAACCTTTTTTAATTTTAAAATATTTTTATGAATACGGTCATCAGTGTTGCCAAGGATCAACATATAAAAATCAACCTCGCTTTAAAAAAAAATTTGTAGTTTTTTATTTTTAGCAGTCCTTTATTCTTCTTTTTTTTTAATTTAATCTAAATGGCTCTTAATATTTATTTTTTTTATATATATGTATGTATGTATGTATATTGAAAACAAATAAATTTCGATTTCAATGTTTGCAATTAAATGAATTTAAAAAAAATGTTAATATTAAATTATTCATAAAATTAATTAAACACAATTTAAATTTTCATAAAATTTAAACAAAAAAAAATATATTGTAAGTTGTTTAAAAATCTTAAAATTATTGCTAAAAGAAGAATGATATGAAAACTGATTAAATTATAAAAGAAGATTTCGAATTTCGTCTTTTTCAGCTACATCTAAATATTTGCTTCCATCCGGTGTGTTTCCTTCTTTGTTTGCACCCTTTTCTATAAGCAACTGAACACACTTCGTATGGCCCTCCCAAATCGCTGCTAAGAGTGGTGTGATTTTATGCTTGTCTGTTATCTGCAAAAATATCTTACATATGTATACAAAATTCTACTAATAAATTAAAACTAAACTATTTTATTTACATTGACTTTTGCACCTATACTTATAAGGTAGGCTAAAACATCATATTGACCATAATCAGCAGCGTAATGTAAAGGATATCTTCCGTTTAACTCAGAGTTTACATCTATTGACTAAAACAGAAAATATATTAATACCATTAAAACAATTCAAATATTTTTTAAGTATACTTATTAAACAATAAAATTTAAATCATATGTTAGGTTTGTTCCTGTACTAATTTAACATGAAGTTTAAACTTAAAAGCTGACAATCAGTGTACCATGTATTATATGTAGCGCAAAAAATAATAGTGTGGCAGCACTACGGATTAATGTTGTCAAATTTATATGGTTTGTATTGGTAGTTTAAACGCCCAATTTTATGCGTTTAGAGATGGTTTAAATATTTACAAAATTATAGATTTGCTGGTTTAAACACTGTACCTTGTTTGGAAACTTTGGCTCTTGCCATTCTCCAGACATACAGAAATAAGGCATTTTTTGCTTATATCTCAGCCATTTTTGGACCGATCTGGCTGAATTTCAAGAGCAAACTTTTAATAAGCATACCTGACAAAAAAATATACCAACTATGACCCCATCATATCTGGGGGCTTCGGAAAACCCATTACAACAGACAGACGGACAACCGGATTTGAACTTCCCTTCTCATAAGGATCAATAATGTATAAATTACAAAGTTATATATACCCTTTTTAACACATTATCTCTATATGAACTATTATTAAAGTATGTGCTAGTTACTTCCAATATATTCTACGGTTTTGGCTGACAATCGAAGATCATTTCAAATCAAATTCGTTTGGAGTTGATGGTATTCCTTTAAAATTCCTAAAGGTTGTTTTTCCTTTAATTTATAGCAATCTTGAGCTTAATCGTTCATTTAGGTGACTGGTCATTAGCGTTCATTAAAAAAAAAAATTAACTAGTTCGTTCTAAATTTAGTTCAGTAGTTAATTTTTAGTCACTTGGTATTTTGCGTCAGTAAGTCTTCTGAGTCAGCTGTTTTTTTTTTCGTACTTAGTCAGTTAATTTAAGTAAGTTCATTTACTTCAGTTGCTTGTTCACTTGATTTCTTATTCTATACCGAACTGATTGAAAAGAAACAACAATATTGTTACGTTACTGCCTTTCAATAACGTTTTGGTTTATTTCCTTTATAATAAACCGTTTCGAGTTCTTTATTGCAACTTTAATAAAATAAATAAAACACAAACACTTTAAACACTATTTACAAATTACTCAACTCTATTTAGTACTAAGTCTTTTTAACAACCGTAATTTATAGCTTTTATTCACAACCAACTATAATTTTCTCAGCGTTATGCGTTATCGACAAAGTCTGAACTAAGAATGATCTTGTTCTGCTACTCGCCGCTAGTATTTATACTGCAATTTGGTTGTCTAGAATATTCGAAATGTTTTTCGAAGGTTCGAGGCTTTTTTTTATTCACCACACTTTAATTTGATTTATGGTAGCACTTATGTTTACATAATTTTACCTCTTATACTGAAGAAGCTTTTTTAACGGTCATTTCTAGGGCTTTCTGCACATTGGGATTGAAGTGTACTAAATTATAACAAAAACGATGTAAACTAATAAAATTACTTATGAATACAAGTTAACTAATAAATACAAGATAACTAATAAATTCAACTAATTCTTAACTAATAATTACAACTAATTCTTAACTAAAGTTACTTTCGTAACACTGCCCCCCACTTAAGCCTGTTCGTCCCGAATAGGCTCAGAATCACCTCTTCCATAAGGGGCTTATCGTTCTAAATGAACAACTTTCATTTTGGCTCTTGGACTTTTGTATTTCTGTATTCGGTATACCACATCATTTAATTTCTTTATCACCTTATATGGCCCATCCCAATGGGTCTGTAATTTGGGAGATAACCCTTTCTTTCGTTGGGGATTAAAAAGCAAAACTAACTGGCCCTCCTTAAATCCTTCAGAATTTGCCGCTCGATCGTATCTGGCTTTCATCTTGTCACTAGACAACTTAATACGGTTTCGTACAAATTCATGAAGTTCATGAAGAGTTTCTTGTTCTTGTGAGGTGGAGTCTTCATTGTTTTCTCCCGTTAGTATGGGCTTAACACCAAACTCTAGATCTCCTGGTAGTCTGAGTTCTGTTCCAAACACAATTTTAGCGGGTGTACGAGAGGTGGAGTCGTGAACAGCTGACCTATACGCCAACAGGAATTTTGAAATGTGCTCATCCCAGTCTTTTTGTTGTGTGCTGACTACTTTTCGTAAATGTTCCTCTAATGTACGGTTAAATCTTTCAACCATGCCGTCAGATTGCGGATGCAATGGGGTTGTTCTTGTTTTCTTTATTCCGTACAATTCACACATTTCCTTAAATATAGCAGATTCAAAATTTCTGCCCTGGTCAGAATGTACTTCTAATGGAACACCATAGCGGCACACCCAATTGTTCACGAAGACGTCTACAACTGTCCTAGCCTCTTGATTTGGGATGGCATATACCTCCGGCCATTTACTAAAGTAATCGATGACTACTAGCACATATTTGTTACCGGCATTACTTACAGGAAATGGCCCAGCTATATCCATTGCAATTCGCTCAAATGGGGCACCAGAATTATACTGCTGTAGCGGCCCACGACTTCTCCTTACTGGACCTTTAGCGGCAATGCATTGTGCGCAATTTGCTATCCAATCAGCTACAGCTTGTTGGCAGCCAACCCAGTAGAAGCGTTGTTTTAATTTTTCTAGGGTTTTTGTCACACCCAGATGACCACCGCTAGGACCGTTATGAAATTCACTCAGAACTTCTTTTACTTTCGCCGACGGCACTACCATAAGGTTTTTAACAGATTTTCCGTCAGTACTTTCCCACGTCCGGTATAAGCAGCCATTTACTACTTGAAGGCTGTTCCACAGGGCCCAGTATGCTTTCATCAGGGGACTTTCAGGAGAGATTTCGTTTCGGGTGGGTCTTTTGCCATCTTCCTTGGCTTGTAAAATTTTTGCTAAAATGGGGTCATTTCTCTGCGCAATTGACCAATCTTCGTTGGACTCTATCTGCAATAGACGAACGTAACAGATGTTTTCTTTTCCTTCAGCCCTTACGCAGTGCTTGCATTCCAGCTTACAGGGTCGTCTTGACAGAGCATCCGCATTACCATGTTTTCCACCTTTTCTGTGTTCAATGCTAAAATCGTAGCTCTGAAGGCGCTCTATCCAACGAGCTATCTGGCCTTCTGGATTTTTAAATTGCAGCAACCACCTGAGTGCAGAATGGTCTGTTCTTAAATGAAAATGTTGACCATACAAATATTTGTGAAAATGTTTTATGCACTCTAGTACAGCCAGAAGCTCTCGCCGAGTTACGCAGTAATTTCTCTCAGGCTTCGAAAGTATTCGACTGTAATAGCCTACGACTTTCTCTACACCGTTGACCACTTGGGACAGCACACCTCCAATTCCAAATCCGCTCGCATCAGTATCTAGCACAAATTTTTCACCCGCGATTGGATAAGCCAAAATTGGTGCTGAGCACAATAATTCTTTCAACTTCTGGAATGCCCGTTCCTGTGCTTCACCCCAGTCATATGCCTGCGCCTTTTTGGTCAATTCATGCAGACTTGCAGCAATATTTGAAAAATTCGGTACAAAACGCCTGTAGTATGTACATAAACCTAGAAAACTGCGTAGCTCATGTAGATTTTTAGGGCGAGGCCAATCCATAACTGCTCGTATTTTTTCTTCGTCTGTTGAAATGCCATCAGATGTTACACGATGCCCTAGGTATTTTACTTCTTTCTGGAACAGTGAACATTTCTTGACACTTAACTTGAGTCCGGCTGTAGATATACGTTTTAACACCTCTTCGAGGTTTTTCAGGTGTTCATCAAATGTTTTTCCCATGACAATTATGTCATCAAGGTACACCAAACATGTCTTTCGGTGGAGACCTTTCAACACCTGTTCCATCAAACGCTCGAAAGTAGCCGGAGCATTACAGAGTCCAAATGGCATTACATTAAACTGCCATAAGCCATCACTTGCACTAAAAGCAGTTTTCTCTTTATCCTTGTCTGCAATTTCTACTTGCCAATAGCCGCTCTGCAGATCTAAAGTAGAAAACCATTCAGTTCCGGCTAACGTGTCCAGGGTGTCATCAATCCTAGGCAATGGATAACTGTCCTTTTTAGTGACGTCATTTAGTTTCCTGTAGTCTACGCAGAACCTAGTACTTCCATCTTTCTTCTTTACCAAAACCACAGGTGAGATCCAGGGACTTGATGATGGTTTTATTATGCCGTCCTGTTCCATTTCATTAACCAGGTCTCTAACTTCATTACGTTTTGCTAGAGGAATGCTTCTTGGGGCCTGTTTTATTGGCTTAGCGTCGCCGGTGTTAATTTCGTGTTTCACTATTGACGTCCTGCCCTGGTTTTTACCTTTCGAAGCAAAAATAAAGGCATATTTCTTTAGTAATTGCTTAGCCTTATTTCTCTCGGGCGGCCTCAGTTTTTCGGTCCATTTCCGCACATGTTCCTCTAGTAATTCCTGGTCCTTGGTACCCTTTTTAGCTGCGTCTGGATGTTCCTCGCAACTTATTATTGCCTCTGTTGAAGCACATTGTCCAATTTTAAAGTTCTGCGTAAGGACCTTTTCGCTGTTGGATAAATTTAAAACTCTTACAGGAACTAGGCTGTTGCTGGTTTTAACGAGGGCATTCGCTGTTACTATATCACCTGTTACTGCTGCTGGCTCTACCACCCATAAACTATTGTTGTCCTCACAATCTCCCTCCATTCGCGCCCACACTATTGTTTCTGACTTTGGTGGCAATTTTTCACGTGTAAAGGCGTGTAACTGTCTTACATGAGCCTTGTTTTCGTATCCAATATCAAGGGGAATTTCAACATTTCGCCAAGTCATAACTTGTTGTCCCATATCCAGATGAACACCTTGGCCAATCATAAAATCTGAGCCAATAATTACTTCGTCTACAATATCAGCCACAATAAATACATGGTGAGCGCTTGTATTGCCTATACTTAATTTTACTTTAACTTTCCCATAGACGGTGGCAGGCTCACCCGTAGCTGTTCGCAGACTCACACCCCTTAGTGGTTCAATGGGCTGTTGTATTAAATCAGGCCTAATTATCGAATGTGATGCCCCAGTGTCCACAGTCAAAACCCGTTTTTGACCGTTAATATAACCACAAGCAGTAAGGTTTCTATTACTCTGTTGCATCACTGAGATGGAGATTGTGGGGCCCTTAGATGTGGGAGCTAGCTCATGCCCCGCAGTGCTAGCTCTTTTTAGTTTAACGGGGATTCTTGTGAAGACTGGTGATTACCCCGCTGGTTGTTTCTTGGCGGTGAAGCAGATCTTGAACGTTTTCTTGGTGCTTTGCAGTAACGTTGTATGTGACCAATCTTTCCGCAGTTATAGCATTTTACTTTAGATTTAGGTTGCTTCTCACTTAAAGCTTCTATAAATGCCTCTTTTAAATACTGCACAATATCTCTTTCGGCATCGCTGGTCACATCGATCTTTCGCACCTTGCCCACTTGAGGTCTTGAAATAATTCTTGCGGTTTCCTGGGCCAGGGCGAATGAAACCGTCTCTGCAAATGTTGGTTTTTGTGATGCACATACCGCAAGTTTTATATCTGCATCACGAATACCGTTAACAAAAGCCTCAGTTTTAAAATGATCCAAAAATGGATGATTCTCACCAGGGTATGTAAGCTGCATCAAGCGCTCTATCTCGAGAGCAAAATCTTGTAAGGTTTCGTTTGCCTTTTGCACTCTGCCGCGCAACTCCATTTTGTAGATTTCCTTTTTGTGTTCACCTCCATACTTACGTTGCAGTGCTACCATAATTTCATCATAATTGTTTCTGCTACTTACTGGTACACTTTCAAGCACTTCAGCCGCAGTCCCCTTTAAAGCAAGAATTAGCTCGATTGCTTTTTCCTCACTGTTCCATGCATTTCTGTTAGCAACTGTATCGAACTGGAACTTGAAAACATTTAATGGAACACTACCGTCAAAGCAAGGGGCCTTTATTCTACTAGAAACTTCTGGAATAACTCGCACTGGTGCTTCTTGGCATTGAATGTTATTAACTTTTGCCTCCAGATGGTGTAGTTTTTCATCAAAAACCGTAACTTGTGTTTTAACATCCGTGACTTGAGTTTTTACATCAGACAACTTCTGATTAAATTCTATTTCCATTTCGTTTACTCTTTCGTTCATCTCACTGGAAATCTCCTGAAGTTTCTCGTTTGTTATTCTAGAATTCTCTTGAATTTCGGCTAATATGGTAACTGAATTCTCCTTTACCATTTTTTCCACATTTTCATTCATTATTCTAGAAGTTTCATCAATTTTTCTAGAAGTTTCAGCTAGAATATCACTCGAATTTTCCTTTATCATCTGTACCATGCTTTTGGAATTTTCGTCCATTTTTCTAGAAGTTTCGCTCGAGTTTTCTTTTATCATCAATACCATGCTTTTAGAATTTTCGTCCATTTTTCTAGATTTTTCTTCTGACATTTTTTCCATTTTTGCCATCATAGCAGCAAACATTGCGTTTAAATCCATACTGTTAGCAACTGCACGAGTACATACCTCTATTTCTTCTTTGTCCTCAAATTCGTAACTCACAATGTCCATATTGCGTCGCTCGAATTCATCTAATAGTCTCTTCTGCAGCTCTGCTTTATTACCTGCAGTTGGCAGCTCCAACTTGCTCAACTCTTTCTTGAGCTGTTCCACTTTAAGTTCTTCAAATTTCATTGTTGTCTATTTTTTTTATTTTTATTAATTAATTAATTTTTTTTTTTTTTACTTTTATTAATTTATTTATTTTATTTATGCAATTTCACTTCTGACACCAATTGTTACGTTACTGCCTTTCAATAACGTTTTGGTTTATTTCCTTTATAATAAACCGTTTCGAGTTCTTTATTGCAACTTTAATAAAATAAATAAAACACAAACACTTTAAACACTATTTACAAATTACTCAACTCTATTTAGTACTAAGTCTTTTTAACAACCGTAATTTATAGCTTTTATTCACAACCAACTATAATTTTCTCAGCGTTATGCGTTATCGACAAAGTCTGAACTAAGAATGATCTTGTTCTGCTACTCGCCGCTAGTATTTATACTGCAATTTGGTTGTCTAGAATATTCGAAATGTTTTTCGAAGGTTCGAGGCTTTTTTTTATTCACCACACTTTAATTTGATTTATGGTAGCACTTATGTTTACATAATTTTACCTCTTATACTGAAGAAGCTTTTTTAACGGTCATTTCTAGGGCTTTCTGCACATTGGGATTGAAGTGTACTAAATTATAACAAAAACGATGTAAACTAATAAAATTACTTATGAATACAAGTTAACTAATAAATACAAGATAACTAATAAATTCAACTAATTCTTAACTAATAATTACAACTAATTCTTAACTAAAGTTACTTTCGTAACAATATTAATAGTGTCTATATGTTATAACATAATATTCTTGTTTCTTTTACTAATTGCCACATTGCCTTTAACAAGTATAAATAACACTATGCTAGTTGAAAAAACAGACAAGCCGGGCACATGGCGTTTTAACATAATTCGGGGACGCTGAATCCAGTGGTGGCCGCGGTTTTTTCAGATTGGCTCTGGTTTTCGAGATATACCGTTATTTCGAAAATGGAGGAGGTTGCTCAACATATATTCGCGTAACTCAAAAACGGTTAAGTTTATTGAAATTACTAAAAAAACCGAAATTCCGCAATAAAATTTCATTTCAGAAAAGTAAAACTTTTTTGCTAATATGAGTAGTCGTTATTGAAACATAATTTTTAAAAAAAAAAAAAAATTAATTTTTTTATCAAAATTTCGAAATTTTTGTTTTTTAAAAATTCATAAAAAATTAAAAGATGCAGCTAGGCTTCTAATTTTTTGCAGACTTATAAAAAACGAAGCTACAAACAAAATAAGCCATAAATTATTAAAATCTGTTTTCAACTTTTGATTTTATTCACAAAAGTCGACAAATTTTAATTAATTTAAGAATTTCATAAAACCCAATATTTGTATGGGAGCCCCCTAAGGGATGGTGATAAAGGGAAAGTATAATTTGAGAAAATGTTAAGAACAAAAAACTAATGGAGGCCAGTCATACATTTTATCCCACTAGGAGTGACTCCTAGGCAGTTGTGGAACCTTTTCTTCAATATATATGAAGAATATAATTTATATGGAGCATTTCACAGGATTTTTTTTAATTTTTAAATTCTTTATTCAAAATTATGTACATATAAGTATATGAAGAATGTGCCAATGCAGAAAATTTATTTTCAATGACATTTTGACGTAAAATTTTTTTAATGAGGTTTTTGTGCCATTTACAATACAAAACAAAAAAACAAATATTCAAATGTATGCTATTCCAAAGAAATATGCATTTTATTACCACACTTTCACTTTGCGGTAGGAATTTTGGAAAATCCACAGTTACCGATTAAAAAATTCTTAGAATTAAGAAATAAAGTCATAAATGCTTACATCCTTGTATTTTAATGTGCTTACAAAACCACACAAAACGGTATTTTATTGTGCAGTCGAAACCGCACTAATCGGTCTTGTAAAAAACTTAAATAACATATTGTATTGTTTTACCTGGAACAGGTAGAAAAATTAATCGGTCTGGCTTTGGTTTTTTTTACAAAACATGGTCATGAAGGTCTCGACCAGTGAACCAAGCCGAAGGCATTTGATCGGCGGCGGCGGCGTGGGTATAATTGATCGGCGGCGGCGGCGTTTGCGTCAATGAATCGGCGGCGGCTTAAATGTCGGCTTGAAATGTTTAAAAGTGTTATTTGCATGCAGTATACAACTGACATGAAATGCTTTACTTTAACACTAATATGATGTTATTGTTATGTATAGACTCATCATGTTAGAAGTTTTCTCATGTTATAACACGGTTGATAATGCAAATGTTTTAGCAACGCTTTTATAACATCAAGTTATAACAGCAAATCATGTCAGTTGTAGACGGGCAGTTAAGGAAAACTATTAATCATTTCTATATCTATTTATTTTTATGTTAAAGTACAAAACATTAAATAATTATAAAAGGATAGTGCAATTTCGTTTTTTTCTCATTACTGTTTTAAACTGATGTTATCTGTAGGACATACATACACATACCCATATCCATTTACAAAAAGTAAAGCTTTCTGCAATAATTAAATATACAACTTCCTTAACCTGAACTTATCAGCAAAACTATTTTTTTAATTTAATTATTGTGATCAAAATACCACTAATTAGTTAAAAGCAAGAAAAAAATATGTTGTTCACATATTTTTTTTTAAATTTAACAAGTTTTCAAATAGATTACTTCAATAAAGCGTTCACTGATATTTTGCTATTACCAAGTTTTTTGTCTGAACTTCTAAATCGATATGTTTGGAAATACATATGTGTATAATACTAAAATATTTGAGAAAAAAAATTCTGTATGTTCAAACGGTGTTGTGTCCTAAATAAGAGTCCATCAAAATATTAATATGAACATGGGAAGTATATTTGAAAATATTGCAAGTTAAATTTGTTATTATCATGGAAATATTTGCGTAAAAATTATTTTTAATAAAGATTCACATATGTATGTATCCATTCATGACAACGAAAGAAGCATTTAACCAATTATATTTTCAAAAAACTAAGAAAAAGTTGTTCAGTACAATAACGCTTTGAAAAATTTTAAGAAAATATAACGGCACTTGAATGTTGCACATTGATGCTAAAACATACCATTTTTGACAAAGAAATTAATACATTAACGGCCATTTTCACCAAGTTCAGTTAAAACTAACTTTCAATTAAAGTTCCGGTTACCAATATGTTTTGACTGCTATAACTGATAGTTAATTATAACCGAACTTAGTGAAATTGGCCGTAAAACGCAAATCTGTAAAATAAACTTAGTCACACGAATTAAGAAATTTCACGGCTCAGCTGCTGTCATCGGCGGCTTTAATTGAGCCGTCTAAGCCGTGTAAGTCGGCGGCGGCGCGGCTTGGTGAAATCAAGCGGCGGCGGCGAGCTGATCGGCTTGCGCCGATCGGCTTGGTTCTCTGGTCTCGACAGGTACTTTGATTAAAACAATTACAGTATAAATAAGAGTTCCTCAACCCCTTCACTGTCATATGGAAAGTGCTTGCGAAAGTGATTAGTGAAGTTTAAAGCCTTTGACAGTCTTGTATCTAATCAGTTATATTGAAATATCTAAGATGGAGGCGTGTAAAAAGTTTAATTACTTTTGTTATGTGTGTGGAAAATATTAAAATATGCCAAGTCGCCATAAAATCAGTAATGAAACAAGTACCTTGTATGAATCATATTTTTCTCTAAGTGTTATATATGGTAAGAGTTGGACACCATCAATAGTGTGTACACACTGCATTTACCAATTAAACAAGTGGCGAAAAAATGGAGACGCCATGCCATTTGGTGTTCCAATGATTTGGAGAGATCCCATAGTTCATGCTGAAGATGAGTGTTATGCGTGCATAAATTATACAGCGGGTATGAACAGAAGAAAAATGACTTATATATCTTATACTGCAACAACATATGCTCGATTACCGCTGCCACATTCTGATGAAATTCCTGTTCCGGATAGCCAAATACCAACAGAACATATTCCCTCAATAATTCATTCTGTTGAAGCGGGTGGGCCAGCTACTTCAATGTATGAACCGTCATGCATCACGGTTCCATGCAGTCACAATGAAATCACGCAAGATCGTCTGGATATAATGGTACGGCGTCTTAAATTATCTCAAAGACAGAGCATTCTTTTAACAAAAGAGCTAAAACGAGCTAATATTTTAGCACCAGGTGTACAAATATACGGGGCTATCAATCGCCATAGACGATTTACGACTTTTTTTAAATCAATTGAGAATAATTCTATCGCGTATTGTACTGACATCCGTGGCTTGGTTTTAACAATGCAAAATGAATATAATCCTGGAGATTGGCGCTTATTCATTGATTCTTCCAAAAGCAGCTTAAAAGCAGTTTTTCTACATGCCACTAATTTAAAAAGTCCTATTCCGATAGCACTAAGCACAAATACTAAAGAGACATACGCATCAATGAAAAAAATAATACAGTTAATTAAATATGAAGAACACAAGTGGAAAATATGCGCAGATTTAAAAGTGGTAGCTCTTTTAAGAGGCATGCAATTGGGCTATACTAAAAATATGTGCTTCATGTGCTTATGGAATACGCGTTTCGATGGCGACCAGTACAATACACGGGATTGGGCTTTACGTGAGGAAAGCAGATTGAATAAAAATAATGTTATTGAATTACCACTTGTGCCGATGGAAAAGATTTTGCTCCCTCCACTCCACATCAAACTGGGTATTGTAAAAAATTTTATAAAAGCATTGAGCCCAGATGGTGTTGCTTTTACCGAATTGCGCCGAATTTTTCCACGACTAAGCGGCATGAAAGTAAAAAAGGTATAAACTGTAACTACTTTATTAAATTAGATTTATATTTCATATCATAATATTTTTATTTTAAAGGAATTCTTAATGGACCGGACATTCGTCGTCTTATGAAGGACCATCAATTTGAGGTTGCATTGAATGATATCGAGCTATTGGCCTGGAATTGTGTGAAATCAGTAATAGAAAATGTATTAGGAAATCATCGGTCTGAAAACTGGCGAATTTTAATCAAAAATATGCTAACCGCATTTAAAAACTTAAACGTTAGAATTTCATTGAAAATACATTTTTTGCATTACCATGCCGAAAAATTTAATGAACAATCACCAGCCGAGTCTGATGAACATGGCGAGAGATTTCACCAAGTAACAGCCAGGCTCGAACACTGGTATAGCGGCAAACAACTTGATTCGCTATTAGGGGATATTTGTTGGAATCTGCAGGAGGAAGAAGAATAAATTTCTAAATAAAAACTTTAACTTTAACTAATTAACAACAAAAATAAATGTTTTAAAATTTTTAAGTTTGGTTAATTTAAAAAAAAAAAATTTCATCTATTATGAAAAAATTAAAAGTTGTAGACAGACTTTAATCACTTATAGCTTATTTTATTTGGAACTTTGTTTTTTATATGCGTAGAACCCTAGCCTTAAATTTGGCCCTGCAGCGCCTAGGATGCCCCTAGATGGGTCAAATGTATGACCAACCCCACTTAATTTTTCATCTCAATCATTTATTTCTAACATACCCACCCGCTATCTCCATTCCTTAAGGGGGCTTCTATACAAAATGTTCAATGCTAGGATAATAAAATGTTTGACTGGCCTCCATTTGTTTTTTGTTCTTAACATTTTCTCAAATTATACTTTCCCTTTATCACCATCCCTTAGGGGGCTCCCATACAAATATTGCGTTTTATGAAATTCTTAAATTAATTAAAATTTGTCGACTTTTGTGAATAAAATCAAAAGTTGAAAACAGATTTTAATAATTTATGGCTTATTTTGTTTGTAGCTTCGTTTTTTATAATTCTGCAAAAAATTAGAAGCCTAGCTGCATCTTTTAATTTTTTATGAATTTTTAAAAAACAAAAATTTCGAAATTTTGATAAAAAAATTAATTTTTTTTTTTTTTAAAAATTATGTTTCAATAACGACTACTCATATTAGCAAAAAAGTTTTACTTTTCTGAAATGAAATTTTATTGCGGAATTTCGGTTTTTTTAGTAATTTCAATAAACTTAACCGTTTTTGAGTTACGCGAATATATGTTGAGCAACCTCCTCCATTTTCGAAATAACGGTATATCTCTAAAACCAGAGCCAATCTGAAAAAACCACGGGCACCACTGGATTCAGCGTCCCCGAAAAAAAGTGTCAATTTCATGCACAGTGTAATTATTAAACTCATAAACGTACAATGTTAACTATGAACTAGTTGTCAATAGTCTAATTTGCGGTTAGTATTAAACAAATATTGGATATACATATCGTCAGCTCAGAATTGGTTTGGCGCATATGCGGAGTGGAGAAAAACGACAAAGAAGATTTACATGAAGATTTCTTAAAATGTACCCGATAGAATTTTTTTATATTTTTACCACTGCTTCCGGCATATGTTTTGAAGAAAAATGTAAATTTTTGCACACTTTCATGAATAAAATTAGAACTTAATAGTATTTTTATGAAAATGAAAAATATTGTCTTGTGCCGCATACGCCACTTTTCAAAAAAAAAAAAAAAAAATTAAAAGAAACGTGGCTTTTTGTGCTGCATACGTAGTATACTTATTGCTGTGTATTTAGTAACTTGTCGTTGAGATGAATGTTTCTATATTTACAATCTAATAAAAAGTCAACATTAATGAGATTTTTTTTTATTTGGTTTTATTTCACAAACACAGAAAAAACAGTTTTACTGTTATGAAAAGGTACATAAAAAGCCACAAAGTAAACAACTTAAATAATGCAAAAGTAAAATAGAATCAAGAAAAAACACTTAAAATTTAAAACTAAATATTGAGTAAATTTTTATATTAAGTAGAATCTGGGAATTTATTTCTCATTTTGAGTAGCATTTATTATAAAAAATTTTATATTATTCGAATGTGTATTCTGAGTCAAATTACAATCCTCAAAAGCTTTCTTCAATATTTTCTATGCACTATCATAATTTTTCGTTTGTATATTTCTGTTATAAGATACAAAGAATGCTGGCGAAGGCCGTAGCGGGCCAGAAAATGCATTACATTCTGCTGGTATCTAATAGTTGTATAAATTTTCTTTACAATTTACTTCATTGCTAGCCAAAGAATAGCTAAAGCCTCGTAACAGAAATATACAAACGAAAAATTCTGATAGTGCATAGAAAATATTGAAGGAATAAGCCTATCAAAGCAACTTTTTGGGTTTGAAATTAAAGTTAATTTAATTCTATAATTAGCTAATCTGAGAATTAAGTTAATCTAGCATTAATTGAATTTGATATTTTTGGGTTGTGGCTTAAACCATGTAGTGTTACCATACTGAATCAAAATAAATGGCAACATTTTTTTTGCAAATGTCAACTTTTTATCAAAGAAATGTGGACGTTTTCAAAGAAGAAGAAGAAAATGTGCAAATTTAATATTGTTAACAAGGTAGAAATGTTTTACGTTTAAAGAAAAAATTTATTTAACAAAAAATATAGAAAGGAAAAATTATATAAAAGTGCTTAGCAATATATCTTTTTTTTAAAAAATTATTTTTTGTTTATGTTTTTCCAACAATAGTTTATGTTAAACATGTGTATGTTGACAGTTTAAGTTTAGGTTTAAACCACCACCATTGGCCGCTTAAACTAGCAAAAAAAGTTTAAAAAAAATTCTACTCAAAAAGTAAATACGGAGATTACAGTTAATTTAATCGCTAATCTCTAACCCAAAAAGTGGCTCTTAAAGTTTAACAGCTTTTGAGGATTTTAATTTAACTTAGAATACACATTCGAATAATATGAAAATTTGTACCTATAATAAGTTTTATCAACATGTGGAAGAAATATAAGCAAGTCTTTTATGTCTGTTTTTTTATCGCTGGAAATAAATGATGGTTTCGACATTTTTAAAGCATTCGTCAACAAGTTCTCAGGAGTTTTCGAAAAATTGTTTGATGCAGACTTAACCAAAATTGCATTTTTATATTTTCCTCTCTCGTAGAAGTTTTATAATACATATATACATAAATCATTATTTTTACTGTATGGAAGTACATTAATTTTAGCAATAGGGACTTTCCGAAAGTTCATTTTATTTGCTTCCAACGAGTATGTGCGAAAATTTTCCGGAAGCATTTCCATAACTTTTAATTTTGTTTTATTATTTGGCATTGTTTTAAGCAAATTTAGTAAATGAAGAGGACTATGAATTTCAATATTCTTTAAGTACCGGTCAATAACACCATGAACACAGTCCACTTCTTGAATTAAAGAATGTCCTGGTTCTGAAGACTTTTGTATAAGGGCATCAATTATTTTGTTTAATGAACATTTTGTTTGCGGTTGAGTTAATTCTATTTTTATTTTGAGGCACGCAAGAATCGCTCCATAATGTCAAAGTTTTAATTAGTGGACAATCTTTTATTAATTCACTATGAGCTTCCCTTCACAAGGCACAATAAGTAAAAGTTGGTATATTTGGCATAATTATGGTTGCTGTAAGAATATACATATTTAATTTTCAGCTGAAGTGCAGTACGAAAAAAAAATATGCCACCCGATTCAGAATAAAAAAAGAAAAAAAACCAAAATTAAAATTTAAGGGGGCTGAGGCCCGTGGGGCCCCCTGGAACAAAAAAACTGTCCCGCCCACTTAGTGATATGTGTGGGTACTCAAATTTAAGGTAATTTGCTCACGATTGCAAATATGTATTTTGTTTTTGTATTCGCATATTATTTTACTTGCGCCCGGCCGAAGGCTAATAGTTACAAAAAAATTTAAAAAAAATCGAACATAAATCATTAAAAAATACAAAATAAAACAAAATATTTAAAATCATGAGCGAATTACCTTTAATTTGAGTACCTACACATAGATATGAGTGGCATGGGGCCATTTTTTTAACCCAGAGGGTCCCAAAAGGCCCGCCTGCCCTAAATTTTATTATTTTCGTTTTTCTTGTAAAGGGTGTTTTTTTAAGCTAGATAGAACTTTAAATTGTAAAAAGTAACACAAAAAATTAAATTTTGATGAAATATTTTTTTTTATCGTTTCAGTATACTTTGACAAATCATCATGAATAGACTCACGCTTGAACAACGCTACGAAACTATCCAAATTTACTTTGAAAATCAGTCGCCGATTCGCGCAACTTATAGACGACTTCGTCATTTTTATTGCGTACATAATCGTCCATCTGAACAAGCCATACGTCGAACTGTGGATAGATTTCGTACCACATACTCTCTAGAGGATGCAATAACACCAACACGTCGAAGGAATGTGCGTACTCAAGAGAATATCGCCGCTGTAAACGAAAGTGTGGAAGAAGATCCAAATTTATCGATTCGTCGTCGGTCGCAGGAATTGGGGCTCTGTCCGTCCACTACGTGGAAAATTTTGCGCAAAGATCTCGGCCTACACCCGTATAAGATCCAGCTGGTGCAGGAATTGAAGCCACGAGACCATTATATGCGTCGTTCTTTCGCCGATTGGGCTCTAGAGCAGTTGGCAACTGACCCGTTGTTTTATCGCAAAATTGTGTTCAGCGATGAGGCGCATTTTTGGCTTAACGGGTTTGTTAATAAGCAAAATTGCCGCATATGGAGCGAGACCAATCCACAAGAGACCCTACAGACTCCATTACATCCAGAAAAATGCACCGTTTGGTGCGGTTTTCACGCTGGTGGCATCATCGGACCTTATTTCTTTAAAAATGAGGCCGGAGCTCGCGTTACGGTCAATGGAGATCGTTACCGCACCATGATCAATGATTTTTTGTTTGAAAATATGGATGACATTGATCCGGAGGAGATGTGGTTTCAACAGGATGGCGCTACGTGCCATACGGCGAACGCAACCATCGACTTATTGAAATCAAAATTTGGCGATAAGTTGATTTCGAGAAATGGACCTGTCAATTGGCCTCCAAGGTCGTGCGATTTGACACCTCTCGATTATTTCCTGTGGGGCTACGTGAGTCACTGGTTTATGCTGATAAACCAGCAACAATTGACGCCTTGGAGGCCAGCATTGTTCGTGTTATTCGTGACATACGGCCAGCAGTGCTCGAAAAAGTGGCCCAAAATTGGACGTCCAGAATGCGCTTCGTCAAGAACAGCCGCGGTGCCCATATGCCCGAAATCATTTTCAAATGTTAATGTCACGTATTGATCTTTCGAATAAAAAAAATTTTGATTACAATTTAATTTTTTGTGTTATTTTTTACAATTTCAAGTTCTATCGGGCTTAAAAAAACACCCTTTATATATATGTACATGTATATTTATATTATATATATCGCTTATATATATATGTGTTCCTCTAACTCCCATTGGAGCATAGGGCGCCAATAACAGCTGATCGCCAGCGGACCCGATTTTGTGCCGTTGATCTTAACTCGTTCCAAGATAGGCCAAGACTGTTCATCTCAGTTTCGGTGGAACGTCGCCACGTTGTACGTGGTCTGCCAGGTTGCCGGCCAGATTGTTGAAATGGGTTCCATCGAAGTGACTGTTTGGCGACGTTGTCGTTGTTTCGTCGTAGTGTATGCCCAATCCATTGCCACTTGCGCTTCCGTATTTCAATTTCTATCGGAATCTGTCTTGACTGCACTAACAGGTCGGCATTAGAGACTGTCCGAGGCCAGAAAATGCGAAGAATTCTTCTGAGACAGCGGTTGACAAATGTTTGTAGGCGGTGGGTAATAATATTTGTAACTTTCCAGGTTGTGCATCCGTAGAGAAGTACCGATTTGACATTTGCTTCGAAAATTCTAAGCTTAGTGCGAGGACTTATTTTGTTGTTTTGCCATATTGGGGCTAATATGCCAAAGGATGATCTTGCCTTGTTTATTCTACTCTCTACATCTAAGTCGGCACCTCCATTTCCGTCAATCTCACAACCCAGGTAGCAAAAGTTGGACGTGTAGTCGTAAATTTGGTCGCCGATATTTAGTGTTGATGGAGAGTCAACTCCTACACTCAGTGCCTTTGTTTTTCCGGTATTAATTTTAAGACCTGTACAGCGCAGTTTGTCTTGCAAATTAAGTGTTGTCTGTTTTAGATCACAAAGTCTGTGCGAAAGTAAGCATATGTCATCTGCGTATGCCAAGTAGTTCAGGTATTTGTTGTTGATTTGCCACTGTATACCATGACTGCTATTTTCTATGTAACTTAGAACATCTTCTATCACGACAAGGAATAACAAAGGAGACAATATACATCCCTGGCGAACTCCACTTTGCACCATAAATGGGTCAGATAGCTTCCCCTTGTGAAGAACGAAACATCTGGCTTGGTTATAACTTTCCTTGATCAGCGATATAAGTTTTTCCGGTATACCTCTTCTTTGCAAAGCTAACCATATGAACTCCCGGTTAATACTATCGAAAGCTTTTTCATAATCAATAAAAAGAAGATGGAGCTTGGAGTTGAATTCCACACACTGCTCTGTGATTATTCGTAAGGTGTTGATATGATCCGCGCAGGAATATCCACTGCGAAAACCGGCTTGGCATGAGCTGATGGTATTTTCCAGGTGCTCTTTAACGCGATTAAGGATTATTTTTGCAATTATCTTTGCTATGGTTGGTAACACACATATGCCTCGCCAATTGCTGCAGTTCTTCAGGTCTCCTTTCTTTGCAATCTTGACTATTATACCATCCTTCCATTCGTCTGGAAAGGACTCAATTTCCCACGATTCACATATAAGGGGGTGTAGTAGTTCGGCCGTAAGGTTTGGATCGCATTTATATATTTCAGCTGGAATACCATCGGTACCCGCAGCTTTGCCATTTGGAAGCTGTTTTATAGCTGCTATGGTTTCTGCAAGGCTTGGGGGCGAGATTCGAATCCTAGTGTTTATTGCAGTGATAGAACTTGCGAAAATAGGTGGTTGAGCTGCAGGATCAATCATGTTGTTTAATACCTTTGAAAAATGTTCTTTCCATCTTTGGAGTTGTTCCTGGTCAGTGATGAGCAGATTTCCACTTGTGTCACGTACTGGGTGCTCGGTACGCATTCTTTGCTCTGCAAGTTTTTTCGTAATCTCAAAAACAGTTCGCGTATCGCCAGAGTTTGCTGCATTTTCGGCCTCTTCTGCAAGGCTGTCTATGTGCTTTCTTTTATCTCGTCGCACTGCTCGCTGTACCGTCTTGTGACATTTACGAATTTTGGCTTCTAAACTACTTTTTTCATCACTGTCCTCGGAAGCATTCATTTTCTCTTTTGAAGCTTTGCGTTCGGAAATTAAGTTCCAAGTATTCTCAGACATCCACACTTGTCTTCCTTTGGGAGCTGGGCCTATGGTGTGATCTGCGCAGGATCTGATGGTGTTTTTAACGTGGTCCCATTTAGAGTTGATAGATGCATACGGAAGTGCATCATTGTTTTGTGCCACAGCGTTGCGTAGCTGAGCGCTAAAGTTGTTTCGGACATTGATGTTTTTTAAGCGCCCGATATCGTACTTCCTAGGCCGGATGTTTTGCCTTTTCTGTTGAATTGCGGCAGTACGTAAACGAATTTTGGCCACCACTAAGTAGTGGTCCCGAGATTGGCCAATGTCAGCACCTCTTTTGCTCCTTACATCGAGAAGACATTTCTTAAAGCGATGGCTGATAGCACAATGGTCGATTTGGTTTGCGGTGCTATACCTATCGTGTGACATCCAAGTTACCTTATGACAGTCTTTGTGTTCAAAAAGAGTGCCTCCGATCACAAGTTTTCTAGCATTGCAAAAATCAATGAAGCGTTCGCCGTTGTCGTTTCGGGTACCAAGGCCATGCCTGCCCATTACGTGCTTCAGTGATTCGTTATCAGAACCAACCTTGGCATTTAAATCTCCCATAACGATAACAATATCACCCCGTGGAATGGCATCATAAGTTTTATTAAGCTGGCTGTAAAACGTGTTTTTAACCTCGTCTGTGGCACTTTCTGTGGGAGCATAGCATTGTATCAATGATATATTTCTTACTCTGGATGCAAAGCGAGCAAGAATAAGTCTGTCCGAGACAGGTTTCCAGGTAACTAAGCTTTTATGTGCATTTGTTGTCATCATTATTCCCACTCCGGATTCGTGGCCGCTGCCCGTTTTCCTCCCGGAATAAATCATAACAGTCTGGGATGTAGTTGACGAGTATTCTCCAGAGCCTGTCCAGCGGATCTCACTCAAGCCTAAGATGGCAAGGCCGTATCGCTGCATTTCACGTTCAACTTGCATGTACTTGGCATTCATACCTGAGTTGATGTTGTCAGTATCTCTTAGCGTTCTTACGTTCCAGTATCCAATCGTAGTCCTTGTTCGATATGCAAAGGTCGTCAACGAGGGTTTCGGTTTTCCATTTAGAGGCTGTTTAATTAGCGATTCGTTAGCAATTTGTGTTTCGGGAATGTGGGCTGCTAACCCTCGTCCCCTAGATTGGTGATAGGGCTGCTATCTACGTGTCCAATCCCACGATGCAACCATGTTTCAGCGGTTATCGCCTACTTTCCTGAGACGTCCTTTCGACCATTCAGGATACATGGTTGTGGCGCCTTCTAACTCTGGCTAGCCTCGAAGCGGATGCTACAAAGCCTTAGTTTTATTTAATTATTTGAACATGTTTGCGTGGTATTAAATACTTATATTAAAAGTTTAATTAATATATAGCAAGTTTAGTTTTGATCGAATTTCAGTATTTGGTCATAACTCGGCCTTTTTGTAACCGATTTGACACATTTTTACACCGACATCTTAAAAAATAAAATTACCATTTACTTTGGTGATAAAACTTGGAGTCGATAAGTTCTATGGTTCCCGAAAATAGGTATTTAAAAAAAACTATATTTTTGACATTACTTTTTTTTACCGATTTTCCGAGTTTTTCAGCAAATATGTTCTTCTAAAGATTTCCGATGCTTTGATATCTTAAACGTATGAATATGTCATATTACAGCTCTAAAATTTTAGTTTTTATAAAAATTTAATGGCCCATAATCATAGTCAAACGCTAAAGTCGGTTCTTTTTAAAAACAACTTTAAAATAAAAACACTATTTTAATTATTTTGCTACTATAGTCGAAATTAAAGTATGTTTTAAATTGAACCGACTTTAACTGGGTGCCACCTCAAATGTAGGAAATTGTTTCATACAACTTACAACAAAATATAAGCATGGGGCAACTCTTAGCAGCTGACATTGAAAATTAAGGGCCTGTTCGTAAATGCATCACTGCGCTGCATATGATGTGCAGTATGTTCATAAATGCAAACAGTGGCAACACTGCAGCTGTCACATGGTCGAAAATGCAACACAGCAGTAGATTAGGCGCAAACGAAAGCAAATATAAATCATAAAAATGTCTGATGCAATGGAAGAGTAAGTATTTAAATCTTCAAATGAGCAAATAAAAGCATCATGCACAGCTGATTAGCAAAGTCATCGCATAATAATCATGTTATGCAGTGCAGTGATGCATTTACGAACAGGCCCTTAAATATAAATAAAACACTGCATATTTTGTGGAGTTGAAAATTTTTAACACGCAATATGAATTTATGTAAAAAGCAACAACAAAATTACAAAATATTTTGGCTTCGTTTTTGCTTCCAATGTAATTTTTGGCATTGAGTTTTACACAATTAGGGCCTATAAAATGTATTTTGTGTTTCTTTCCATAAAAGTTTTCCTACAAATCATTAATAATTGCAAAATATCGGCCAATTTCTTGAAACATAATCATTTTTAACTTTTTGCAAGTACTTTTTTGTTTGGCGAAAAACAGCTGATGCTGTTGTTAAATGAGTTAAAAACAACTTCAGCTGGTTTTAAAATTAACATCGGTTTTAACGTGTAAAGTATGCTTTTGCTTGTCTATAGTAGATCGAAAGCATATTTCTAATAAAAGTTTACTTTAGAACTCTTAAAGTATGCTTTGTTTATGACTATAGTTATGGGCCAATGTTTTTTAGTCCTTTTTTTGAGTATTTTGCTCATAACTTAACCATTTTTAACCTATTTGACAGATTTACCCTACAAGAAATGCATAACCAAAACTAAAAAAAAAAATTTATTTACTAACACACTTGCTACAATTTTACATTAGTGCTTCTACTCTAACATGTGTGTTAGAGTAGAACAACTAAAAACACTTTCTAAAAATGCCAATTTTTTAATATAATTTTGTCATACGCTTGATAAAACTCGTGAATTGCTTTAATTAAATATTTACCATTGGTGTTAAAGAAAAAAATTATATTTGTAACTAGATTGTAACTATGAAGAAAAAGTAGCACCACCAAACAGCGGTAATCAGAATGCTAGTGGTTAAGGAGGACGTACTGATGGTGGCTTCAGAGGATGCGGTGGTGGATTCTCTGGAAACAACAGTGGTCATGTTCGAAGCGGTCGTTTTGAAAGGTGGTGGCTTTGGCCAGGAAAATCGCTTAAGATTTGTCCTGATGACTTTTCAAGTATGTATTTGATTTTTTGGTCTCAATCTGTTAACAAAATCTTCAATAAATTAAATGGTCACACGTACGTTTACCTCCATTTCCAGACCCACACAAGAAGTGAAACGTTACCAAGCAGCCACAGAAATAGCGATACGTGGTTCTTATTTTTCTGAAGCCTAATTTCCTAACTTTTAATTAGATTATTATTGTTTCAATAAAAAAATTTTTATTTAAATAGAAAAATAAAATAATATATTTTTTATAAAGGTTAGTACTAACCAATTTTTACGTTATGAATAGCTAGTTAGTGCTAACCAATATTTACGTTATGACTAACTAGTTAACATTAACCACTGTTTTGGTTATCATTGGCTAATAAAAAGCAGCAGAGTAAGCAGCACAGATATATGTTCCGTAGTCGAGTGGAATTCATTAGTTAGAAAGAGAGGCAAAATCACATGACACAAGAGTTTCGGTTAGTTTTTTCATTTTGCTCTTAATAAACTAATAGAAACTTTAACCAATATATTGGTCAACACTACCGGTTATATAACTAGTAAAATGACCGGTAGTCTTTTTGTAGGGTATATACCAACGTGCTTAAGAATAATATTACCATTAAATTGGGTTATAGGTATATATGTATATATACATAATATATGTACATACATATATATAAACAAACTTAATTATAACAAGTTAGAGTGCTATATTCGGCTGTGCCGAATCTTTGATACCCTCCACCGACAGTTCGAATGTTTAAGGAGTAATATCTGTATGATGTCTTTTTATTATTATTATCTTAAACTGTGACGATTTGTTATTAATTATGGTTTTAGGAGACTAAACTTTTTTCCGGGAGAAGGGCATATATGGGGCCTAGGGTAAATTATGTACCGATCTTCACGAAATTTCACAGTATCATTTATAGTCCTATAAAATTGTGACGAGCCAAAATTTGTTATGATTGCATTATTTTTTACGGTTGTAGGCGTACTAAACTGTTTTCTGGGAGTAGTGTTTATATGGGGCTTAGGGTAAATTATGGACCGAACTTCGCGAAATCTTACAGTGTCATTTCTAGTCGAATAAAACGGACTTGTGCAAAATCTTATGTCATTCCGTGCATTTTTGCATCATTTATGTTAGTTTTTGTAACAAAATTATCAAGTTTTTGAAGGTGGTGGTTCCACATTTTGATTCATAGCTCTGGTCCTACTGAACCGATTTTGCTGAAATTCAATCCCAAACTGCTTAGGATAACTACAAGCAATTTGACACCTAGTTTGTTTGTTTCTTTTGAGTTTTTCGAAAGTGAGCGTGTTTTCAACAGACGGACAGACGGACAGACAGACGGACAGACAGACGGACATGGCTAAATCGACTTAGAATTACTCAAGCAGCCAGAATATATATACTTTATGGGGTCTGAGATGAATAATAAAAAAGTTTCACACGGAATGACAAACTTAGTATACCCTCTTCACAACTAATTGTGGTGGAGGGTATAAAAAAGACATCATACAGATATTACTCCTTAAACATTCAAACTGTCGGTGGAGGGTATCAAAGATTCGGCACAGCCGAATATAGCACTCTAACTTGTTTATTATTAAGTTTGTTTTTATTGAGGGTATAAAAAGGGATGCGTTGGATAATATGTTAGTGGAAAGTTTAAATGAAAACCATATTTATAGAAACATGCAATGTTAAGAAAATGGTTTATAAGGTAAAAGAAAATGCGAAATCATTTTATTCGATAATTTGCGAAACATTAAGAGCTAAATTTTGTTTTGAAAACAAATCCTTAAAAGTGATAATCAGCTTCACTCCAGAAAATATTGTTTCCAGAAAAACCAATAGCATAATACTGTTGTTATTAATGTTATTTACAAACGATAAAGAAAACTATAATAATTTCAATTCTCAATTCCGTGTTTTAGCGGATCTTTCAGAAATAAAGCATTTCAGAACTGAAGATATTTAAATTTCTTGGAAAAATACAGGCAATATAAGAAACAAAATTAATGTTTGCTGACATTTCACATATTGCTTTTGGTATTTTATGTATACCACATTTCTGAACATCAATTAAACGCACATTTTCAAATGCAAAATGATTTAAAAAGCAAAGGAATTAATCATTAACACCAAGTTTGATAAAAACTAAAGCAACTGGTAGTTGCTGTTGTAGTTATAATATTTCTTATGATATCTTAAAGTAAATTTGCTTTATCTTATAACACTGAATTAAAAGCTTAATTTTCAAACATTAATGTTTTAAACTTTTTTTAGAACTACGTTCTAAGTATGTCATATATGTAAAAGCCTGAAGAATGTAACTTTGCAAAAGTTAAAATATAAATACATATATATGACAAAGATACGATTTTTAATTTATTTACTTATTCATAAATATATGAACTATTTCAAATATTTTTTTAGAAAATATTGAAAAAACGTACACTTACTAGAAAAAGTCTGCGTACAAAAAAATTTTTCTAAGATAATGTATAAAAACAACGCCATAAAAACAAATAAAATTTCAAGCTTGGTCTTTATTAACAAATATCTCTTCATCCTTCAAAAGTATGTGAATTTAAAAAAAAATATATAGCTATGTACTAACTAATTACAAAAAACCAGGGCTGTGGAGTCGGAGTCGGAGTCGGAGTTGAGGAGTCGGAGTTGAGGTTTTTGTACCGGAGTCGGAGTCGAAGTACGCACAAAAACTAGCGACTCCGACTCCGACTTTTTTGCATTAAAATTTTTCTAATATTTTTCAAAATAAAAAATTTTAATGACCAATTTCTCCAATTCTTTTTAAATATCAATTCATATTTAAATATAATTTTTCTTATAATTTTATTTTTATTTGACATAAGAAAACAAATTTTAAACATAAATTGATATATTAAAAAGTTAGTGGAATTGGCCATAAGGGGTCTGCTTTTTGAAATTGTGAAGTCAGAAAATAAGGACCAGTATACTTTTCATATGAGTAGGTGAGTTTCAAAAATTAAAAAATTGAGATAACATCTTATTTTGCCAATTTATAAGAATAGTTATATAGATTTTATCAAAGCATGTCCTTTTCTATGTTTTAATGTGACCTCAAATTTCTGTAACAAAAACCAGCGGGTTCACTATTTGAATTTCGCCAAGATATCGTTAATGAAATAGAGCCGAATTAAGGAATTTAAAAATTAAATTTGTAAAGATGTTGTTTTTTTATTTATCGTATATTAACAAATATTTTTGTAGCCATGTTCATGAATACGACTTGAAATCAGCTGTAGCTCCTGTGGTGAAAGCATTAAGTGAACTACATTTTAAGTTCCAACCTTCAAGGTGAATTATAATAGAATAAAAGGAAAAGGAACTCGGAAAAATACATGACATTGTTCCAGATATAATTCCCATCAATGTGGGAAAAATGATTTGAGAATACTTTTATCTACTCACTTTAGGGAAAATTGGAGAGATAATATAGACTTGCAATTTCAAATTTCGGTCTTGGACAATAATAATATTGAATTAGGAACGGAAAAATGCAATGGCGAGTACACTGAAGAAAAAGATTTAAATTTAGCAGTTTAAAAATTCACATTTTGGGTGGGAGATAAACTACATCAAGCCACATTTTGAAAACTTTACAGCAGACCGCGCAAACATGTTGATAATCACAAATGATGTTTATGTTATAAAAATGTGCATTTGTACGAATATTTTATATGATCCTAACATATTTTTTTTATGTCGATGATATACATAAAAAATTACGTCATAAAAGGTTCGTTACCTTCTATGGTACTGTTCCATGCCTTGAGACAAACAACACCAAGTCCAACAACAAAAGGGGTGCTATTTCCCAAAAATAATAGAAGGCTAACAACATTTTTTTACGTTACGTTTCTCTTCAAAATGTGTTATATAAATTGTAGAACTAACAACTGAAGGCGCATCTGTATGTTTTAATAAACTAAATTAAATTTTCCTGAGAATGATTTGACTTAATAAATAAAACAAGACAAAAATGGCAGTGTCTGAATTTATGTATGTATATTAAAAACAAAAGACCTCACTTCACAATTTACAAAAAAGGACTGTCCTTTGCCTCTATTAATATTGTGGTAAACAACACTAAGTACACTTGATGCCTATAACGTATAAGCCAATTGGACTTGGTGTTGTTTTCAACTTTTCCAAAATCCAAATAAAATTTTTTGCAGCTTTCCTACTCATATGTTAGTAACTAGTATGTTAAAGCTCAATGCGCGGCAAGTTAGAATTAAAATATCGATTTGAAATTTTTACAGAATCATTTTCTTGCTATATTTAACCATTTAACAGGTACTAAATTAAAAAAGAGCTTAAAGTCAAAAAAAAAAACTAGTCTCTTAAATAATGCTAGGTTAGAGTAGGAGTCGGAGTCGGAGTTGGAGTCGGAGTCGTACTTAAAAAATTTCACCAAAAGGAGTCGGAGTCGGAGTTATAACTTTTTTTTAACGACTCCACAGCCCTGCAAAAAACAATAAAATTACATTAAAAAATTGAAAGAAAAAGTCTGCGTACCATTTAAAAAGTATTATTTTTAGACATAATTAGGAATATTGTCACTAAATTAATAGCTAGTTGGATAGCCTTTTCGTTTGAGTACTTCAGCCAATCTCTTTTGCATGGAATGAACAAGTTTCATGATTTCTTCACGAGATATTTTCTCCCATTCAGTTTGCAAAACTTCTTTGAGCATAGTTTTTGAAGTAATAGCGTGCTGCCGAATTTTTCGTTCCAACAAATCCCATAAATGCTCAATGGGATTGAGATCCGGAGACTGGGGAGGCGTACGCAACTGTTTTGGCACATTATAAAGCAGCCAAAGCTTAACAATATCCGCTGTATGTTTGGGATCGTTATCTTGTTGGAATAAATAACTATTTCCAAGCCAAGTTTCGCTGCGCTTTGCTTTAAGTTTGTCTTTAAAATGTCTAGGTGTGCTCTCTTATCCATTGTGGATTCAATAAATTGCAAATTTCCTACCCCGCTAGCCGCCATACACCCCCAACCATAACGCCTCCTCCACCATGTTTTACAGTACCACACAAATTTTCTTTATTTAGTGCTGTACCAGATTTCCTCCACACAAATCGCCGGCCTTTAATTCTGAAAATGCAATATTTGCTCTCATCCGAAAAGATAACCTTTTCCCAGAATTCTAATGGCTTATTCAAGTGCTCTTTAGCGAACAAAATTCTTTTTTGCCTGTTTATTAAAGAAATGAAGGGTTTCATACGTGCTATACGAGCATGCAATCCATTTCGCTTTAAGATTTTTCTACCAGTATCATCACATATCGTTTTTTTAAACTTTATGCGAATGTTTTCGGCCACTTTGGATGCTGTCACTTTTGGATCTTGCTGCACAGAGCTAATAAGATATCTCGTTTCTCTTGCAGTTAATTTTGCAGGGCGTGGTTTGGACAAAAAATCTCCAGTTTCTTTAAAAGAATTAATGACCCTCTGGATTGAAGAGTGTGTTCTCTCGACCATTTGCCCAATTTCTCTTAAGGTTCTTCCTTGCTTCCAGAGATAAACTATAATTTTTCTTTGAGCAGGATTAATTTCTTTTCTTTTAGAGTTCATTGCAAAAAAAATTGCGGTTTTACAAATTCAAATTAATTTTATAATAGCGTATACATACAACAAGAATTGAAAGTCATAAATTTAAAAACCGCTTGCTAGATTAATATTTCTTTTTTTGTACGCAGAATTTTTCTGTCTGAATAAACGCACTTTTTTCAAATTTTGATACCTACCTATAAATTTACATGTTTCTCAAATTAAAATTTTTGGTCTTAGTTAATTGTAGGGATTAGGGTCGTAGGATAAGACTACAAAATTGCGATATTCTTGCGAATTTTCGGATATATAAAGCAATGAGTATAAAAAATACTTTTGTATGCAGACTTTTTCTAGTAAGTGTATGTACCTAAAGCGGCTCATGCACTTGCAATATAACTGTTCAATTTTTTCGCCAATGTGTATGTGATATTCGAAGGTGACACAATATATTGGCAAGAATCGAAATCAGAAAAGAAGTACAATATACTGTGAGATGTGTTGGCAAAAATGTACAATGTTGTTTTGCTTTAAAGGTTATGTTTTTTTTAATGAGAGTTGCGCCATATTTTAATTAAAACCATTGTGCTACTTATTGAATAATATAGCACAATATAGAAATAATATGGCGATTAACATATACAATAATATTGTAAATGGATGGGACGCTTGACGCTTATGTATAACAGAAATATTATTTACATATGTACCTCAAATATTAATACTGTTTGCTATTAAATACTTAGATAAATGAATTTTAATAAAATATTTTTTGCTCCTTTTATTTTCATAAATTATTCGTGGTTATTCCAAAATACGCTTCGAAGAAGTGAACATCTACATTACTTGAGGGTTACACGATCAAGTTTTGCTTATCAAGTTTTAATACACTCACACTTTTTTACCAATACACTCATACTTTTAAAAATTGATGCGAACTTGCCTTTAAAATTCTCATGCCAGTGAGTGTTTCAATTTACGTTCAAGAAAACAGCTTATTTGAAGGTTAGTGAGCAAATTTTTCGTTTCTCTTTATAAATTTTTTTCTTGATGGCATCTTGAAAGTAAATTGCTCAAAAATTGAATGCAGCCTACGTCACAACTATCAATTTTTGGAAATTTTGACAAACAGTATATGTAAAAGACTATCAAGAACAACTTGACCGTGTGGCTGCACTGTTAAAACAAAAACAAAACCAAACCAAACCCTACAAGAAATGGATGACCAAAACTAATACAAACGCACTATTTTTTTTTTTTATTGTTACAACTGGCGTTGCCACTGATGGCCGTTTGTATACCAAACTAGGAATATTTGTTTAAGCACAAGTTTTATTAATCTTTTCTTCTTATTATATATTAACTTAATAATACGTTAAATATATATGTTAATACGTTTCATAAATGTTAATTATTATAAGAATTTAGCTAAATTAGAATTAATTAATTAAAAAAAAAGTTGTGGAATTTTGGGAATTGCTGTTGTAAGAAACATTTTAGGAAGAAATTTTTGATAGTGGCAACGCTAATTACTTCAGGTATGAAATGCGTATGCAAGAGTGAAACAACAAATGCATGTATGATCGTTTTATTTTTTAATGGAATGTGCAAAATATGGAAAAAAAAATTTTAAAGCGAAAGGAATTTTGTGAGATTTTGACGTGCGCGCATTACTTTTGTTATTAAAAATATATATAAAAAATTAAATAAAATTGACAGTGACAATAAAGAAAAAACGAAAAATTACACAAAAAGAATAAATTAATAGTGACAATAAAAATAACACAAATATTAACAAATAAAAAAGTGAGAATATTAAGAAATTAAATTAAATAAAAGTTTAGTTTTTGTGATAGAAATTAAATTAAATAAAAGTTTAGTTTTTGTGATAGAAATTAAATATTTAAAAAAGACGTTTGCAGAATTGTCATCATTGGAAAAAAGGACATTTGAGTCCACTATTCAAATGTATAGAAGATTAATGGAAAGCGAAGATAGTGCACGAAGAGAAAGAGCTACTATACAACCTGTTCCTTCAATAAGTGTAAATTGTAACCCAGAACTTTTTTTTATTTCTTTTTTTCGAGCAACAATATATTTATAAGTATATGTATGTAGAACATAGAACAAGAAATAATTATTTATTTTGTAAAAAGTACAAATATTGATTTTTATTTTAAATAAAGGCAAAAATATGAGAATTGAATGAAATGAATAGTGTTTTATTTAAGCTAAAAAGTACGTCAACAGTGACGAATACATTCATCAGTACTGACTAGTCAGATGTGTCCGGTATAAGCATCAGTACTGACTAGTCAGCTGTGCCCGTTGTATACATCAGTACTGACTAGGCAGCTGTGCCCGGTTTATACATCAGTACTGATGTTTACAGAGTATAAGAGTAAACAGCTCAGCTATATATTTTATCAACCACAAATTTCAAAGGTTAAAGAGGGATGCAAAATCACACGTATACAAAAGTTTCCATCAGTTTTTTCACGTTGGCCTTAAGAAAATGATAGAAACTTTGTTCTACGCGATGATGGATATTCGCGACAGCAATGCCAGTCATATGATAGGTCAAATGACTGTCACTGTTCTGGTAGGGAAGTGACGAAAATTGTTTTTGTTATCTATACACTTCTTAACAGTGTTGCAAAATTGAAATTTTGAAATGGTACTGAACTTTAACTAAAAGAGTACTTTTTCCAACAAATGGTACTTTTTGTTAAAAAATAACATAATTTTTTATGAAAATAAAAGCAACAAAAAATATTTCATTGGAATTCATTTATCTATGTATTAAAGAGCAAACAGTATTTATATTAAAGATACATAATATTTTTGTTATACATAAGCGTTAAGCTACGGGGCACACTCATCAAATATTTGACCAAATAAGTATTGACGGAATAATTAGCCGGTTGAAGTTAATATTGTTCAATACCAATCATTTCACCATTTTATAGAAATTATGTACATAGATAAAGAAAAAACGTTTAATTATATTATCGTAAAATGGTATCTTCGAATTTAAAGAAAGAAATGTTAAGATGGCTGAACTCATTTACGGCGCAAATAAAAATTCTGTGGCGTCCGCACGCTATTTTGAAACCGAGAACCACTTTGGTTTCTGCAAAAACTATGCGAAAAAAAACAAAGACAATGTCAGAAGCAAATTACATGTACGTTTGTGACCGAATATTATAAACCTTATATAAAACAGCAGTTTTGACAGACATGCACAATTACATGTGACTTTTTAGAGATCATAAGAAATATAATATGTAACTACAACAGCTCCTATCATTTGATTTTAATAGAAATTAAGTTTGATATTTGAAAAAGTTTCTACGTGTAAACGATTTCTTGGTTTGCTTTTTTACATAATAATGCATTTAGAAATGTGCGTTCAAGTGATGCTGAGAAATGTGGTATCGATAAAATTCGAAAAACAATTTGTGAAATGTCAGCAAATCTTAGTTCATCCATTTCGCTCTTAATTAAATATTTTCAGGTCTGAAATGCTTTATTTCAGAGAGATCCGCTAGTACACGGAATTGAGAATAGTTTTCTTTCTCGCTTGTTAATAACATTAATAACAATGGTGTTATGCTATTGGTTTTCCCTGGAGTGAAGCTGCTTATAATTTTAAGTAAAAACAAATGTTTCTCCAAATCTCAGATAATATGTTTCTTTCAATTTATAAACAATTTCGTTGTTAACTCTGCATGTTTCTATAAATATGTCAAATCGAGTTCCATAAAAAGATACATTTAAAGGTTAATGGTTTTCATTAAAATTTTCCAATAATATATTATCCAATGCATCTTTTTTTATAAATTTTCTTGTGACTTGTAAGAGCAAATATCCCATTCTGTATAGCAAAGTATGAATCCTGGCGTCCTCGCTTTCATCTCAATATTAACGTTGTTAATTATATTTAATACACAACAATATAAATTTTGCAAAACACATGATTACCAAAGTCTGCTGTTGGAATGATCTCATCACGGTTAAAAAGCGCAAAGGATAAAAAAGTACTAAAAACAACGCGGGGGTACTGCGGTATTTTCAATATGAAAAAGTACTGAAAAAAGTACTAAAGTACTGAATTTTTCAACACTGCTTCTTAAATAAAATTAACGCGAGAGGTATAACGCGTTTCTTTCTCTTTTAAAAACTGTAAATTTTGTATGATAAACAAAAACAATTTTTGTCAATTTGGTTTTGTTTTGTTTTTGTTTTCATGTAAATGTTCACTTCTTCGACGCGTATTTTTTGGATAACCACGATTGTTTTTTTTTTTAACAAAAAGTACCATTTGGTAAGAAAAATACTCTTTTAGTTGAAGTTCAGTACCATTTCAAAATTTCAATTTTGCAACACTGGTTTTAGACCACTAGGTATAACAAATACCGGCAACGCGAAGGTTTTCAGCATAGCCGACCTTTGGAAAGGCGCCTAGATTTCCTCCTCCGTGGAATAAAAAACTCTGGCTTCGCTAACTTAAGCTGCTCTATATAGCCGGCCTTCGGCAGCCCGCAAGGACTTTCTCCTTTATGGTATAACAACACCGGCTTGGGTAACTAAAACTTCACTGCATAGCAATTAATATGTCTACTAAAAACTCTTTAATTTTAGCAGTCATCTCCGCTTCTTAATGGATTAAGAATTTTTAAATAAATTTGGTATATCCAGAAGGATATATGTGGCAATAAATAATAATGGCTTAAGCCGAAATTTCGTGTTTTGTGATATGAGGGGTTTTCTCTAAAATAAATTGTGTGTTTTGTTGTGTAAGTTAAAATATAAATGCGTATAGTTTTATTAATAATGACATTTTATACTTGAAACTTCGCTGAGAAATAGATCTTGAAGAAGAGAATTAGAATATATAATAAAATGAAAAAGCACTTATGTCAACTTAAGCCATTATTATTTATTACCACAGATATATTCAAAAGCTTTCAGGTGAAACCAATATTGGACACATTGGTTCAGAAATGTAGTGGAAAATCGAACCATATACATATTAAACTTAAGAGATCCATAACTCGAAAACTATGCGTTTCTAAGACTTTTTCCATATAAATTTTCAATTTTCAACCAATGTAAGCCAAAATTTATTCCCTATACATACATTAATATTAACAATTTTTATATGTATGTTTTACCTTTTCACGTATTAATGTTTGAACTTGATCCAGTTCACCATTTTTAATACTCCACACGAGATCAGACATTTGTATAATTAATTATTGTAAACAAGGTTTTTATTCCAATATATACTTATTGTGTGCAAAATTAATGTACTTAACGCCAAATACACTTGTCAAATGCTTGTCATGCACAGAGTTGTCAGATCTGACGATTTCTCGCCAAACGTGGCGGTTTTCAAACTTGGCGACCTAATTTTGGATTTGGCGACATGGCTATTTTTTGGCTATTTATAAAATAGTTGGCGATTTTATTGTCTTTTTCAGGGTTGTCAGATTGATTTTGACATTTTTCGCCAAGTTCAATGTCAAAAATCGCCAAAATCGACAAAGCCTTTGTTTTTCAGTTTTTGACAACAAAATACATATTTTTATAATTACTAAAAATATTTTTTTATAAATCTTAAAAAATAAATTTGTTCAGTATCTTTAAAATATGGCAAAAATTTAAGAAAATTCGCCATATATAGATTTTGTTTAATATTTATTTAGAACAAAGTAAAAATTTATAGTGGTATACTTAAAGCAACAAAAACGAATTTTTGCAATAAGTATTTAACAAATATTTGATATATACTTGTTTATAAATTGCAATTCAATTATATATCTAAAACGCTTCACTAGCAACACTCCCTACTTGTCTTCTTTTCTGGAATACATCACATTTGTTCAACGAAAGTACAAAAAAAGTGCAACATGAACTACTCACATTCATATAATTTAAGCCTCGCAATAACGCGTCTAGAAGTTCATAATGCATTCTACTTCGAAGGCGAGTTTTTTGTGGAGTTCATAATAAAGAACATCCAAAGCAAGTTCCTTTAAATGGTACGTACCTGTCGTATTCATGTAGCTATAAAATGTTGGGCTAAACCAATATAAATTAGATGAAATATCATTATTAAAACCATCTTTACTATTAACAAACGCTAATTTTTTCCATTGTGTTTCGTAAACATCCAAAGGTAAGTTAAGATTCGTAAAAATCTTTAACAACAATGTTTTTTATCTGTGATATTCATGTTTTAAGGAATTAGATTTATTGATTCTTTCAAGAGCACTTTTAAATATGAAAAACAATTTTCTCTTAGATTTTTATTATCTTCATCAGCCATTTGAACACACATATGTATGTTTTTATCATTTACAAAACTTTGGACAGTGTTATTACAAATTAAAATTAAAAATTTTAAATACTTCAAAAACGACAAAACCAGTACAATAAAAAAAAACAATTTACTCCGTTTTTTATACTAATTATTAAAATACTACGAAAAGTGAAGTGGCTAATACTTTTTTTGATTTCTTTTTGCTTTTAGGGCGGCTTCTAGTTTCTATGGCATCGATTCCACCCATTTTAAAGTTAGCATTGATCAAAATACTCATCAAGCATTGTGGTAGTATTAGTGAAAATGTGTTTGTATATGTGATACCGACAACGCTTGATGAAAAATCAAAAAATTTAGATATGACGTCGAATATTACGTCCAGCACACGTACAAGTTGAATTCGCCGGCTGGACAAGCATTTGACAAGTGTATTTGGACCTTTAGAGCCAATCAAGGCGAATTAAATACAGATGGTGTCGAAACGGCATCTGATTTTGACAGGTCCAGCTTATTTGTTTTGTTAGTGTTTTGCTAACAATGGTTGACATTTCGAGCTAATGGCACTAACAACGCAATGCAAAAAACCCTATGTTGTTTCTGTTGTTTTTGGTTTGTTGTGGTTCCGACACCACCTGTAGTTGATTTCGCCTTGCAGCCAATTCACATGGAGGCTTTTACGACGAAAGAGAAGAAAGAGGGGTAAACAAAACGCCTCGTTTTGTGTTTTTCATGTCGTTTTGCATATTTCTCTTTTTTCTTTTAACTTTTTCTTTTAACGTTTTATTATTTTTCCTACTTTGAAGTGTGTGGTTAAAAATACAATGAGACCTCGATTATCGATAATAGACGGGACCCGCAGCATTCTTGATTATCCATTTTTTTTTTTTTTTGTGTTTCTTATTTAATGTAAATATATTAAATATTAATATGTAAACATGAGGAAAAAAAAAGTAATTCTTTCATCGTTTATTTAAATTTGTTTTGATTGTTCAAAAGTAAAGGAAAAAAAGATTATTTGCTTATAATGAGGTAATGTTGGATAATAGAGGTAAATTAAATAAATGCAAAAAAAAATTTTTTTTCCAATAAGTTGAAGCTGCCGGTTAATCGGATGACGGATAATCAAGGCCATACTGTAAATAAAAAAAGACGCAACCAAAAATCATCGTATGAACGCAAAGAGATTTTGAAAGTTGCTTTAAAAAGGAACCAAGATAAAACGACGTCGTGAAAGCCCTCAGTATATCGAGTGTTATAATTTATATGAATGTGAATAGTACATGTTGCACTTTGTTATACCTTCGTTGAATTAATTAATTCCTTTACAATATATTTCAAAAAAGAAGACAGAAAGGCGGTCTTGAAGTTGAAGAGTATAGCGTTGTAGATGTATAATAGAACTGCAACTACATACATATCGAGCCTTTGCTGCAACAGAGTCGTAATTTAAAGTTGAATTTGCTAGCACCTTAAAATTTAATCCTTCTCTCTAGAGTTGAGTATATAAGATATTTGTATGAATTTTTTACACAATATGAAGAAACGATACGGGGATTATCTCCACATTTTAAGCTAGCGGACGGTGCTATGTCACACTATTGCTCGATATGTACATTTTTGCAAGGCGAAATGAATAGAAGGTGAGGTCAACTCTACAACAACACTGCTTCTGTGGTCGGGTTGTCAAAAAATTGCTAGTAAAAAAAATTGGTTTGTTTACATAAAAAACTAGTTTGTTTGTGTGTGAAACGGTGAAATTAAATTTGTTTGTGGTAGAAATTTTTCAAATTTGTGCTGTGTGAAATTGTAACATTTTAGACAACGTAAAATTTTGACATAAAAAAAAACAATTACTAGTAGTTTTGTGAAAATGAATAAATTAATCAAGTTTTTACCAATAATAATTTCAATTTATAATTCTTTTTAATTTTTTTGCCGCTGGTCCTGCTTCCATATTATTTTTTATTTTGTTTAAAAAAATATGATGAAAAAAAAAATAATTTTGTGGTTATCAAAAATTTCTACACTAATGTCAAAATTTATACTAGCCCCCAGGGCTAGTGAAATTTTATTCACCTCAAAACAAGTCGACCACCGAAAAAAACTTGACTTGATCCCACCTTCTAGTCAATTCGCCTTGCATTTTTGCCTGCATAAACCTTTTTAATAAGTTTGATTATTTTGGTAAATATGTCAATTTTTCGAAATTGTCAATGATTTTTGAAATGTTTTGGAGCAAAACTAGTTTTTGTTTGAGTTTTTCTAACATGAAAAATGTATGGGAATACAAGAAGCAAACCACTTGTTTTGCTGCAAAACTAGTTTAGCAAAACGTGTCAAAGTGTTTCCATTATGTAAAACTGTTCTTGGTTTTTGAATTTTCGAAATCAATTTAATATTTATATTGTAACCTAGCATTTACACATTCCACTGCCAGTTCGAAAAACTCAATACACTCACACTTTTTTACTTATACACTCACATTTTTCGCAATGGCAGCTCCATTGGCAGCAAATACTGCATGCGAGTGGAAATTTGGCACTTGCATGCCATTAAGTGCCGCTTCACAGACGTCAAGTTTGACTCGGCAAGTCTTGAACTTTTAGAAGAAAAGGGAAAAGAGAATGCCATTTCTTTTCCCCTCTCTCCTAAAAACACATGACTTGACGTGTTTGAACCGGCACTAAATGACAAAACGATGAACAATGTTACCCTGTTAAAAATTTACAAACATGAAAGCCAAAAAAATATGTATTGAAAAAAAATGTTTTTTTTTTTTCAACATATAATTATATACAAATATGCAACATTGGCCATGTACGTTGATAAATGTTATGGAAAACTATGCTACTCAATATTTTCTCTTATTTTTCAATTTGCTATCTCCCTATGAACTTGTTTTTTATTTGGAGCTGCGTCGGTAAACTAGATTTAAAAAATCTACGCAAGGCGAATTCATTTTTCAGGTGGCGTTGAAAGAACAGCTGTGCTACTTTTTTTTCTTAATTCGAAAGAGAAATGTCAAAAGTTCCTTGTGTTTTGACATATATATATATGTGTTCCTCTAACTCCCATTGGAGCATAGGGCGCCAATAACAGCTGATCGCCAGCGGACCCGATTTTGTGCCGTTGATCTTAACTCGTTCCAAGATAGGCCAAGACTGTTCATCTCAGTTTCGGTGGAACGTCGCCACGTTGTACGTGGTCTGCCAGGTTGCCGGTTTTGACATATGGATCAACGAAAGCAACAAAAAAATACATTGTTGTGTTTTTGGTGTTGTTACTTGTGTAGTATCGACACCACCGTTTACATGAGTTCGTCTTAAATCTACGTCTTCAAACACAAATTTTTATTTTTGTTTGTCGCAATTGACACTAGGGACATTTCTTGCCGGACAGACGAAGTTTGATGGCGGGGGGTGGAAAAGGTAGAGTGTGTAGTACATGACTATCTGTACTGGACATTTTTTCATTTCTCTTTCTTACTTTTCGTAGTTTACATATTATTTTTCTGTCTGACTTCAAACTAGCAAGTAGTGTGTTGTGTGTGATTTTAGAATCATACACAATTAATTGTGTGTAAGTAATAGCCTATGTGTGCAAAGCGTTCAATTATTTATGTGAGTGTTGTGAGAGAAATATTTGATACAGGTATAAATAACAAATTTGCTCTTTAATTCGAGTAAATACACTTGTGTGACGATGTACATATTGTGTTTTATCAACACAACATGTGTTTTATCAACACAACATGTGTTTTGTGTTTTAAAATTATTTTTTTTATCGTATTAAAAACAAAATATTAGTAAAAAGATGATTCATTGAATTGAAATAGAATTGATGGAATGAAACGGTAAATGTTAGAAGGAGTAAACTATAAAAAAATGTAACAAAGTTTTTTAGTTTTTTTTTTTGTAATTGTTTTGTTTATTTTATTAAATGTTGTCAACGTTTTTTTTATGAGAAACACAAAAATAAAACAAACAAAAAAGCGGTAAGTCGCTGAATTTGCCCATAAACCGCTGATTCAGCAACACTTTTAATATTTTAAGCTTGAAATGTCAATTTTAAGTTGAACAATTTTACTTATTTTTTTAAGATTTACTGTTTCTTTCTATCAATTCTATATAATCAAAGAATAAAAATATAGTGTAATAAGTGCTTAAGAATTATTGCCTTTGTATACTGGTTTGTCATATTTTAAAATATTTTTTTTTATAATATTATTATTGTTATTGTTTTTGCATATAAAAAATACATTTATTACAACCATTTCATTTTATTACTTTTTTTGTTAAAATTTTAACTTTCCTCTTCACTTACCAAAATAAGAAAGTCAAGAAACACACGAATGATTAGTGTGATTTTTAACTTCGCTCAGGTTTTTTTATTGTCATATGTATGAATTTGAGTTCATCAAGCAATAAACAATAATAGAGAAACATGTAAACATGTAAACATGTAAACAATGTAAACGCTTCAGGTAAGATTAACGGCCATTTTCACCAAGTTCGGTTATAACTAACCATTACTTAAAGTTCTGGTTACCCATATGTTTTGACAGCTATAACCGATAGTTAATTATAACCGAACTTGGTGAAAATGGCCGTAAAAGAGAATTCAAAACATGTCCGGCAAGAAACGTCCCTAGTGTAAATTGGGACAAACAAAAATAAAAATCGCCACGCTTGCCGATATATTGCCCCTTATAAAATTAAGTCTGGCAACTAGATTCTTGAAAAATATAATTAAACATCAAATCAATTTACTAAATAACTATAAAGATATATTTTATCCTGTGATAAACAATTTAATATACATTATTTATTTATAAATATGTGTATGGTAACTATTATTTAAAAACTTTTCGAAAAGATCATTTATAATCAAGATTTTTACAAAAGCTTTGATAATATTGGAGGTTTTTACTCACCTAATGGGAACTATATAGTACATAGAATATAACAAACACGGCACAAGCGTTGAAACAAAGTAAACAGATATAATGCAATTAAAACAATGTCTTTATCCAAAATTTTCCCTTGTTTTCAATTTCGAGTGGAAGACAATATAAATAAATTGGATTATAGTAATAATATTTTGTCTGATGGGTTTCCACAAGTTTGGCTATATGAGCGAACTTTGGAAGAGCTAAACGTAACATCAACAAGGGTTAACTACTTACCACCACAGCTTTTTTACTGTCAAGGACTCAAAGTTTTATTGGCTAATAACAATAATTTAGAAAACATTCCAGAAGCCATCGGTTCATTACGCCAGCTGCAAGAGTTAAACTTGAGTAGAAATTTTATTTCAAGTGTTCCTGACAATGTAAAGTCCTGTAAGAACTTAACACACTTAGACCTTAGTAGCAATGCTCTGCAAAAATTGCCCGATGCCATCACGTGCCTGATTTCATTGCAAGAGTTGATTTTAAATGAAACATATTTAGAGTTTTTGCCAGCAAACTTTGGCCGATTAGTTAACTTACGTATTGTCGAACTTCGTTCAAATAATTTAGTTTCATTGCCAAGATCAATACAACGTTTGACTAACCTACAACGTCTTGATATTGGATGCAATGAGTTTTCTAAAATGCCCGAAGTTATTGGAGAATTGAAACAATTGCGTGAACTTTGGTTTGATTTCAATCAAATTAAAACTTTGCCACCCCAAATTGGAAAATTGCGGGAATTAATACACTTGGAAGCAATTGGAAACTGTTTAGTGGAATTACCAAATGAAATTGGTAATTGTCGAAATTTAGAAATATTATCTGTATCAATGAACAATATGACTACACTTCCGTTCAGCATTGGTTTGCTCCGCTCATTGGTTACCTTAAAAAGTGAATCAAATAAACTAGTAGAAATTCCAGGATGTATATCAAATTTGGAAAATTTGGAAGAGCTAGTTTTGAGTCATAATAAACTTCTTTATTTGCCAAGCACAATAGGAATGCTACGAAAATTACGTTATTTATTTGCCGATGACAATAATTTACAGAAACTACCTGAGGAAATATGCTCTTGTTCTGTACTTACTGTTTTTAGTGTAAGTCAAAATAAAATATCCGCCTTGCCCGATAATATAGGACATTTATCCAACCTTAAAGTGTTAAATATTGTCCAAAATAGCATTATAACATTGCCTGTAACGCTTTTAAGTCTTGTGAACTTAAAGTCTTTGTGGATAAGCAGAAATCAATCTCAACCACTTATTCCTTTGCAATACTCGGAGACATCAAACAAAACACAACTGACTTGTTTTATGCTACCTCAGTTGGACAATGAAGACAAAGTTAAGTATTCTAATAAACATGGGCTTAAAGAGAAGAACAGTATTAATCAATTCGAAGATAAAGCTGCTTGTGGTAATGTGTCTAAACGTAAAATATGTTTTGCAGATGAAACAACAGTTTTAGATACTTATATACAAACTCATTCGGCGTCATCTACCAAGAACACTATACCAATTATTTCAACAGCATGTAGTAATCACCACATACTAACAGGTAATAAAGTGAGTTTAGTTGCTGAATCTAAAGATTTTCTTATGAGATCGCCAACACCATATCCAAAAGAGTTACGTTTGATGGCAAAATATGTGCAGTTAAATCATAAAAAACATTTAAATGTTGGCTATAACGATAACGAAGCAATCAAATGGAATGAAAATTCTCATAACAATATACCATCATTACAAAACACCGAAAATGAAGTTGTTAAAAGTGAATCCATATCACAACCAACAGATATTACTTTAAATTATCAAACTGAGCAACATCGCAGTACAGAAGATGATCAAAATAGACAACCACATACATACCTTTCAACAAATTCTCTTTCCCAATATGTTATTATAGAGAACGTATTAAAACCTCCTCCATATCACATTGCGCGATGCTTTACAAAAAAGACTGTTGAAGATCTGACAAAGTATGAATTTACACGAAAACAACAAGAACAGAATCATAATTTTCACAACTCCATGGTCTCTACTAAAAACAGTCAATTATCTCAAAAAACTGATATTGAGTTAAAAACTAGAAGAATTCCCGACAAGTCTGAAGTTAATTTCGATTACCAAAATTTTATGTCACAACAGCTTGAACAAGGAGACTTAACAAAAAAATGTCATAAAAAGGCAGAAGAAACAGAAATTAAGACCGTCATTTTAGACGGACAACACAGATTTTTAGATTGTTTTGACGCTCCACAATCATCAAACATCTTATCAAATAAAAAAGCCAATAAAACAAGATCAAAATGGCTTTTTGGTGTTCATAAAAACCCTAGAGTGATGCAAGTTAATATTTGTTGGCTAACTGGACGAGATTTTGAGATTGATACATTGCCTAATAAGGAAGGAATATTTGTAGTCTCCACAGTTCCAGAATCGAATGCATCAAAAATAATATATCCATATGACAAACTTCTTGAGGTGGAAGGTGTCGACTTCACGAATATTAACTTAAATGAAGCCCGTCAAGTATTATTTACTTCTCGGCCTTCAATATCGATTATGATATCGCGAAAATAATATGTGCGTACGTACTTGAGGTCTGCAAGAATGAATAAAAAGCAATTTCAACACACTCATTTGTTTTTTAACTGTAATGTGTCCAGCACACGTTTCATCTTTTGATACTCAACTCTTATATTTTTAGGTGAGAGAAGAAAGAAGAAAGGGGGTTGGTATAGTAATGCCTGTACTCGGTCAGTACGCTTTGTATTTTTATTCGTTGGTATATACACAGCTACGCTGCATGTAATTTTTTTCTTTTCTTTTTTTCTTTGATTCGCTGTTAATAAAATTGTTGTTGTTTTGAACCGAAAAAAAAGTTGAAACCGGTTGCTGCGTGTGGTTATATTGGCATCTTTAAAAGGGAATTGAAAAGAAGTGGAGCATCAAAATATGAAACGTGTAAATTCAGACAATAAAACGAATCAAAGTCTGCTTTCACACGTTTAATATTTAAGTGCTCAACTCTTGTGTTTTTAGGAAAGAAAAGAAAGGGGATTGGTACGAAAATGCTTGTACTCGGTCAGTACGCTTTGTGTTTTTATTCGTAGGTTTATGCACAACGATGGCTGCTTGTAAATTTTTTCTTTCTCTTTGATTTGCTGTGAATAACATTGTTGTTGTTTTGAAAAAAAACTGAAGCCGATTGCTTGGTGTGATCATATTGGCATTTTCAAAAGGGGAATTGAAAAGAAGTTGAACATCAAAAGATGAAACATGGCAATTCAGACAAATGAGAGAATAACCAAAGACAAAACAAACAAAAACACATCAATTCAGTCAAATCAAGTCAAATAAGTTAAACATTAAAATATATTTTGAATGTAAAATTATTTGAATTTTTATTTCCCTTTAATTTTTTGCTGTAATCGGAAAGGCAATAATTTTAAACGTCGTTTTTTTATAAACAGAATTTTATAACAATTGGACTAAACGTGTATTAAAAATAACTTCCAAATTTTGCGTTTTCGATTTCCAGAACACGCCCAATTATGTTTGTATGTGAAAGTTAAACTCTTATAACCCAACTAGCATACGCTGTTTGTTTGACGATTATGTTAAATATACAACTCCCAACAGAATCATCTGATTATTATCTGACGAGTAACAAAAATAAAACCATCAACATTTTTTTTCATTTATTTTTTTATAAATTTTTTGACACGCTCGTCTTTTAATCTTGGAATGAACCTCTTGCGACTCTCTGTAAGAGTCATATAACAATTACTGAGTTACCTAAATAAGAGCGTTTTTGAAATATGAAAATTCTATTGTCAATACAATTTCAATTAAACAAACCGACCTAAGGATCTGTAAAAAAGGATTTTCCGACAGGATAGTGTTGATTTCGCGACCTAAGGCTTGTTTCATATAAATTGTATAAAAATTAGAAGTTTAAACATCAAAAAGACGCTTGATGTCCCTTTTTAGATAGCTCAGTTATACGGCTGAGCATATCACGAATTGTAAAATAATCCCTACATGAGTCTCATACGACTCTTGGCATGCTTTTTGAAAGACTCGTTAGATAATCTCTACATATAAACGATTCCCTTTACGATTAATATAAGCGTCTTTCGCTGCGTTATGGAAGAATCTCTCATACGAATCAGTACGTGTAACAATTTCTCTCGTACGAGGAATCGTCTACAATTAAAAAATGAGCTCGTCGACGATCAAAAACAATGTGAGATTCCCTATAGACTCCTAGACGATTGAAAATGCTAGCTGGGAAGTAAGCTTACACGCATATTATATCAATGTACTCAAATAAATATAAACACATTCAATAACTCAAAAATTATTTGAATGTTTTCTGTAAACTTGCTCTCTATAACGAACGGGTCATCATTGCAATGTTTTGTTATTTATGAATGCATCGCAAATTCATTTACAGTAAACAAGTTTTTTATTCCATTTATTCACTCTTATTTTTGTATATGGTTTACTTTCTGGTCTCTTTGAGTGTTTCATATTTGAATAAATGTTGCGCACTTTAAGTGAAGGCAAACAAGTGAGTTATTCAAAGCAGACCTCTAGTACGTACCTATGTAATAATATAGTTAGAATATTTAAATATAAGTTTATTTTCAAAAATATGTATGTTTAAGAATGAGTGGCTTTAAAAAAACACAACAAAGTAAAAAAAATAAAGATTTTAGTAAAATTTAATAATTTAAAATAATAATTTAAAAATAACTTTTAAATGTAATTTTGGTGAAAAAAGTACACGTAACGAATGCAATTTCGAAAACTCCTCTAAGAATTTTTATTTTTTTTGAACACTTGTTTTTACTTGTTTATCATTCATTAATCGTACTTGATTAAAAAGAGGTTATTAACCCAGTTTTTATTTCTCACTTTTTGGAAAATATCGGCACGTAATATTCATAACTACCCGCTGTAAAAATATCGTGCTATTTTTTCTACAAGTCGTTTGTATAGCGTAAACCTAATGTGAAATTTTATCAAAATATTTCTTCGCAAAGTTAATTCTTTTTTTATTTGTAAGGCTTAAAATGGCTTCTTTCTTGTAGTTCTTCCGTTTTAATCGTATTTGTGTAATGTATTGCGAATAGTTTTGAGTCAACAATCTTTTCCAGTCCGAGTTTGTAAGTTATTTAAAGTAACAAACAGATACACAACTGAATAGCCAACTGCCAGTTGAGTTGAGAATGGCAATGTGAATTTATCAAAGACAACCAAACTGTTACAAAAGTGGAGAACCGCAATAGGGGCATAAGAATTCTGGGTTGCTTTTAATTATTGTAATGCTTAAGGTGACCTAATTTGAGGTCCTCCTGATATGTCTATAGATTCTAAATTCGAAACTTAAACTCGAATACAAGGCCGTAATTAACATCTTGAATTAAAATTCAATCGTTTACAAAATCCAGAATTTTTTTATTTTTTTGTTCTAAAATGTACCACAGTGGGGTCGCTTACGATCAATTGGTAAAACAAAAAATTTTCAAAATTACTTACGAACAAATCGAACACCTTATGTTTTTAACATCATTTACCACTTTGTTGATTAGTTAACATGGATAGGTCGATACAATTTTAATTTCAATCATACATTTTATGTTTTGCCACATGTACATATTTTGCAGAATTTACTAACTCTTGTTTTATTTGTAAGCAAAAATATTTGAAAATTACATCAAAAGTTAGTTTATTTTTAATTATCAAAGTACATTTTTTTCTTATTTCCTTTTCCCTTCAACCTTTAATTGATGATATATGTATCAATACAAATTAAACCATTTGTATAATTAAATATAAATTTTATTTAAAGTTGTTCCCAGCTAGCATTCAGATGAATTTTTTTTATAACACGATGTTATAAAAGCGTTGTTAAACCATTTGCATTAACAACCGTGTTATAACATGAGAAAACCTCTAACAAGATGAGTCTATACTTAACAGTAACATCATATTACTGTTAAAGTTAAGCATTTCATGTCAGTTGTCGACTGGGAGTTAAAATCAAAGGTGAAATGGCGGCAAGGGATGCTCAAAGAAATTCACAATTTGCAATTCCACAATTTTATTAGTACATATGTTGTGTTGTCACAAATCAAAAAAGATTACCAAATATATAAGGTTTTGCCACATTTCTGAAAAGTCCCTACATTTTAATGATTTAAAGAAATCTGTCCGTTTTTCCCTACTGCCATTTTTTTTAGAAAGAAATCCCTACTAAATTTTTTCCTACGTATAAAATCACTGGTATAGATTATCTAAAATACTTTCGCAAAAAGGCCTTGCTAATTAGTATGGAGAGCACAAACGATACATATGGACGTTTCCAGGATGGAAAAATAAAATGTTGATAATCATCGTCTTTTATTGTTTATTATTATAAAAAAGTCTATATTTATACCCTTCACCACCGATGGAAAAGGGTGTATATATGTATATAAGATTGTCATTCCGTTTGTAATTTCTACAATATTGATCTTAGACCCTATAAAGTATATATATTCTAGGTCCTTATGAGGAGAGAAGTTGATTTAACGATGTCCGTCTCACGTTTGAAATGTGTTTTCCAAAGACTCCAGACATGATAACGGCTAGGTTGTTTTACATTTATGTCACATATAGTCCACCATTTCTTGCTATTGAAATTCATCAAGATAGGTCCACAAATGGCTGAGATATGATCAAAAAATCACGACTGCCTCTAATTTTTCCAAAAAAATCCCTAGTGGTTGTTGTTTTTTGTTGTTTTATTTTATGCACAAAAACCCATAAACATTTATGTATGCACATGATATGCCGCTCAAATAAAGAAAAAAAACTCGTAAACTCAATAAATTTTAATTTAACGCTTCCTCAGTAAAAGCGTTCGTAGCCGAGTTGTGTAACTTGCCGCCTAAGACTTTTGAGGTTTCAAGTTCGAGTCTTGGTTGACCCAATTTAAAAAAAAAAATTTTTTATTATACCCTTCACCACAGGTGATTTTTATTTTATTTGTTTATGTCCTACAAAACGATATTAAAATTACCTATAAAGCTTTTCGATATTTTCATTTTGTTGGCAATGTTTTATTTTATTTCGGCAAGCATATACATACATACATACATAAAAAGTTGTATGTAATTAAAATAAATCCGTACGTATTGCAACCACATATGTATTTATTTATGTATGTAGGCATTGCGTTCGTAATTGTTGTTGTTTTTCTTGGTTGTGGTTTTTTATACCCTTCACCACAAGTGGTGGATTTTATTTTAATGTCCCAGTTGGCTATGTCGTGCACGAATCATCAATGATTCGTGCACGACAATGTAAATTCCTGCACGACACTTAAGGGACAACTAATGCAAATCGTCAACGACATTTTCAAACAAGTGTCGCGCAAATCGTGCACGACACAAAGAGAGAAAATGTCGCTCAGCCTGTCGTTGATGACCACATGCACGACATTGTCGTCCATATAGTCGTTGATGACCATATGAACGACGTTGTCGTTCAGATTGTCTTTGATGACTATATAGACGACAATGGATTCTACTTTATCGTCAACGACTGCGTTTAAGACAATGTCGATGAAGTTACAGGAGTAACAGCTTACACGACAATGTCGCCTATAAACCTAAACGAAAAAATAAAAATATACAATAGGACATACATATTTTTAAAATCAGACCTTAGTCTTTGAGTTCTCAGACTTTACTGACTGATTTGCTTCACTTTGCTTTGGTTGTTTTTTTATTATTATCGTTATTTTACAGTTATTTTTATTTTTTATTGCGAACAAATTATGTTTGTTTGTTTAGAAGACAGCTTAGAAGACAATGCCGCTCATATTGTCGTGCTTAGAAGTTGATAAAGGACACCTTACAAGACACTGTCGGTCATGTTGTCTTGCATACACTTTAATACAGGACAGCTTACAAGACACTGTCGCTCATAGATAGAGGATACCTATCTATAGAGGATACCTTACAAGAAAATGTCTCTCATGTTGTCGTGGATAAGCTTTGACAAAAGACAACTTGAAAGACAATGTCTGTCATGTCATCGTTTATTAACTTCTTTAAAAGACAGTGCACTCGACAATGTCGAGTATTTTGTCGTCCACGACATTTTCCTCAAAATTGTCTTGCAGAAATCCTAAGTGATAGAGGACATGTCGTGCATAAATCGTTGACGACAATGTCGTCGACGGCAGTTTGGCCAACAGGGGTGTTTAATTTTACACATAATACATACACATTTATATATGCCCAGTTGGCCAGATTGCCGTTGACGACATCGTCGTCAATGATGTTTGCACGACTTGTCCCCTGTCGTTTAGGGTTTCTGGAAGACAATTTTCAGGAATTCGTCGTTCACGACAGTTTGAGCGACATTGTCTTATAAGTTGTCTTCTATTTGGCTCTATGTGGGACAGTATGAGCGACATTGTCTTATAAATTGTCTTCTATTTGGCTCTATGTGGGACAGTATGAGCGACATTGTCTTATAAATTGTCTTCTATTTGGCTCTATGTGGGACAGTATGAGCGACATTGTCTTATAAGTTGTCTTGTATAAAAGCTATTGACGACAAAGTTTTCTTGAATGCTATTCAATACTTGCTTGGTTTTCTTAAAATTCACACATTCTTGTTGATTTAAATACCTACAGCTGTGTTCAAAATAATAGGAGTGCTGCCACCTTACATTTTCTTAAGTCAAATTTGTTGGTATATCAACATGCAAAACAAGTGATATTCTAACGGTAATTACGACGGTATGTAAGAAGTAAAATAAAAAAGAGAAGCTCATAATAACTATTATATTTTTGATGTAATTGATTTAGTTCTTGTTTTGCTTTTGGATTGACTTGATCAAAAAAATAGGAGTGTGAGTGATTTTTATTAAAAAAAATAGAACAGCATAAAATTAAAAACAAAAAAGTGAAAAGTAAGTATAGGAAAGTGGCATTGAGACCTTTTTGATAGCAATTAATTAATTTTTCATACTAATTTTTATAATAGTGGGACGAGGAAAGCACTGTTCCGAAGAAAAGCGAGAACTAATCCAAAAGCTACGAAATCAGGGAAAAACGTATAGAGAAATTAAGGAAATCGTAGGATGCTCTGATCAAATGATTGCAAATGCCTTATCATATAAAATAAAAAATCCGAAACACGTGGACGCAAACGTAAAACATCAACTGTTGATGGCCGTCGTATAGTGCGATATAGCAAGGCAACCCCTTCGGCTTCTTCGAAACAGATTCAAAAGGAGCTTAACCTTGCTTTAAGTGGTCCCACTTTTCGTAGACGGCTGATGGAAAATAATTTATTCGCAAGAAGTCCAAGAAAGGTACCATTGCTAACAAAGAAACAGGCAGCTGCACGCTTAAAGTTCGCTAAAGAACATATCGATTGGCTGAACGAAAAATGGAGGAACATACTGTGGACGGACGAAAGTAAAATAGTTTTTTTTGGTGGAATTGGGTCTAGACAGTATGTCCGACGTCCGCCCAATACAGAATATAAAGCACAATATACAAGAAAGACAGTTAAACATGGTGGTGCAAAAGTAATATTATGGGGAAGTTTTTCGTACAACGGTGTAGGTCCAATTCATCAAATAAGGGGGATCATGGATAAGCACGTCTATGTGGGAATTTTGGAGGAAGTAATGCTACCATATGCAGAGTTGAATATGCCTCTCAAATGGGTATTCCAACAAGATAACGACCCGAAACACACCAGTAAACTGGCAAAAGAGTGGTTTCGGGTCAATGGGGTTGAGGTTATGTCGTGGCCTGCTCAGTCTCCTGACCTCATTCCCATAGAACATTTATGGGGAGACATTAAAAAATATGTTGCAGAAAAACAACCGTTAAATGTGGAAGAATTATGGAGTGCTGCGCGTGATGCCTGGCACCAAATCCCGTTAAAGAGATGCTAGGATCTTATTGACTCCATGCACCGCAGATGTGCCGAAGTCATCAAAAACAGAGGTTATTCCACCAAATACTGAATTAAGTAAACTTTTTATTAAAAAATTTCATATATTGTGCCTTTTGTGTTAAAACTATTGGGTTATGTATAAACACTCCTATTATTTTAAACAGTGAATTTTGGAAACCATTTTGTTTTAATGAAATATTTTAAAAAAGATCTGAAAAAAATTTTAATTTGTTTAAAAAAATTTAAACTTTGTTTTTTAGTGAAGGGCACTCCTATTTTTTTTAACACAACTGTACATAAAATTTACGAATTACCTCTAAACAGTAAAACTAAAAAATACTGATAAAGTTATTCGAGGGCTGGAAAATGGATTACATGCAGTTAATACTTCACTGTCAACTTTAGGATTGCTTATAAGAGTCGAATATTAAACATGTAATAGAAATTAAAATTCCAACTATACTAAAAAACTGCCTGAAATAGATAACCATTTAATAATTTTTGTCGTGGATGTCAAAATTGACGACATTGTCATGCATGTAGTCGTTGACGACAAAGTAGGAGACACTGTCTTTCTTTGTGTCGTGCACGATTTTCGCGACACTTGTTCGAAAATGTCGACGATTTGTTTTCGCTTTCCCTCACATGTGGTGCAGAAATTAACATTGTCGTGCATCCGTCTTCGAGGGTGTCTTCAAGACGTGGCCAACTGGGTGTACATGATATGCCGCTCAAATAAAGAAACAAACTCGCAGACTGAATATATTTTAATTTAACGCTTCTTCAGTAAAAGCGTTCGTAGCCGAGTTGTCTAACTTATCGACTAAGACTCATGAGGTTGCGAGTTCGAGTCTAAAAAATATTTTTTTTTTTATTTAATTTTTCCATGTTCTAAAAAACTTTGGCAAAAGAGGAAACAGTGCCCATGTTCTGTAACTCTCGTGTCGAGAAACTTTTCGATTGAAATGTGTGAAATAGAACAAAAATGCCGTATATTGAAACAAACAGCTGTTTTTCTCACTAAACTGTGTATGTAACTTTTTTTGGCGAGTACAAGCTGTCACGCAAGGAGATTACTCGCCAATTTACAGAAAAAGTGTGTCTGTAACATTTTGGTGAGAAAAGTTCCCGCTTTGGACTGTCAAAAAAACTCACGAATAAAAATGGGGCGAGAAAAAATTTTAACACTAAAAAACAACTAAAAATGCAAATTGCAAAGAATAATAATAATAAAATTATGTTCTTGTCCCTTTTTTTATTGTTTAATTATTTTCTTTTACCATCGGCTTCGAGTGCAATGTTATGACTTTTAATACGTAACGACGTAATCTCTTTTGATAGTTTTCGATTTAAGTTACAGACACACTTTTTTCTCACTTTTCGAGAAACGATGGAATATTTTGTTTCACATCTTTTCGATGCGAGAAGTTCTCACTAAAGTTACAGAACATGGGTACAGACATGACGTTTTAACATAATTCGGGGACGCTGAATCCAGTGGTGCCCGCGGTTTTTTCAGATTGGCTCTGGTTTTCGAGATATACCGTTATTTCGAAAATGGAGGAGGTTGCTCAACATATATTCGCGTAACTCAAAAACGGTTTAGTTTATTGAAATTACTAAAAAAACCGAAATTCCGCAATAAAATTTCATTTCAGAAAAGTAAAACTCTTTTTCTAATATGAGTAGTCGTTATTGAAACATATTTTTTTTTTTTAAAAAAAAATTAATTTTTTTATCAAAATTTCGAAATTTTTGTTTTTTAAAAATTCATACAAAATTAAAAAATGCAGCTAGGCTTCTAATTTTTTGCAGACTTATAAAAAACGAAGCTACAAACAAAACAAGCCATAAATGATTAAAATCTGTTTGCAACTTTTGATTTTATTCACAAAAGTCGACAAATTTTAATTAATTTAAGAATTTCATAAAACGCAATATTTGTATGGGAGCCCCCTAAGTGAAATTCTTAAATTAATGAAAAATTTGTCGACTTTTGTGAATAAAATCAAAAGTTGCAAACAGATTTTAATCATTTATGGCTTGTTTTGTTTGTAGCTTCGTTTTTTATAAGTCTGCAAAAAATTAGAAGCCTAGCTGCATTTTTTAATTTTGTATGAATTTTTAAAAAACAAAAATTTTAATTAATTTAAGAATTTCATAAAACGCAATATTTGTATGGGAGCCCCCTAAGGGAAATTCTTAAATTAATGAAAAATTTGTCGACTTTTGTGAATAAAATCAAAAGTTGCAAACAGATTTTAATCATTTATGGCTTGTTTTGTTTGTAGCTTCGTTTTTTAAAAGTCTCAAAAGTGTCAATTTCATGCACAGTGTAATTTTTAAAATGTATTTTTAACAAGGTGGTCTCTTAAATGCTCTTCTCCTGTCCAAACAAGGAGTCGGGGCCCATTTTTTTATTGCTGATTCTTAAAGCAAAAATTATGGGGAATCCAAAAAAAAAAAAATTAGCCGGAAAATTTAGGAGCTTCTGTGGAAAATCGGAAAATTTAATTTTCATGGGAAAATTTAAAGGTAAATTTCTAAGAAAAATTAGGAAAATTTTATTTTTCAATTAAAGCCTGATTCAATACCTTTCCAACGAGCTATCACTCGTTGCGATCGCTTTAGTAGTTTTTTTTTTAAACAACTTTCAATGAGGTCCCTTATGAAGAATTCTTCAATTTTGTCACATGACAGTGGTGTACACCACCACTAAACCAGTCACTATAAAAAAAAAAAAATATGTAGGTACATTATTTTTTGCTGGGCAATCGATTGAGACTATTTATTTTAAAATCGGAGAGGGGTCGTCCAAAAGGTGATCGCTTTCATATGGAATTGCTCTATATACCTTTGTTTGATTTTGTCATATTTTTCGGTATGACGAAATGAAAAGTTGGCGTGACTCAATAAATATTTATTTATATCTAAAGAACATTATTTTTATAAATTTTTGTTCTTACCTCACCATGGTGAAGGGTATATAAGATTCGTCATAGTACTCTTTCTTCTTAATCTCTCTATTAAAATCAATTGTAAATTGAGTATTAAGTTTTTGTTAAGGAAATTTGAAGATATTTATGGGAAAATGCATGGTGATAATGTAATGCTAAGTTCACACTTAGGTTTTTAAACGCGTTTAAGCAAAATGTTGATTTAGCTAATCAAAACCGTTCACATTACATTTGAGATGATTAATATGACAGATGATTAAGAAAAAAACACACAACAAACACACAAAAAAAAACAAACAAATTTATATTTCTTTAAAGTATTAAAAATGGATAAAAACACTTTTATAAAGTTATTAGAAGATAATTTTAATGATGAAATTGTGAGAATTTATGAATTATTTAGGAAAAAATAAAAACATTAAGCAGAAATCTTGCCCGGTTGTACACGATCATGTTGGCGATTCTACATTTGAGGTATGTTCAGTGGATTCTATGTGATTTATGAAGTGATTTAGTTTTAATCATGTCAATTTGAAGTGATTAACAAATCACTTCAATGTGGGTAATCATCTCGATTTTGAAGTGATTAGAGCTTAATCACGTTCGAACTGCTTAAACGCGTTTAATGCTAAGTTCACACTTAGGTTTTTAAACGCGTTTAAGCAAAATGTTGATTTAGCTAATCAAATCCGTTCACATTACATTTGAGATGATTAAGATGACAGATGATTAAGAAAAAAAAAACACACAACAAACACACAAAAAAATAACAAACAAATTTATATTTCTTTAAAGTATTAAAAATGGATAAAAACACTTTTATAAAGTTATTGGAAGTTTATTTTAATCATTTTAATGATGAAATTGTGAAAATTTATGAATTATTTAAGGAAAAAAATAAAAACATTAAGCAGAAATCTTGGCCGGTTGTACACGATCATGTTGGCGATTCTACATTTGAGGTATGTTCAGTGGATTCTATGTGATTTATGAAGTGATTTAGTTGTAATCATGTCAATTTGAAGTGATTAACAAATCACTTCAATGTATGGGTAATCATCTCGATTTCGAAGTGATTAGAGCTTAATCACGTTCGAACTGCTTAAACGCGTTTAAAAAGCCAAATGTGAACATACTATAAGAAGCCAAATGTGAACATACTATAAGACTTTAATAAATTTTTAAACTTATAGTATGTTCACATTTGGCTTCTTAAACGCGTTTAAGCAGTTCGAACGTGATTAAGCTCTAATCACTTCAAAATCGAGATGATTACCCATACATGGAAGTGATTTGTTAATCACTTCAAATTGACATGATTACAACTAAATAACTTCATAAATCACGTAGAATCCACTGAACATACCTCAAATGTAGAATCGCCAACATGATCGTGTAAAACCGGCCAAGATTTCTGCTCAATGTTTTTATTTTTTTCCTTAAATAATTCATAAATTTTCACAATTTCATCATTAAAATGTTTAAAAAAATCTTCTGATAACTTTATAAAAGTGTTTTTATCCATTTTTAATATTTTAAAGAAATATGAATTTGTTTGTTTGTTTTTTTTGTGTGTTTGTTGTGTGTTTTTTTTTTCTTAATCATCTGTCATCTTAATCATCTTAAATGTAATGTGAACGGCTTTGATTAGCTAAATCAACATTTTGCTTAAACGCGTTTAAAAACCTAAGTGTGAACTTAGCATTAAGGTCTCTTTTTTATAAAATTAATTAAAATATATTAAAGTTGTTTTTTATTTGACCTTTCAATTTAATAATAAAAATAAAATAGTTGAGCTCGAGGCCTGGGTTGTTCTTTAAAATTCTTCTTTATTTTTTCCAATATTTCGCTACTCTTCGAGTAGCATCCTCAGGGAGTATCTTTAATTTAAATATAAAAACAATACAAAAGTTAAGTATAATTTAGTTTCAAGTGAACAAACAATAATACATTTAAGTGTAATTGACAATTTTCATAAACAAACGACAAATAAAATATTAACAACAGTAATACAACAAGTAATATATATTAACAAACGCACTCACAATGGATTTAAAATAAACAAATAAAATTCCAAAAAAATTGTTTCTCCTTTCTTTATCGTTGTTTTTAACTCGTCATCATAACTAGAGTTGTGTCGGTCATGAACGACCCGGTTCAATTGAACGAATCAGTCAAATGAACGTTGAACGGCCGTTCAGTCTCATCGTTCAATATGGTTCACTTGGGTCTTTTCAGGTCTTTTGAATCAGTCATTCAATTGCTTACCGAACAACTGATTGAAAAGAAACAACAGTACTATTCTTGTGTATATGTTTGTTATGCCAGAATAATATACTTGTTTCTTTTACTCATTGTCACATTGCTTTACACATTTTCATAATACATCGTTCAATATGGTTCACTTGGGTCTTTTGAATCAGTTTGAATCAGTCATTCACAAAAAACAATGCAAAACACAAAGCAAAATGTTTCTTCGAATTTGCTTTGTGTTTATTGTTTTCTATTATTGTATACATATTTCTTATATAAATATTGCTATACTCTTTTAACACATTGCCGTATTCAATCAATTGTGAATGACTGAACGAAAACCACAAAAGAGCAACTGATACAAAAGACCGACTGATCCAAACGATCAACCGACCCAAAAGACAAGTGACCTGAAATGACCGACTGAACGAAATGAACGAACTCGTTCACTGTTTCGAATTGAACGTTAATGACCGGTCACCTAAACGAACGATTAAGCCCAAGACTAATCATAACTACTACTAAACTTAATAATATTATTGCATTTTTCTATTCCCTTTGTTGACTAAATGTATGTAGTTGTTGGAACAAGTACTCTCTATGTCGCTCTTAAAATTGATTCTCTGTGTTGTTTTTGTTCTTATGATGTTTAGCATCTCCAGTATGTACCTTCGTTTGTAATTAAGTTCGGTTTGTAAAACTTTGACATCATTAAAATTAGGGTAGTGTTTATTTTCCAGACAATGTTTTACCAATGCAGTTTTTTGTGTTGGATTACTGAGTTTTAATTTGTTATCAGATTTGTGACCAGCGATTCTGGTCCTCAGTTTATTTTTTGTTGTACCTATGTAAACCATATCACATTCCTCAGTTAAACTGCCACTGCATGGTATTTGGTATATTAAATTAGATTTATCCATCATTTCGATTTTATCCTTTGTTCTACTAAATATTTTGGAAAGATTGTTGTCAGTTTTATGTGCTATTGTAATATTTTCACCATTAAATAATTTTGATTTTTCAAATCTTTCGGATAAATCAGGTACGTATGTAAGTGACTTATATATTTTTGGTTCCACGGCTACTTTATAATTATTTCCTACTTTTTTATCGTAATCACGGATAAGTTTGTCGGCAAGTTTTCTCGGAAAATTGTTATATAGTAAGATATTCTGGATTTTTCTTTTATTGTTTCTATGGAATTCAGCGTCACTTAGGCTTAGCACTCTTTTTATTAAATTGTTAGCGGTATTGATAATAACTCTTTTAGGGTGTTTCGAAAAATAGTTTATTATTCGACCAGAAGACGCTGGTTTTTGGTACCAGTCCAATTTTAAAGCGTTACCTTCCCTAATTACAATAGTATCTAAATATGGTAATTTAAAATTACACTCTTCCTCAACAGTAAATTTGATTCTATGGTGAAAATTATTTAACTTTGTCAATACCTCCTCAATTGCACTTTCCCGAACTATACTAAAAATGTCATCAACATACTTCGTCAAGATTTTGGGTTTTATCGTTAAATTTTCCAACACCGTCTCTAAAAGTTTTTCCATCACGATGTCTGCAACTATGGGTGATGCTGGTGAGCCCATCGGAAGACCTTTTTTCTGTATATAAATTTTGCCGTCATATTTAAAATAACGATTATCCTTGATGCAGAATTTTACAATTCGTAGAAATAAATTCTTTAGTAACTAGTAGAAGAAAAATGGGAAGAAATCTCCAGGTATACAAAAATGGAAAAGAATTTATTTCTACGAATTGTAAAATTCTGCATCAAGGATAATCGTTATTTTAAATATGACGGCAAAATTTATATACAGAAAAAAGGTCTTCCGATGGGCTCACCAGCATCACCCATAGTTGCAGACATCGTGATGGAAAAACTTTTAGAGACGGTGTTGGAAAATTTAACGATAAAACCCAAAATCTTGACGAAGTATGTTGATGACATTTTTAGTATAGTTCGGGAAAGTGCAATTGAGGAGGTATTGACAAAGTTAAATAATTTTCACCATAGAATCAAATTTACTGTTGAGGAAGAGTGTAATTTTAAATTACCATATTTAGATACTATTGTAATTAGGGAAGGTAACGCTTTAAAATTGGACTGGTACCAAAAACCAGCGTCTTCTGGTCGAATAATAAACTATTTTTCGAAACACCCTAAAAGAGTTATTATCAATACCGCTAACAATTTAATAAAAAGAGTGCTAAGCCTAAGTGACGCTGAATTCCATAGAAACAATAAAAGAAAAATCCAGAATATCTTACTAAATAACAATTTTCCGAGAAAACTTGCCGACAAACTTATCCGTGATTACGATAAAAAAGTAGGAAATAATTATAAAGTAGCCGTGGAACCAAAAATATATAAGTCACTTACATACGTACCTGATTTATCCGAAAGATTTGAAAAATCAAAATTATTTAATGGTGAAAATATTACAATAGCACATAAAACTGACAACAATCTTTCCAAAATATTTAGTAGAACAAAGGATAAAATCGAAATGATGGATAAATCTAATTTAATATACCAAATACCATGCAGTGGCAGTTTAACTGAGGAATGTGATATGGTTTACATAGGTACAACAAAAAATAAACTGAGGACCAGAATCGCTGGTCACAAATCTGATAACAAATTAAAACTCAGTAATCCAACACAAAAAACTGCATTGGTAAAACATTGTCTGGAAAATAAACACTACCCTAATTTTAATGATGTCAAAGTTTTACAAACCGAACTTAATTACAAACGAAGGTACATACTGGAGATGCTAAACATCATAAGAACAAAAACAACACAGAGAATCAATTTTAAGAGCGACATAGAGAGTACTTGTTCCAACAACTACATACATTTAGTCAACAAAGGGAATAGAAAAATGCAATAATATTATTAAGTTTAGTAGTAGTTATGATTAGTCTTGGGCTTAATCGTTCGTTTAGGTGACCGGTCATTAACGTTCAATTCGAAACAGTGAACGAGTTCGTTCATTTCGTTCAGTCGGTCATTTCAGGTCACTTGTCTTTTGGGTCGGTTGATCGTTTGGATCAGTCGGTCTTTTGTATCAGTTGCTCTTTTGTGGTTTTCGTTCAGTCATTCACAATTGATTGAATACGGCAATGTGTTAAAAGAGTATAGCAATATTTATATAAGAAATATGTATACAATAATAGAAAACAATAAACACAAAGCAAATTCGAAGAAACATTTTGCTTTGTGTTTTGCATTGTTTTTTGTGAATGACTGATTCAAACTGATTCAAAAGACCCAAGTGAACCATATTGAACGATGTATTATGAAAATGTGTAAAGCAATGTGACAATGAGTAAAAGAAACAAGTATATTATTCTGGCATAACAAACATATACACAAGAATAGTACTGTTGTTTCTTTTCAATCAGTTGTTCGGTAAGCAATTGAATGACTGATTCAAAAGACCTGAAAAGACCCAAGTGAACCATATTGAACGATGAGACTGAACGGCCGTTCAACGTTCATTTGACTGATTCGTTCAATTGAACCGGGTCGTTCATGACCGACACAACTCTAGTTATGATGACGACTTAAAAACAACGATAAAGAAAGGAGAAACAATTTTTTTGGAATTTTATTTGTTTATTTTAAATCCATTGTGAGTGCGTTTGTTAATATATATTACTTGTTGTATTACTGTTGTTAATATTTTATTTGTCGTTTGTTTATGAAAATTGTCAATTACACTTAAATGTATTATTGTTTGTTCACTTGAAACTAAATTATACTTAACTTTTGTATTGTTTTTATATTTAAATTAAAGATACTCCCTGAGGATGCTACTCGAAGAGTAGCGAAATATTGGAAAAAATAAAGAAGAATTTTAAAGAACAACCCAGGCCTCGAGCTCAACTATTTTATTTTTATTATTAATTAAAATATTTATTTCAATATTTCGATACCCGTTGGAAATCTTCTTCAGGAAATTTTTATAATAAAATAAAATTTCAAAATTTGTTTAAAATGGAAGAATAAAAGTTGGAAAAATAAATTTTAAAAATTTCAATTAACAAAATTATCATAATAAATTTAAAATTCCATTCTGCAAATTTTAAACAAACAAACAAAAAGGAAAAACAAAATTTTTAATATATTCAAAGCCTAAAACCTATTTTAATGTCCCTTTCCGTCAATAGGTTTTTTCATTTAATAAATTTTCACAAAAAAAAAAAAAAAAAAAACCTATTGACGGAAAGGGACATTAAAATATTATTTTATTAATTGTTAATTTTATAAAAAAAGAGACCTTAAGCTTAAAAAATTTATTAAAGTCTACTATTTAATAAAAAAGGTCGAAGAGAAAAAGGATTATAATTCATGGTGATAATAATAAAAAAACAAAACAAAAAATCGTACGTTCACGACCCGTGCGTTCGTGACCGGTACATAACCCAATTAAGCAAAAACCAAAAGAAATATTTTATTTTGTAAATACTGGATGGAGACCTACATTAATACCCTTTTTTTTATTACATATTTATTTGCAATCTATCTTACGATAATAAGCAAATGAGTTATGCTAAGTTCACACTTATAGTATGTTCACATTTGGCTTCTTAAACGCGTTTAAGCTGTTCGAACGTGATTAAGCTCTAATCACTTCAAAATCGAGATGATTACCCATACATTGAAGTGATTTGTTAATCACTTCAAATTGACATGATTACAACTAAATCACTTCATAAATCACAAAGAATCCACTGAACATACCTCAAATGTAGAATCGCCAACATGATCGTGTACAACCGGCCAAGATTTCTGCTTAATGTTTCTATTTTTTTCCTTAAATAATTCATAAATTTTCACAATTTCATCATTAAAATGATTAAAATAATCTTCTAATAACTTTATAAAAGTGTTTTTATCCATTTTTAATATAAATTTGTTTGTTTTTTTGTGTGTTTGTTGTGTGTGTTTTTTCTTAATCATCTGTCATCTTAATCATCTTAAATGTAATGTGAACGGCTTTGATTAGCTAAATCAACATTTTGCTTAAACGCGTTTAAAAACCTAAGTGTGAACTTAGCATTAGGTTTTTAAACGCGTTTAATGCTAAGTTCACACTTAGGTTTTTAAACGCGTTTAAGCAAAATGTTGATTTAGCTAATCAAAGCCGTTCACATTACATTTGAGATGATTAAGATGACAGATGCTTAAGAAAAAAAAACACACAACAAACACACAAAAAAACAACAAACAAATTTATATGTCTTTAAAGTATTAAAAATGGATAAAAAAAACTTTTATAAAGTTATCAGAAGATTATTTTAATCATTTTAATGATGAAATTGTGAAAATTTATGAATTATTTAAGGAAAAAAATAAAAACATTTAGCAGAAATCTTGGCGGGTTGTACACGATCATGTTGTCGATTCTACATTTGAGGTATGTTCAGTGGATTCTATGTGATTTATGAAGTGATTTAGTTGTAATCATGTCAGTTTAAAGTGATTAACAAATCACTTCAATGTATGGGTAATCATCTCGATTTTGAAGTGATTAGAGCTTAATCACGTTCGAACTGCTTAAACGCGTTTAAGAAGACAAATGTGAACATACTATAAGCAAAATGTTGATTAAGCTAATCAAAGCCGTTCACATTACATTTGAGGTGATTAAGATGACAGATGATTAAGAAAAAAAAACACAACAAATAAATTTATATTTCTTTAAAGTATTAAAAATTGATAAAAACACTTTTATAAAATTATCAGAAGATTTTTTAATCATTTTAATGATGAAATTGTGAAAATTTATGAATTATTTAAGGAAAAAAATAAAAACATTAAGCAGAAATCGAGGCCGGTTGTACACGATCATGTTGGCGATTCTACATTTGAGGTATGTTCAGTAGATTCTATGTGATTTATGAAGTGATTTAGTTGTAATCATGTTAGTTTGAAGTGATTAACAAATCACTTCAATGTATGGGTAATCATCTCGATTTTGAAGTGATTAGAGCTTAATCACGTTCGAACTGCTTAAACGCGTTTAAGAAGCTAAATGTGAACATACTATTAGGTTTAAAGGATAACATATCTGTTTACTTTCAATTAGAGTTTTTCTTTACCCGGGATTTAATTTTCGATTTCCCGGAATCCCGGGGAATCCCGCTCAATACAAATCGATGCAAAATATTATTTAATTTAATTTTTTGGAAAAATAGCATTTCCGGAGTACAATTAATTATTGTTATTATTTTGTAGGATTTTTGGAAAAGTAATAGCAAAATGACTTTTTAGTTATCTTTTTTCAAAGTGCAATAACGTTTGGAATAATAAAAACATCCGATCTGTGATATTAGGAGTGTTTAGGAATAAAAATTTAAGAAACTATAACCGCAGGGAACTGATGATTATATTAAATTCGGATAACATTTCCAAAAGCCACCTTTTAAGTTTTAAATTGTTCTCCTATAAAACTAAACAAATAGACTTAAGCACTTATTGCCACATAATTAATTCAAAGCCAACATCATTTATATAAAACCAAAAAAGTTAAATTATTTAAACAAATAATTTTTTTTTTTTTAAATAGGATTTAAGTTTCCAATAAGCATTTACAGAATCGTTTGAAAGCTTATTTCTAATTTTTATCAAGAAGATTTCAATGAGAAAACAGATTTCCTTTCTACGGATGTGTGAATTTATAGTCAAAGGAACATTTTATAATCTCTAGACACTTTCAGTTTTCTTAGCACTTTCTTCAAAACTTGTAATTTCTTTAAAAAAAATATTTTCTTCGAATCGAATAAGCGTTTTCTTTATTAATAACTTTTGTCATCATCTCTTACAGAATAAAATCATTACATTTGTTGAAGCAAGTGGGAACAACCTTTTTTCGTTTTTATAAAATAAATTTGGGTCTTTGAACAAATTAAAAATTCTGTACATTTTTACTTTTCTCCTTTCGAAATTTCAGAGCATTAAACATTGCCTTACTTATCGGTTAAGAATTGGCATCTCTTTGGCGTTTGGCAAAACTGTCTTAAGTCAAAAACTGTAGTTTTTCGTTATGTTAAATTGAAAAATATTTATATGGTGTATTTCATTGACTTTTTTCCTTAGAGCAGATGATGACGATAAGAAGAAATTGTGGTAGACTAAAGTGATTTAAACCAAAAAAAAGAGAAAAAAATTGAATTAAAGCTAGCCAAAAACTAAAAATGAGTTTTTTTGACCTATGACCTTGTTGCCTAACGGCTAAAAGTTGCCATAATTAAATTAAGAAAAATCCCGCGAATTTCCGCACAAATTTCTCGGGATTTATTTCCCGAAAAATGTGCGAGATCCTGCGAATTCCCGTATGAAAAACACTACTTGCAATTGAAAACAAAAATTTAAGTTATATATGAAAATAATATTTACACATATAAAGTTAAATTAAATATTTAATATTATAAATAATTAATTAGAAACTGTAACATATATTTTTATTTCATTACTAACGTCAGTAAGGGAGATCTAGGATATGATTTCGTTTAAGCCTTCTAACTTTATCAGTCTCATCTAAAAGTGTAATTGCTAGTATATTTGCATGATTACAATATATCTATGTTGGAATTACAAGCAGTGCCATATAGGTTTTAAAACAGTTTTATAAAGTAGAACCTTATTTTCCATAGATAGTTGAGATTTTCACGCTAGAGTTGTTTTCTTTTCGCGCTTATGTATTTGACAGTATTAACACTAGGAATTGAAGTGCCATTGAGAAACACAGCTGGGCAATTTTCTCTTCTTGTTGTAAAAGTGATGTGACTCGACTTTTTGGTGTTAACAACAATGTTCCCTTTTGTAAGCCAATCATAAAGATAATTTTGCTGCAGCTGTAAAATTTTAGAAGCCTCTGAAGGGGATTAACTACAACATAAGAATGCTGTATCGTCCGCATATGTAGCGACTGTTACATCGTCTCTTGTCGGAATATCATTTGTTTATAAAGTATATTTGGGAGTATACGTATCCCAATAAAAAAACGAATTGTTTTCTTTAATTTAATTGAAATTTATTTAATCAAAAAATTATAAAATTCATTTCTTTCCAATACAATTAAAGTGAACTGCTCGTGGCGAACAAACAAAGAAGAAAAGGCAAAATAAAAATGGTTCTTATTAACTAGTTACATAAAAAAAGGCAAAAGTAATTGAATAATAAATACTAATCGGTACTTGCTGTACAACAGGGATGTTTAAGTAATAGGGCGCCACAATATTCCCCGCGCTGGAGAAGACTCACCTGAATCTCAACGGGATTCGAATATGCCGACCACTGGAAGTAGTGTGAGGCAGTTTGACTTCGGTTGAAAAACTTACCGCTGGCGTCGCATTAGTGGCTTTGTTTGTTAATCTCGTAGATGGTTTCTGCTGACTTACGTCATTATTGGGGGGTAGTTGCCGATTAGCTGGAACGTCTGGTGATATTTGTTGACAAGGGGAAATTTCTGGAAATAGTTGCTGTCTAGATGTTATGTGATTTGGATCGGTACTAGCCATAAAAGCTGGTTTAAGTCTATCTATACTGATGTTGCTATGACGGCCTCGTACTGATACCTTGAAAAATTTGTCGAAACGCCTAACTACCACATAAGGACCGTCGTATGGATGAGTTAGTGATGGTCGGACTGAGTCGTTGCGAACAAACACGTGAGAAGCGGACCAAAGGCTTTTAGAGATGAACGTTGGGGGTGTTGAGTGGTGGGCTGACTCAGTCGGCCTAAGCTTTTGCATAGATGCTCGAAACTCATTGACGAAGTCGCTGTCAAAAGCCGTATCCTTTACTTGATGGAAAAATTCTCCCGGAATCGTGAGGGTTGAGCCGTAAACTAATACTGCTGGCGAGGCATTTATATCTGGCTTAAAGGCGACCCGTAAGCCGAGCAAAATCATGGGTAAATGAAAAACCCATTTGGCCGGATTATGGCAAAGGATGGCAGCTTTAAAGGTTCGATGCCACCTCTCAATCATTCCATTTGCTTGCGGATGGTAAGGCGTGGTACGGAGATGGGAAGCACCAATCGTTTTAACTATCTCGGCAAAGATTGATGACTCAAATTGGCGGCCACGGTCCGACGTTATACGTATTGGAACACCAAATCTTGCAATCCAGTGGAACAGAAGAGCTTTAACTACCGATTCTGCAGTCATATCGGGAATCGGGATTGCTTCAGGCCAGCGAGTAAAACGGTCAACTATTGTTAAACAATACCGTTGTCCTTCGCAATATGGGAACGGACCAACGATATCAATGTTGATATGGGTGAAACGCTGTCTAGTCGGCTCAAATCTAGTGGGAGTTGAGCGAGTGTGTCTTTGGACCTTTGATCTTTGGCATTGCAAGCAGTTCCGAACAAATACTGAACAATCTTTCCGAATGCCAGGCCAACAAAATCTGGCGGTTGCCAACTTGATGGTGGCCCGGACCCCTGGATGTGACAATCCGTGAACCGTTGCCAAAATTTGCTTCCGAAATTCCCTCGGAATAAAAGGGCGAATATGGGACGTTGCAGTGTCACATATAAGCTGACTGCCACAACCTGTGATTGGAAAAGGTTTTTGTTTCAAAGAAATCACTTCAGTACCTGAATTGCTAAGCAACCGCTGAAGCTCCTCATCCTTTTGCTGAGCCGCTGCTATACAGGAGTAGTCTACCGTCTGACTGACTGCGTCTACGCGAGAAAGTGCGTCAGCTGTAGCGTTCGTTATACCAGCGGTATGGCGGATGTCGGTACTAAATTGACTGATAAAATCGAGATGGCGTAGTCTGCGCGGTGAAGCTTTCTCAAGTTTTTGACGAAACGCAAAAATGAGCGGTCGATGGTCGGTAACCAGATAACATTTTCGTCCTTCTATCATATACCGAAAGTAGCACACAGCTTGATACATTGCCGTCAGTTCTCGGTCATATGTTGAGTACTTTCGTTGCGTTGCACTGAGTTTCTTTGAGTAAAATGCTAATGGTTGAAGGCAATCGTCGACTTTTTGATGCAGGGCCGCGCCTACTGCCGTATCGGATGCATCTACGTAAATCGCCAGCTCGGCATCAGCGGCGGGATGAGCTAAAAGGGCAGCATTAGCAAGCTCGTCTTTGCATTGCTGAAAAGCAGATTCTGTGACTGAGTCCCAAACTAATGGTGTACGGTCGTTCTTTTTGTTTCCTGTGATAAGCTGTTGTAGCTTCATTTGATATGATATCGCGCTTGGTAGAAATTTTCGATAAAAATTAACCATTGCTATGAACCTCTTAAGCTCCTGAGCCACTTTTGGCTTAGGAAAGTCGCGTATTGCCGTCACTTTCTCTGGGAATGGTCTAATACCCTCAGCGCTAACGAGGTGACCAAGAAATTTAATTTCGCTTTTGCCAAATTCGCATTTCTTTAAGTTTATAGCCAGATGATTTTCTCGAAGGCGGCCAAAAACTTCAGCAAGGTCGCGGCGATGTTGGTCGATAGAAACGGATGCCACACAAATGTCGTCAATGTATGGAAAGACAAAATCTAAGCCACGCAGCACATCGTTAATTAGTCGCTGAAAGGTTTGGGCTGCATTGCACAGCCCAAATGTCATAAACTTGAATTCGTACAAGCCGAAAGGTGTGCTAATTGCGGTCTTGGCAATATCACCGGGGTCGATTGGTACCTGGTGGAAAGCCTTTTGTAAATCAATTTTTGAGAAAACTTGCTTACCTCTAAGATTTGCAGTGAAGTCTGACAAATACGGTAATGGGTAACGATCCGGTAGCGTCTGTGCATTTAGTGCACGGTAGTCCCCGCATGGCCTCCAAGTTCACTTTTTTTTACCAAGTGCAACGGACTGGACCAGTTGCTTTTAGATGGCTGGCAAATCCCGGCTTTCATAAGGAATTCAAACTCCTTTTTCGTAGCTACGAGTTTTTCTGGTGAAAGACGTCTTGGTCGACAAAATACAGGTTGTCCGGTAGTATCAATCTTATGACAAATTGAGGATTTGGTTGTAGAGCCGTAAGGTGAAAGTCGGGTTATATCGGTGAAGTCTTTTAAAATGTCAGCAAATGGATCGGTAGTATCAAAGGTTTTTATGGCAGCCGTTTCGCAAGATATAGGAGATGTAAGCTGAGAAACTACACCAGTTATATTGTCTATGAGACGGTTTCGTTTTATGTCGATCAGCAAGTCAAAATGCTTGATAAAATCACACCCAATGATTGGTGACGTCACGTTGGCAACTATAAACGACCAGAAAAAATCTCGACGTAGGCCAAGGTCAACCTTAACGCGTTTCTCACCAATTACCTTGATTGGTGATCCGTTTGCGGCGTATAAAACGATGGCGGTGGGACGAACATCGAAAGATTTCACAGTTGATGGTAAAACGGAAACATCAGCACCGCTGTCTACTAAAAAATTTTGGTTTGATAATTTGTCTCGTACTTGGAGGCGAAATACGTGGCAACTGGTGGTGGTAAATTCGCCGGGAAACGCCACCTGCCTTGGGAGTCAATTAGACTGTTGGTTTGAGGTTGAAGAGCTTGTTGACAAGGCGTTGACTTTGCGCTGCTTATGTCTACACGGGCTGCGGCACTTTTGCGCGTTTTGGCCGTGTTTCTTATGGTACCAGCACTCAGCGCCTGAGGTGTTGTGCAAGTAATTTGCGCGACTTTTCGACCGACTGCGTCGTGGCGTGGTTTGTCGCGTCCGCGAATCGGAACGAGTTGAAAAACGTTCGAATTTTTTCCCAACTCGAGAACGGCTACACGAAGTTCATTTATTTCGCTTGACGATTTGACCTGCACGCTTCCAACTTGGTTTGACGCCATTGCATCAATAATAGCATCGGCAACCTTCGTAAACTCAGCAGGCGTACCCGCCGAAGCTGCTACAACAGGCTGGGCACATTCCGGTAAGCGTTTAGTCCATAGCCCTTTCAGTGCTGCCTCTCCCAACGTTGTACCGGCTACGCGCTTCATCTCGAAATATAATTCTGAAGGTTTTTTTTCGCCCAAGGGAAGCTCAGATAGCAAGCGGTTTAAACGACGCTGTTCGCTGTCGGCGAAATGGTTAATTATTTTTTCTTTAATGTAGTCGTACCTGTTTATTGGCGGCATATAGGCGATAACATCGGCAAGCTGAGCGATGACATTTGGGTCAAGGGCTGCCAAAATGGTTGCGGTCTTCTGCTTATCTGCTAATATGCCTGATGCCGTGAACCAAAAATCCATGGAAATGAACCATGCATCGATATTAGCACTTGACATAGGTGGAACGGGTAGCCGGGCATAGATTACGGATATGTTTCCTTGTGTGGTGGCGGCAGCATCGATTGCTTGCCTCGGAGTTTCGCTAGAGAGGCCACTGTCATTGGCAGTGTGGTGCAACGTAGTATTTTCTTCTGCCATTGCAAAAAACTCAGCACGTTGTTTGTTACAGAAAATGGCGGTCGAGTGTAACCAAGTACTGCCGTACAAATAAAATTGTAGTTCACGATAATTCTTTAGTACCCAATGTTAGGGAGTTTACCGTCGGGGTCACCAATTTGGGAGTATACGTATCCCAATAAAAAAACGAATTGTTTTCTTTAATTTAATTGAAATTTATTTAATCAAAAAATTATAAAATTCATTTCTTTCCAATACAATTAAAGTGAACTGCTCGTGGCGAACAAACAAAGAAGAAAAGGCAAAATAAAAATGGTTCTTATTAACTAGTTACATAAAAAAAGGCAAAAGTAATTGAATAATAAATACTAATCGGTACTTGCTGTACAACAGGGATGTTTAAGTAATAGGGCGCCACATATATAAAATTGGTCCAAGGACTCTTCCTTGTGCGATTCCAGCTTCAATTTGACAAATACGAGAAAAATCGTTGTTGATTTTGACGTAGAAACATCTGTTTTTCAAATATCGCTAGCTTAGAGAGCAAAGGCGCCAACTGCACTTTTTAAAATTTTTCAGGAGAGACAAAAACTGTATAAAAAAATTTACATTATATTTTATAAATTTTTTTGAATGGGATTTATATTTCTTCCACAAAAAAAAAAATCAAACAAACAAATTTAAATAATATGACTTAGTTTGGGTTTTTAATGCCGATAGCATTTAATATTTCTTGTAAAAAAAAAACATTTGCATTGTATACAGTCTTAGTTCATTGCTGCACTGTTTTTATTTTTTATTTATTTTATTTATTTATTTATTTCAGCTATAAGGACATTGAGAATTAAATTCTTTTATAGTCCAGAGGATTACATAATGAACACCAATAGTAATAATAATAATAATAATTACAAAAGTAATAATAACAATAACTAATAGTAGTAATAATAACAACAGTAATAATAATATAATTATAAAATCAAGTTTTGAACAAAACAATAAGTAATAAAACCAAAAGAAAATAAAAATTAGAGCAAAATTAAATGGTACATACTAAAAAAATTTTACTAAGCAGTTATAAAAAAGAGGATACAAAAAAAAAAAATATATAATAATAAAGAGAAAGATGGAGTAAAAGGCTAGCCATTTAGTGAAACATAATCCATAAGAGTTTTCTTGAATCTCTGTCTGTCAACAATTAGTTTTATATTTGAGGGCAACGAGTTCCAAAGCTTTATGGCATTGATGAAGAAAAATCTGCTTGAGTTTAAATAGCTGTAACGAGGGGGTATTAAGGTCACACCCCTGGCCGATCTACCGAATGAAATTTTGTCAAACAGGTATGTCGGTGATCGATCATTTAATAATTTGTGAAGAAATAATAGGTTTCGCATGCGAAGGTAGTCTACCAAGTCACAACCAAGAATCATGGTTCTCCAAGATGAAACACTACTAAATCTGTGAATACCGTATATATAACGAGTTGCATTGTTAAACGAGACTTATAATTTATGTAGAGTGCACGAGTCCAATTTGCTATACACCACCGCAGAAGTTGCAATAAGGGGCATAATTAATTGTACAATAAGACGTTTCCTGATCTCCATCGGTGTGTAACCAGAGGTTATTCGTAGATTGCGAAGTGTCATATACACACTACGTACTACATTATTAATATGATCACTGCATGACAGGGCTGAGTTGATGTAAAAACCAAGGTATTTCACTTTTTCCACATATGCAAGTGGAGTGTCGCCTACGCAAACAATTGGAAGCTGATTAAAATCAAGTTTCATCCTACTGATGGGTAATAAAACTGATTTTACCGGATTCAGCATAAGGTTGTTAGCTATAGCCCACTGATAAACAGCTTTAAGGTCCTCATTAAGTTTGTAACACATATCATCAACAAGACCAATGCGACTAGATATATACAATTGGATATCATCAGCATATGCATGAATGTTAACAAAATTGACGACATTAAATATATCGTTGATAAAAATACTGAATAGCAAAGGTCCAATAACTGAGCCCTGTGGAACTCTAGAAACCTGACTCTCTTAAACCGATAACAACCTTTTGTACACGATCAGATAAGTAGCTACTTATGAGGGACACTGCGCTTCGATCAAAGCCAAAGAAACATTCCAATTTCCTACAAAGTAGTGAATGAGCTACTCTATCGAAGGCCTTTGAAAAGTCCAATAAGCACATTAGCGACAGATCACCCACATCATATGCTGGCCTGATATCATCAAGTACTTTCATAACAGCAGTAGTACAACTATGGTTTGAGCGAAACCCAGATTGCAACGGCGACAACAAGCAATTTGTATTGATGAAGTCAATCATTTGCCGTGTCATTATTGTTTTACATACTTTACCAAGAACAGGAAGTATACTAATAGGCCTAAATTCACTAGGGACCTTTGGAGAGTTTGTTTTTGCAACCGGTATAATCCTACCAATTTTCCATACTTTTGGAAAAGTGGAAGTTGTAATACAATAATTAATGATATGTGTGATAAAACCAACAACATAGGGTAATATTATTCTTATACACACACCATCTTCACCAATGGCATTAGAACGAATGCTCAACACAGTACTATAGACTTCATCATCAGATACAGTGGAAAACTCAAATCCATTCGGACAAACACAAGAGGGCTGAATAGTAGACAAGTCTGGATCATTTGGATTGTTAAATGAAAAAAAATCATTTAGAGTGTTAGGATCCAATAGACATTCTGAGTTTTCACGCGGGTGGACACCTAACCTTTTGATATCCATCCAGAGCTGTTTAGGGTGTAGTGACGTGCTTAGCTTCCGCGAGAAAAAAAGTTTCTTCGCTTCTCGCACAACCAAATTAGCACGATTCCTAGCTCTATTATACAATTCCCTATTTGCAGCAGAGGGATTTTTTTTCCATCTGTTATAACTTCGATTGCGCTCACGAATTGAGTTTTTAACAGTCGCATTAAACCACGGACATGAAGATTTCCTAACGTGAAAACTACGCAATGGTACATGTTGATTGTAAATATGTAGTATTGTCGCCAGAAATACCTCCAATTTGTTATCTACTGTGGACTCGTACCAGCAGTCAGTTAAGTTACTATTAACAAGGTCAGAAAATAATAAGGGATAATTAATTGATTTGAAATCCCTATACGATACCAAACATGATGTCTGAGTTTTATTAAGACTAATATTAAGCGAGCAAAACAAGAGGTCATGATCTGAAACAAGATTTAATTGAAATAAAATTGCCGAAAATTTTGTCTGTGTGTGACTTAAATTAAATTATAAAACAAGTAAGAGTGCTATATTCGGCTGTGCCGAATCTTATATACCCTTCACCATTGTGCGAGCAGAATACAATCTCATCCATTTGTGGACCGATCATGCTGAATTTCAATAGCAAACAATTCCGGACCATATGTGACATAAATGTATAATAACCTGGCCCCCATTATATATGGGGTCTTCCGAAAATCCATTTCAACGGACAGACGGACATCGTTAAATCAACTTCGCTTCTAATAAGGACCCAGAATATATATACTTTATAGGGTCTAACATCAATATTATAGAAATTGCAAACGGAATGACAAACTTATATATACCCTATTCACCACCTGTGGTGAAGGGTATAAAAATGAATTTCTTAGGTTTTTATCACATAAAATCAGCAGTCTTACTTCGTTGCTGCTTATATAAAATAAAAAAGAAAATATGTAGCGCCTACATTGAGGATACATATATGTATATTACTCGTGAGGTAATTCTTCATAAAACTTGTGGTGATCTTTTGCCAAGGTCATTTTTAAATATTGTAAATCGTTATATTTCCTAGTTTTAATTTTTTTCTCTCACTTTTTGCGGTCTCACAAGTTGCGGTTAATCAGAGAAATAATTTTATTTGTTCTTTGAGGATGTTGTTGCCATGAATTTGGGAATCTCAATTTGTAAAACATTTTTTTTTCTGCTGTATATGGGCATTTCCTTCAAAAGGTCCACCGTGACCGAAAATTTAAAAGTCATTAAAAGCTGATTATTTTACGATATTGTTATAGAGAAATATTTAGATTTTACTAATTTTATAAATTTACCCATAAATTTGTTCACTTAGATAAAAAATCAGACTGCAAAGTTGTGCAAACGTAATTTCTTATTTGTGAGAATGTTTTATTGCATGTTTTCTTTAATATTATCTTCCTTAAAAGAGGTGATATTTGATGAAAATTATTCCAAAACAATTTTCTTACATGGTCTGTAATCTAAGGAAGAGTTCGAAGAGAAATATGTTATTCGGATTGACGGTAAATTTTTATTTGTTTTAAATCATTATTCAGTTAAATTATTATGAAAAAATTTCACGTATCGGACCAGATTTTGGCTGAAACAAAAAAAAAAAAAAAAAAAAAAAATACAGAAGATTTTGGAATCAAACCAAAGACATTTTAATGCTTCATTGCAACGAAAAATTCTGAAAGTAGTTTGACTAAAAAATTGTGCCAGGTGTAGTGTAGCTTCGCTGAATTACGCCTTTTTATACATGGCCACAAAAGCTACTTCTATTTTTTTCACGTTCGAACAGCTACTTCTTTTGCCATTATCTTTGACCTTTAGCATAGATAATAGTGGTTTCTTAGTGCTTTAATTTAAGGGTTAAAAGAACGTAAAAATATTTATTGTTTAAAATGTTATTGCATTTTTGATGCGTACGACTGTCACGTTCAACACTTTGGAATTACCCATTTCTTATCGCACGAATATCAGTGGTATCACTTTTTTCCCGGCCAGGACGAATGCTTTTCACGAATTGAAGGTCTCTAAATGTTTTGAAAAAAGTGTGATTCAAATATTCCACTTCATAAGATTCTGGGTTCTTTCGAGCATCTTTACAAATTGCAATATATTCTGCAGGTACGTCAATAGTCCGATGCTTCAACGCACGCTCTATGAGTGAGTGAATGCTGTCAGCCTCCATTCGCGTGTGTCCAGTTTCTAAAATTTTTTTGTTCTGTTGTTATTAGATCTTTAACAGCTGTATTCAATAAAGCATTACTCATAGTCACATTTCTGTTTTGGTATGAGCATCCGTCTCTGTAAAAAATAATTTTTGCCGGGATTTCAGTGCCACTGAGGTAAGGAAGAATTTTTTGTTCAACAAAATATAACCAAATGCTTGCGAATTCTTCCGCAAACACGCCACCTTCAACCTCATTCCACTCATAGTCACATTTCTGTTTTGGTATGAGCATCCGTCTCTGTAAAAAATAATTTTTGCCGGGATTTCAGTGCCACTGAGGTAAGGAAGAATTTTTTGTTCAACAAAATATAACCAAATGCTTGCGAATTCTTTCGCAAACACGCCACCTTCAACCTCATTCCAAATAAAACAGTAACCTTTATGGTTTATCAAATTATAGAAAACTAAATTGTGCACTTGGAATTTTGTACGATAGATTTTGGTGCCATTAAAACCGCTTGCAGATCTACAGTTAGCACGATACGCTCTTCGGCTATGTCCTTTTGCTTTTCATTTCTGGCTTCTTCTTTTTTTTTCTTGGTGAAGAGCGTATTAGTCATGCGAAATGTTATCCATAAAATGACGCATTGATCTTTTTTTTTGGCGAAAATAATCAATCATTTTTTACTTCAAGTGCTTTTTACGTAAAAATTGTAAATCCTTCGTTTTGAGTTTCAGTCCGGTAGAAGATATTTTGTTTGTGTTGCTGCACGACAATTGTGCGACTCCATGACTGGCAAAGCATCCAAAAAAGAATTCAAATATATTTCGTTGTATTTGAATTTTTGCTACTGGTTACAGGCCGCTTTACCATACTCAGCATTGCATATCTACCAATGTCCAGTGTATTTAAAAAAAAATCTGCACACACGCATATTTTTATTATCAATTTTTTGGTAATATTTTAAAGTTTGACACGTCTAACAGAGGGGAGTACTTTGTATTAAGGTATTTACATAAATTTGTTTTTGTTTTATATCCATGCTCCAAAATTGTTCAAGTAGTCTATCTCTCTCGTCGTCAGTGAATTGCTCGCATTGCATGTCTGATTTGCCAGTTTTACTTGTACATATACACCGCTGCTTCATTGCTCTTGCATCTCTCTTTTTTATAGCACCAAACGTTATTTTCTTTCTTTTTTCCATAATATGATTTACCACTTTGTGTTCGATATTTATTTTGACTGCTCATCTAATCTGCGTGTTTAACTTGCACTCTCTTTTTGCGCTTTTTGGATTTTACGGGCATGCCCATGGAATAATCCGAATCGCTGTGGAAACTATTGGGTGATTTTTTAAGAGCTATAGGAAAGTTTAAAAAATACACATGAAATCTTTATTTGAATCGATAGTACGGTCCATATAATTTAATGTTTGAAGATTATTTCATGCAAATGTTGACCGTGACTGCGCCTCAAATGGTCCATCCGCTTAGTCCAATTTTGGCATACTCTTTCCAACATTTCGGCCGGTATCTCATGCGTCAATTGAAGCGGGCATGTGTGTATAGACATGAGCTTTAACATAGCCCCACAAAAAATAGTCTAAAGGCGTTAAATCGCACGATCTAGGCGGCCAATTGACCGGTCCCGAACGTGAAATAAAATGTTCACCGAACTCGCCTCTCAATAAGACCATTGTTAAGGCCCAGTTAGGCGAACGTTGCTGTACTGTAAGCACGTTGGTGCGCTTATAGAACATTTAAAAATGTGTCATATATATTTCCCATACATAAACAAAAAGCAATAGTATACATAAAACAAAACACACAGTGATGGGAATCAAAAATGTTTAAATGGTGACCGATGTGCAGAAAAAGTACCAAGTGATTTAAATGGTATTAAAACAGTATTAAGTGTATGTAAAAAACGTTAGTAATTTAATATTTATATTATAGATTTACAATAAACAAATTTGTATTTTATCATATATATTTTTAACATACATATATTGTATTGTGGTGTACGCAACAAACAAGGTTTTGATACCATTTAAAGCCTTTTATTTCTTTCACATTTCCATTGTATGTGTATATGAATTTGTTTATTTTTTACATCTAAACATAAATATATTTGTTTATATGCAAATATGTTGTATTTTAAGTTGTTTTGTCTCAATTCCATAGATTTACTGAAAAAAGTTCCAAAAAAAAGAGCAAAAACACCCACATCCAATTAAACATACAAGCAGCCCATCACTGCTTTACAACTGTCACGTAACAACGGCATAAAAATCTGTTTTATACAGATCGAGACGTTCCGTCAACGTGACATTCAAATTCAGTAAGCATTTACATTGTTTGCAAATAACAAAACGAACCAGACGTTCCGTTAGGGGACGTGGACGTTCGGCTAACTCTGCCTTTAAGCGGCCTGTGTGGCATGTTGCACCGTCTTGTTGAAACCACATGTCATGCAAGTCAAGCTCTTGCATTTTGGGCAAAGAAAAGTTGGATATCATATCACGGCAGCGCTCACCATTCACAGTTACGTTACGATTCGCATCATCTTTGAAGAAGTACGGTTCAATGATGCCACCAGCCCATAAACCGCACCAAACTGTGACTTCTTCTGAATGTATTGGTAGCTCTTGCAATGCTTCTGGCTGACGCCAAAATCGACAATTCTGCTTATTAACGTACCCATTGAGCCAAAAACGAGTTTCGTCGCTGAACACAATTTTTCGATAAATTTTTTGATAATTTTTGATAATAAAATTCAATAATTTGCAAGCGTTGTTCGTTTGTAAGACGATTCATGGTTAAATTATAGACCAAACTGAAGATGTTTGACAGTGAAACAAAACACGAAACGTGCGTCAGCTGTTTTAACCAGTGTTGCCAAAAAGATAATAGCTAAAAAATCACCCATTATAAGGCACGAGTCCAAAAACACCATCGTCTACATTACTTTGATATAAATATCATCATATATATACTAAGAATATTTCTTCCACAAAAAAAAAATCAAACAAAAACAAACAAACAAAACAAACCATCGTCTACATTATTGCCAAAAAAAGTCAATGTTATTGCTATTTTCAATTGCTTGTGAAGCAGTGTTGTTACTTTCGTCTTTTGCCATACAGACCTTTTAATAAATGAAGTTAATATTTGTAAAACAATAATAAGAAAATGTTACCTTTTGCAAGCAAAATAAATGTTAGAAACAGCAATAAAATAATTTTTACGGAGGACGAACGAACAACCAGCACAATTTGGCAACATTCACATGTGTTTAATGAACTAAGCTCGCGCTTTTTGACAGCGATGTACATGGCACTTTTGCGCATCAACACGAAACCATATGAAAAAAAAATTTACCAACCTTTTTTTAAACGATGTATTTTTTGACTCTCTGGTTCTGCATTAAAATCTCAATTTTGTAAAAAAGTGCAGTTGGCGCCTTTGCGCTCTAAGCTAGCGATATGATAAAAATAATAAATAAAATGCAGCAGGAAGCATGTTTTTTAATTTGTATAATAATCCCTCATGCCATACTTTATCAAAAGCCTGCTGGATATTCAAGAATACAGAAGAACTATATTTCTTATTTTCAAAAGAGTCAGTTATCAACTGACTCTGGTGTGCCATGTTGTCTTCAAAATCCGAACTGGTGATCAGGAATAATATTGCGTTTCTGAAGTAATGGATTTAAACGTTTGGGAAATAATTTTTTAAAAAGTTTTGATAAAATAGGCAATATCTAATAGGTCTGTACGACGTCATTATATTTTCCGGCTTACTTGGTTTTATTATATAAGGGTTTTATATAACTTCGGCACACTTCCATTGAGAAGGAGAGTGTTGGAGACGTAAAATGGAATTAAATATTAAAGTGAGCAATAAGATTCCCTTAAAAGGCAAAGACTTTATTGCAACCGCATCTATTTTGTCATATAACGTAGATTTATTGTTATTAAGGGCGCATATCTCCATTTTTGTTTCTTTAGGTGTAATATGCTTTATAGGCAACTCCATTTGACAAGCTATGTCTAAGAAATGTGCGACATCGTCGACATAATTACTCGTTTGTTGAGGCTTAAAATTGATTCTTAATGTCCAGCAAATGCATAAGATTTTTCTTTATCAGTTCTGAGCCAAGCATCATTAGAATTTTTGATAGGAACATTCTTTTTTGTAGGTCACTTGAGAAATTTAGTAGCATTGTACAGTTCATGGGCTTTTTTTTTTTGTTTTGAGGTTTCAGTTTTATTAGATAGGAATTTATATATTCATTTCTCTCTTTCTTCAACACCTCTGAGCATAATTTAATGGCCAAATACCAGTTTGCCTTATCCCTTGGGTTTCTAGTTCGGTGCCACACTCTTCTTAGACGTCTAGATTGTCTTATCATATCTAAAGTAACAGCGTATGCATGCACTTTTCGACCTAAATCCCGAGTACGAATGGATGATGGTGGGGTAGATAAGGACGCAGCTTCATGTATTAATAAATTAAAAGATTCTATGCCGTCATCTAAATCTTCCGCTGTGTTTATTTCGGTATTTAGATTTAAATTATTTCCAACAATTTCTTTAAAGTAGTTCAAGTTAGTATTCCGATTGATTAGTTTCCCATTTTTAGATGATATTATCACATTAGCATTTAAATTAATTATAAACGGTGTATGCTTAGAGCTTAAGCTATCGTCATCTAAAATGTCTAGCGAGTGCCTAGAAATTCCAGAATACACAGCAAAATCATGAAGATCTGGTATTTTTGCTACATCAGTGGGCCAATATGTTGGATTTCCCCGAGAAAGTGTAGAACAATTGCCTTTTGAAATACATTTGTATAATTCTTTACCTTTGGGGTTAGTGAGTCCTGAGCCCCACCATGGGTGTTTTGAATTATAATCACCAGCAAAAATAAAACGTGGTCCCAAAAATTTATAATAGCTTTCGTATTGTTCACATTTAACTGCCTGTCTAGGAGGAAAACATATGGAGTGTATACTGATACAGCGGCTTGTAAATAATCTTTTTGAAATCCTTTCTCAGGCCCGTATATAACCTTACGTAAATACTGGAAGGAGACCTACATTAATACACTTTTAAAAGAAATTAATCCCTTTTGAATATTCCGTTCTATTTTCCAGATTTTAACATTTTACTACTGTCATTATGAAAACTTAAACTCGATGAAATCCATCTTTTGCACTAAACATAGAGCTACACAAATGCAAACGAATCGCAAAAGATGCTAGGAAAAGTTTTACTTTCTATATTATTTGTACATTGTACACAAAATGCCAATATGTATGCACACTCAAAAGAAAAATCAATCCATCCGTTCTCAAATCAATCCGAAGCGGAGAGTACGGATTTTCTTGAATCAAGTACAGAAAGATTGATTCAAGTACGGATTTTCAATCGCAAAATACTTAAATTATCCATATTCAATCCCGTTTCGTACTTGAAATAATCCAGAAATGAGATTGAGTTAAGTAAAAATAAAGCTTTGTACAGACGATGGTCAGATCTTACAATATTGGTAAGCAGCGTTGCTTAAATTGCATTAAAATTGGCTAAAATGTCTTAAAAATGTGTGAACATTTTAAGCTCATTTGTATTTGCAGAAGTGCAAAATAAATGCATCTGACAATCGCACCATTGTCAAAAAAATATTGCTGTTGGCAACGCCTGCTTACAATATTGTAAGATCTGACCATCGTCTGTACGAAGCTTAAGATTGAATAAATCTCAAAACGGCTTGATTAAGAATTTAAAAATTGTTTTAATCCGAATTCGTACTTAAAATAATCCGAAATTTAGATTGATTTATGTAAAACTAAGATTGAATCAATCTCAAAATGCGATTGATTCAAGTATTATAAAGTTGATTTTATCAAGAAATTAGAAAGAAAAAGTTATAATGATTGATTTGCTTACCCGTATTACACCTTACAGAATGATTGTTTACGCGCATAATGTAAACGGTCCCTGATTATTGTTCAGTGGACTAATTACTGTTTCGTTAAATTGAAGTTGTTGTTATTTGTGTCAATGTTATTATTATTTATGTATACAATTATTACTTCTGTAAACCCCAAGCGTACGGTACGTACTGAGGAAAAAAACCCCAAAAATATAAATAAAAACCCCAATAATTTTTAAAACCCAAAAATTTAACCCCGTGTTTTTCTCATTTTAATTATTTTCGAGAAAATATTTCAAGGAAAACATTTTGGTCCTTCGACCCGGATTTAAACCCCCGAGTCCTTGAAATATTTTTAAGAAAATATTTTATTTTCAGAATCCCCAGTGCTTTTGTTTGCATCAAATCATTTGCGATCCTCATCATTTTTATTTTCAACCCCCATTTCATATTTAAAACAAAAGGTAAGTTGTGTGATTTGTATTTACATATAAGTGCAAAATAAAAAGTGATATTAAAAAAGAAAAGGCAAAACCAACAAGTGCGCGAGTCAATTTGCCGTCGGCAAAACACCACAGTGTGAAAGTTTGTGTTTGTGCTTATTTTACTCCCCGTTTTTATCCCTAAATTCGCGTGTGTTTTTTAGTCCAGAAAAGTATATTTTTTTAATAAGTAAAATACATAATTAATTTCTTTTAAAGAATTTCTAAATTAATTTCATTTTATTTATTTAAAGTGATATTTTTTATTCAATTGAAATTGTTTTTGTTATTTTTAACCCGCGGTTTTATTCTCTGTTAACTACTCTGTTAACAAAAGCTTTTTATTTTTTCCCCCCGATCGTGCTCTAGAGAGAATAATACTCGCTGCTTTTTACTCGGCAATTTTGCCAACGAGAAAGGACGGACATACGTGAATTTTGTAAAGTAATTAATTTTAAATAATTGAGTGATTATTTTAAATTTACCCCTTTAATTATTAAAAAATTAATTACAAAATTAAAAAATAAAATAACCCTGTGTTCACAAGTGAGTGCAATTTTTTTATTTTTATTAAAAGCAGAATATTACATCTTTACTGTGTGTTTGTTGGTTTGTTTTGTTTTCTCTTTTTTATATTGTCACACACACAACGTACACTAGTGCTGCAACTTTTTATTCGTGCGAAAACCCGGTTACTAATAAATTAATTGTGAAAAGTGATTATTTTTGACTCCGTTATTGATTTTTTGCCCTAAATAAATAATTTATTAATTAAATTAAATAATAATCGCTATAAACAGCTAATTTTTAGTAAATTAAGAATATTTGAATTACCCATAGTGGGTACCCGTTAACATTTCGCAGTGGCACAAGTGTTTTTGAACGAATTTTTTACCTTTTTTAATTAAACAGAGAGTTTTTACACTTGTAGACTTTTATATAGACTGAAGTTTAACCCGATTTTTTCTTTATATCGCAAATTTACCCCGGTTTCTTATTTTTATTCGCGATATTTACCCATTTTATTGAATCAAGAACTCCAAGTGTAAAATTTTTACTTTGTTTTTTATAAATATATTTTTATTTTTACCCATTATTTTATATTTTTTATTCAATAAATTTATTTTATAAATATTTTTTACCAAAGATACCCATTTTTTTTGTAAGACTGTGTTATTTCTTTTTTGAGAATCGAATATATTTCCATATTTTAACCCTGTTAATTAACACAAGTTTAGTGATCGTTCTTTTTCTCATTTTTTAAGCAAGTTTTTATCGGTTTGTTAATATTTTTCCTTTAAAATTTCTCCATATACATTGAGATCAAAGATGGATATGACTACATTTATCCGCAATGCCGACCGTATGGCAGACTTTGAGGCATATATTGCCACTTTACCCGTAGCGGAACACCAACTCGGTTCTTTAAGTAGTCATGAGAAAGAGCTCAATCGGTTATGGGAAGCTGTTCGGTTAACATACGACTCCTTGTTAATTGAGGCCGAAAAATTAAAAGATCCCCAGATTAGAGAACTGAAAGCAAAATACTTTCAGTCTTATGGCACCTATACCCGGGGGATATCTCTTATTACAGGTCACCTAGAACGACTTAAATTAGCGACGCAGGTCGAAAGGTCAATTGCGCAAGCCGCACCCATGATTAATTTACCCCCTTGTAACACCCCAATATTCTATGGTGACTATAAGAGCTGGCCCTCATTTCGAGATATGTTCTCAGCTTTGTATGGTAATAACCCCCGTTTAACCCCAGTGCAGAAATTGTACTACCTGTTGCAGAAAACTGCAAAGGATGCACATGATACCATACAAACTGTGCCCCTTACCAACGATGGTTATGAGGTCGCATGGAAAAAGTTGGTTGATACCTATGAGAATAAAGATGCCCTCATAAATGAACAGCTTCGAGCCCTTTTAAATATTAAACCGCTTTCACAAGAGTCAGGAGCGACTATTAAAAATTTGCAAAGAACGATAAATGATTGCATTACGAATTTGTCGTTACTTGAAGTAACCCCCGAAATATTTTACCACGTAATGCTTGTGTATATTTGTGCTACAAGGCTACCCGAGAACACTCTGAGTCTCTGGGAACAATCCAAAAAACATTCTAAAGAATCCCCTAAATGGGATGATATGGATGCTTTTTTGACAGCGCATTTTAAAACTCTAGAGTCAATTTCTGACATAAGGCAGTCTCATTTAAACCCCGTTCAAAACCCGAACAAACACCCCACGACTGCCAATACCCGAAATACCCCTAATTTTAACGCTGCCAAAAAATCGTCAAATGAAAATAAGAGGATTCAAAGTTTTGCGACCAAAGCTGCTCCCACCCCAACGGTTTGTCGTTGTTTCCTTTGTGAAGGCTCTCACCCCATTAGACTTTGTCCCAGTTTTTTGAGTCAGAATGTTGATGAAAGAATGTCAACAGTGAAACGACTGAAGTGTTGTTCGAACTGTTTGGCAACTTCCCACGAGTACAGGAATTGTAAAAGTATTCATGTGTGTTCGCTTTGTAAACAGAAGCACCACTCCCTGCTTCATCGAGATGTAAAGTCACATATTTCTGCCAGTAATTTACCCCGGCTCCCTATAGCACCCGGCGTGACTGTGTCTTCATCTCAACCCCCCGTTAATTCAAACCCTAATCCAGCTAGCAGTCACTCTCAACCCCCGCTTAATTTTGCCCCTTCAACTTCTACCGCGGCTCAGAATTTACATACTTATTCCGCACATCTCAAGTCGAACCCCCATTCAGCCGTCCTTTTGGGCTCGGCAGTTTGCATAGTGCATTTAAACGACATCAGATGTGCGGCCCGAGCCTTAGTTGACCCCGGTTCGCAAGGTACCTTTATTTCAAGGAGGTTACAAAGGAAGCTTGCAATTCCCACATTTTCCGTGCCTTCGACAAATGTCACGGGAATGATGGACTGCTTGGCTGGAAAATCCTCTACAATGTGCGCTCTAACGGTCGGTTCGCCGATCGACCCCGGCTTTAGACTTGAAATTAATGCGTACGTTGTTGAGAAAATCACCGGTCGGTTGCCCTCGTATAATATCTCTGGTATTGTAACCACAACTTTCCCTGACATTACACTGACCGACGTCATGTGTACCCGTATGGATATACTTTTTGGAGGAAATGTGTATCCTAAAATTTTAACCACGGATGTCAGAATACATCCGAATGGCAACCTGATCGCCCAGAGAACCGTGTTCGGGTGGATAGTCACAGGTGAAGTTTTTCAGCCCTAACCCTTGCACTCTATAGCATCGTTTTGCACCCATCTCGAGTTAAACACTCAACTATCGCGTTTTTGGGAACTTGAAGAAGTTCCACAAGCGACACAGTTGTCTGAGGACGATGAATATTGTGAAGAACTTTACCGGACCACCACTTATAGAAACCCTGATGGCCGTTACGTGGTCTCTCTCCCATTTCGCCGTGAATTTTCTAATGAATTAGTATTAGGAGATTCTCGTAAAAGTGCATTTTCCCAGTTTGTGCGAAATGAGACTCGCTTGTTAAAAAACCCCGATTTGAAATTACAGTACGACAATGTAGTTCGTGAGTATTTCGAAATGGGACATGTAAAGGCTGTTAAACCCCAGTTTCCACTGCAAATAATTACTATCTACCCCATCATGCAGTGTTAAAGGCTGATAGCGTTACCACAAAACTGAGAGTGGTATTTAATGCTTCAAACCCCTCATCCAATGGCGTGAGTCTTAATAATGCCCTATACCCTGGTCCTGTCTTACAGACAGATCTTACAATTTTATTGCTGCGTTGGCGGTTCTTCCGTTACGTTTTTAATGCAGACATTGAGAAAATGTATCGACAGATACTTGTTCATCCCAACCAAACCCAATATCAGCGGATATTGTTTCGTGATGATCCTGTAGCTGAAGTAAAGGACTATGAGCTTAGTACGGTCACGTTTCGAGTGAATTGTGCGCCGTACTTAGCGTTACGTACTCTATTGCAATTGGCTGACGATTGCAAACCCCTGAGTCCTGCGGCATCTGAAATTTTGAAAACCCAAATGTACGTCGACGACGTGCTGGCTGGCTCTCATGAGCTAGAAGACGCTTTCAAGAGACGTAATGAACTAACCCATGTTCTTGGCTCTGCTGGTTTCGTTTTGCGAAAATGGACAGCCAATCATTTACGACTCTTGGAAGATTTACCCCGTGAGAATCTGCTTAATGCTGATTTCTTAAAATTTTCGGATGCCAGTACTACCAAAACCCTAGGCTTGCGATGGGATGCGACTAAGGATAGTTTCTTTTTCAAAATTGCATCGCAGCCATGCCAGGTTATAGTCACGAAACGTGCTGTCTTGTCCGAAATAGCGAAGTTGTTTGACCCAGCCGGATGGTTTTCGCCGAAAATTATTGTGGCTAAAATTATAATGCAACAAATTTGGAAGGACAAGACAGACTGGGATGAAGTTTTGCACCGCCTTACCCTATCTCAATGGCGCGCATTTTTAAATGATTACCCAAATGTAGAGAAAATCAATATTCCAAGATGGGTTGATTTTCTCCCCGAAAATGAAATTGAACTTCATGCGTTTTGCGATGCCTCTGAAAAGGCGTACGGCGCTGCTCTGTACATTCGAAATAAGTCTTCGATAGCGATCACGACGCACTTACTCGCGTCAAAAACAAAGGTAGCTCCCGTGAAAACTGAAACATTACCCCGATTAGAGCTTTGCGGAGCGGCTTTGATGGCAAAAATGGTAGAATCATTGTGTTCCCAACTAAATCTAGACAGGAGGAAGGTTTACCTGTGGACTGATTCTACTATTGTTTTATCCTGGCTTAAAAAACCCCTGTGCCATTGGCCGACCTTTGTTAAAAACAGAGTAGCGTTGATAGTTAATAAAGTTGGTAATGAAAATTGGTCACATGTAGATTCCAAGGACAACCCCGCCGATTTGGCAAGTCGTGGAATGCTTGCAAGAGATTTAATTGATAATTCTCTTTGGTGGCATGGCCCTGCGTGGTTGAGGCTACCTCGTGAATGCTGGCCGCGTCACCCCCCTATCGACCACCAACACCTTGAAATTCAATCATTTTCTGTTCAGCTCGAACGCCCGTATGACATATTGGAACGATTTTCCGATTTACCCCGTACAATGCGAATTATTTCGTATTGGTTCAGGTGTTTACAGTATTTGAGAACCCGTCAATGCTCGTATGATAACTGGAATTTAACCCAATCAGAAGTGAATTTCACTCGAAATCGCTTGATTCGTATATGTCAGCGGGATTTTATACCGGAGTATAGTAAGCATGCGAAAGGTATACCCTTGTATTTGAAGTGCAGCCTGCTCACTTTAACCCGATTTATTGATTTCAATGGTCCGCACAACGGACGTGAGAACAGCTTCAGGCATTTTCACCCGGCCTTTCGTGAAGCTTGTTCTCTTACCCAGTTCAGAAACTTACTAATTCTTGTTTTTTCTCTTTTTATTCTTTTTTATTCTGTTTTTACCCCATCGAATACATCACGTCGCCCATTGAAGTACCCTCCAACACTAACGCTACTCCCAAACCTGAGAAGAAGAGTAAAAGGAAGAGGTAAAGACGAAGCCACTCAGCTGGCAAACAAACACCAACAACAACATTGCTGCCAGCTCACAATGACCGCAACCCACACGACGACAACAACCCATAAACACAGCACGCCGTCCAACCCCGGCCTTCAACGTTTCTAGTTACACCCAGACTCCGACTAAATAAAAAAAAAAATTTTTTTTTCCTCTGAATTGTCGACCCGCGTTATTCTTAGCCCTCGTTGTTGCAGTATAGCAAGGGGGGCGGGATGTTTACGCGCATAATGTAAACGGTCCCTGATTATTGTTCAGTGGACTAATTACTGTTTCGTTAAATTGAAGTTGTTGTTATTTGTGTCAATGTTATTATTATTTATGTATACAATTATTACTTCTGTAAACCCCAAGCGTACGGTACGTACTGAGGAAAAAAACCCCAAAAATATAAATAAAAACCCCAATAATTTTTAAAACCCAAAAATTTAACCCCGTGTTTTTCTCATTTTTATTATTTTCGAGAAAATATTTCAAGGAAAACAATGATAAAACACCAATATCATGCCTTATATGGCTTTTATTTTAGAAATCTTATGTACATATTTAAGTAAAAATATTAAAATCTAAATGAGAATCAAGAGTTCAAATTTACTTTTTAACCCTAAGTGGTGCACATTAGTCTGGCCAGATTTTGCTTCAACAAAAAGTTTAATCTTTTTTTTTTTACCCAAATTTTTAATAATTTCAATTAGGCTTAAGTTCATTAAATTTAATTTTCATTAAATTATTTTTATGAAGAAAGGAATTTTACAACATGAAAATTAATTAAAATTGTTATTGACAATCTCTCATTTTTAACCGTGGCCAGGGCTCGGTTACCATGACATGTTTCGATCGCAACCACTCGATCTCCTCAGAAGGATTGTCAATAACAATTTTAATTAATTTTCATGTTGTAAAATTCCTTTCTTCATAAAAATAATTTAATGAAAATTAAATTTAATGAACCAAAGCCTAATTGAAATTATTAAAAATTTGGATTAAAAACCATAAAATAGTTCAACAAAATAACCACAATACTAATTTTTTTTTTACTTGATTTAAGAATTTCATACTTATTTCAAGAAATTCCGGGATGGATTTTCGAAAGTCATCCAATTTAGGATTGTTGAGTACGTTTTAGTTTCATTCGAACTTGAATTTTTGAATACGACTCGTACTTAAAGTAATCATAAAAAACTTGATTTATCCCAAGTGTTTTTCTTTCTGTGTATATACATAGATTTTATGCGTAATTTTTATCGCATTCTTGAATAATTCGGGTGTGTTCTTTAATCCGAATCCACTCGAAAGTGGATTACTTCAGAATTGTTGGTGGTCTGCACTTCACATTCATTTTCACTGAGTTTTTATTCGTTTTCACTGAGGGTAGTAAGGGGTTGGTGAAGGTAAAACTAATCGACTTTAATTCTTATATGTGATAACTAGGGATGAGATTTTCATTCACTAAAAATCGAAAGTATGCACATAAAATATGCATTAAAAACTCCAAAATATGCAATAAAAAAATAAAAAAAATATGCACTAAAAACTTGAACATTTTCAATAAAGAAGCGTTTGCTTTTTTAATATTATTTAAAACAAAAAAATGAAAAATTCTATTGTTGTTTTTATTCCAATGTTATTCATAGGTATAAAAGTTTTAAAACTTAATTTAAATAACTACATCATTTAAATTTTTGTTTGCATAATCAAATAAATAATTTTTTTACATCATCAAAAGTAAACCTTTGTCTGTTAAAAAGCCTTTGTGCACGAAAAATGATCTCTCAACGTCAACCGAAGTTGAAACATACTGTAGTGTATGATGTTGGATGTGGTGTGTTTTGTTTCTTTATAATTTATTTGTTTTGCCCTAAAGCCCAATGTAATTTTATACAGCTGTAGGGTTCTAGCTTAATGGTAAGGCGTCTCGCGACAGCCGAATTAGAGACCAAAATAAATTAAACCAGACAACAAGTGCCACTTTTAGTTTTCAATATTAAAGTCTGTTTTATTTGTGGGCTACTGCCCTTTTTATACTAATTTTACAATATTGCTTAATTATTCTAACTTTTAATATTAATTCTTACAATCTATACTTCTCTTTCAGTACCATGGAATTAATATGGTTTTTCCTTATGCACAATCCAAATTTATGTCACTCACATTCTGATTGATCTGCTTTACCATTATATTGACTCATGTTCGAACACATTGAGTCATTTGGGTAAATGCCGTTATTTGATCTTTTATGTATGGCATTTACCCTACAGTAATTGGGGTGTTATGTATGCATTTTAGATTGGTTATTGGGTAAGCAGTGGACGCTTATAAGGTACACTACACCCTCACCGTTAAGAGAAAAATTAGGGGAGTAATTTTTCTTGATATTTTCATAGTACTGTAAAAATATTATAATACAGTAGACGCTCGCAAATTAGAACCGCTTTGTTTTTGAGGCAATTCTAATTTCTGAATTATTCTAATTTCTGGACGTTTTTATTTCGAATAAAAAATAAAAATTACTTAAATTTTTTTTAATTCAATTTTATTTGATTGACATTAAATGTATTTTTTAAAATTAAAAATACCGTGTCGTTTCTTATATTTGGAAAACTATCCATTGCTTCCACGGAATGCATTTTCATCTTTATAGGGATATTCCTCTCTAAATTAATTTTTTTAGCTTTCTCTTTAAACCACTCATACAGACGACTTACCATATTTGGGTATTCAGCGCTGTGCAAAGATTTATTGCTTGCTTCCTGATATGTGTTGAAAACAGCATTTAATATTGCTGTTCTATGTGATTTGATATAGCTGATTGAAGATGTCGTAACATTAATATTCCCTTCAAACCCTTTGTCAAGCTTTTCTAATATTTTGACCTTCGTTTCCAATGATAAAGTGTTTTTTTTTACGTTTATTTGACATTTCGAATGATACACTTTTACTTTTTAATAGAGACTTCCAAAATATGTACATATGTTTCGAATTTTACAAATAAACTAGCCACAAATATATATAAATGCGACAAAAAAACAACAAATAAGGAAACACATCTAAAATTTGGTAATTCCCCTTTTTAGTTTTACATGTTCAAACAGAATAAAAATAAATTGCGGATTTCTTGTGTTTAAATAACAAAAAAAAAAAAACGCTCTGAAATTAGAACTATAAATTCGAATTTTAGAGCGTTTAATGTATTGCAAACACTGATTCTAATTTCTGGACGTTCGAATTACTGAAAGCTCTAATTTGTGAGCGTCTACTGTAATTATAATCTGTTGTTTTAATTAATGATTCTTAAAATCTATTTACATAATTAATTCTTATATCTCTATACTTTTATTTTTACATAGTTTGTTTTATTTATTAGTCCTTAATCATAAGTATGGTTATATATTTTTGTTTTTACATAGTTTATTTTAATCATTAGTCCTTAATCATAAGTATGGTTATATATTTTTGTTTTTACATAGTTCATTTTAATCATTAGTTCTTAATCCTAGGTATGGTTTTAATCGGTTATTGTGCATTTCTTTTTCTACTCCGTTATAATCTATAATAGTATTAACATCATTTCTCCTAAGTATCCTATATGGGCCTTTGTACGGGCTTTGGTTTTTCTTTCTATTCTCTACTTTTATTAAAACTAAATCTCCTATGTTTAAAATTAATCTATTATTAAAACCTTTTCTTTAGCTTCACTTCGGAAAATCAAATCTTGTAACGTTAATTTAACCGCCTTATACTCAATGCAAATGGATGAAACTTTGCAGGCATACATATTCCCGATGACAATACACGAATACATGGGCGTAGCCAGGATAAAATCTAGGGGGGGGGGCAAAATTTTTTTTTTAGTAAAATGCTTTTTTGACAGCCTTTTACTCAAAGCAAATGGATGAAACTTTGCAGGCATACATATTCCCGATAACAATACACGAATTCATGGGCGTAGCCAGGATAAAATCAAGGGGGGGGCACAATTTTTTTAAATGCTTTTTATTAGCTTCACTTTGGAAAATCAAATCTTGTAACGTTAATTTAACTGCCTTTTACTCAATGCAGATGGATGATACTTTGCACGCATACATATTCCCGATGACAATACATGAATCCAAGGGCGTAGCCAGGATAAAATCTAGGGGAGGGGGGTTAAAACCTTTTCTTTAGCTTCACTTCGGAAAATCAAATCTTGTAACGTTAATTTAACCGCCTTTTACTAAATGCAGATGGATGAAACTTTCCAGACATACATATTCCCGATGACAATACATGAATACATGGGCGTAGCCAGGATAAAATCTAGGGGGGGCAAAATTTTTTTTTGGTTAAATGCTTTTTTGACTGCCTTCTACTCAATGCAAATGGATAAAACTTTGCAGGCATTCACCAGGATAAAGTCTAGGGGGGGGGCAAAATTTTTTTTTTGATAAAATGCTTTTTTGACTGCCTTCTACTCAATGCAAATGCATAAAACTTTGCAGGCATTCATACTCCCGATGGTAATACACGAATACATGGGCGTAGCCAGGAAAAAATCTAGGGGGGGGGCAAAAAAATTTTTTTTGATAAAATGCTTTTTTGACTGCCTTTTACTCAATGCAAATGGATGAAACTTTGCAGGCATACATATTTCCGATGACAATACACGAATACATGAGCGTAGCTAGGATTAAATCTAGGGGGGCAGAATTTTTTTTTGTGAAATGCTTTTCCTTACATTCACTTCGCAGCATCAAGTCTTGCATCCATTTGCGTTAATTAAAAGGCGGCTAAAAAAAGCATTTTACAAAAAAAAATTCTGCCCCCCGTAGATTTCATCCTGGCTAAAAAAAATTTTCTAATGAATTCCTTATTTACTGCAGTTTTTACCCCTAAATATTAAAAATATTTTCATTTAAATTTAAAACTATTTTCGTAAATGTAAATGTAAATTGTAATGTATTAATTAAAGCTATTCGTTACTAAAAAGTAAAAAATAAAAAAAAAAAAAATTTTAAGAAACGCTTTTCTTTACCTTAATATATTGATCAGTTGTGAACACAGAATAAATATGAATACCAAAAAAATCGACTAAAAGTCAAAAAATAACAACATTTCAAACAACATAAACTTTTAAATCAAAATGGAAAACAACTCACACATCCCTTAAAGAAAAGCGTGGGGCGCCCATACCAACGTAAACTTAAAAAAAACATGACTGCCCTGCGTACATTTTAATATTTCAGACTGAAAGAAATACAACCAATCATGTTTAAAGCTACCAATTTTCAATAATTGAGCATTTTGTTTCATAACAACGCGCCCCACGCTTTTCTTTAAGGGATGTGTGAGTTGTTTTCCATTTTGATTTAAAAGTTTATGTTGTTTGAAATGTTGTTATTTTTTGACTTTTAGTCGATTTTTTTGGTATTCATATTTATTCTGTGTTCACAACTGATCAATATATTAAGGTAAAGAAAAGCGTTTCTTAAAATTTTTTTTTTTTTTTTATTATATTTATTGTCTAGTATTCTTTTTTCTTTTGTCTTTATTGTCAGTTCCTTAGCTCTTTCTAAAGAAAACTTTAGTTTTTGTTTCAGCTCTTTTGCATAATCATCGTAATTATAGATTTTAATTTCCTCATTGTTACTGATTTCTGATGGTAAACATGTTAATTTACCATAAACTAGTTCGAATGGCGTGTAACCAGTGTCTATGTGTGGTGCCGTGTTATAGGCGAAAGTAAAATAGTTTATCCACTTATCCCATTCATAATCATTTGCTGTTGTTAGCAAGAATTCATTGAGAACTCTATGATTTCTTTCTACCGAACCTATTGTTTCATGGTGGTAAGGGGTTGAAAATGTCTGCTTGATTTCAAGTAACGAGCATATGTTACGCATCAGTTCGTTTTTAAATTCAGTCCCGTTGTCCGATTTGAGCACTTTAAATTTTCCGTATGTATTTAAAAATTAATTGTTCTACTAATGTTTTGGCAGTTGTAAGTGCATCTTTTGTTGACATTGGGTGCGCAATAACGAATTTTGTTAGTTCGCATTGCATTGTCAATATGTATCGGTATCCGTTTGAAATACGAAGAGGTCCTGCAGTATCAATTGATATTATCTCAAAACTGTTGTTTGGGGTGTTTGTTAACGTAAGTGGTTCTTTAATGTTCTTTGTCTGTTTGTTTATGTTGTCACAATATCTTACAAATTGTTTAACCATCTTGTTCATGTTTTTCCAAATGTACCGCTGTTTCAACTTAATTACCGTTTTTCTAATTCCTAAGTGGCCTGCGTGTGTGACATTGTGGAATTCATCGATGAGTTTATATTTCAGAATGTCATCTGTTATTCTTGTTGGGGCATTGTAAATTAATATTTTTAGTAGAGGACTTTTGTTGTTTATTCTTATCTTTGCATATGCTTCTTTTAAATCTTTCATTGTATACGTCTTAAATATTTTATCATTCTTTGCTAGCGCTAATTCCTTTATATTTTCTTTCTTCATTTTAGATATCAGTTTCCTCAGAATCGAATCTAGTTTCGCTGAGTTATCGCTGAATCTTGCATGCATATTATTATCATCTTGTACGTTTTGGGCATGTAACTTCTTCATAATCGAATCTTGTTTCGATGAATTATCATTACATCCTTTCTTCACATAACTATTATTTTGGGTACGTGATTTCTTCATGATCGAATCTTGTTTCGATGAATTATCATCACGTCCTATGTGCACAATATTATCTTCAATTCTTATATCGACGTCTTCTATATTTTCAAACTTATTAAATTGCAATTTTTTCATATTCTTAGTATCATTTATGGATGTGCATTCACATATTAGAAGTTGATCAGACTCCTGAGAAATGCATCTTCCCATATTACTTCTGTTTACACGTGCTTCATTCATATCTATTTCCTCATTACCATTAACTTTATTTGCCTCTTTATTTGCTATTTTATTTGCCTCTTGTAACTTTATATTATCTTCATTCTTCTTTTTCATTGCCCTTGTGGTTATTAATATTTTCTTTTCTGTTTCATCATTTTCCAACGGTATCATTTGCTTAAGTATTTCCGAGTCTATTTCAATTCTTGACAATGCGTCCGCATTCGTGTTAATTTTTCCTTTCTTATAGATTAATTCTTGTCATTTTTGATGATGGATTTTTGTGTGAGAATAGGGAAATTAGTGGTCTGTGGTCTGTTACCACTATGAACTTTCGACCGTATAAATATGGTTTGAAAAAATTTATTCCCCAATGAATTGCGAGCAATTCCTTTTCAATTATTGGTTTGTTTAAGTCGTGTTTCTGTAGAGATTTGCTTGCGTAAGAGATTGGTAGGTCTTGGCCAATTTCACCTTGAGACAGGACTGCTCCCAGTGCGTAGTTTAAAGCATCAGTCGTTAAAATAAAAGGTTTGTCAAAATTTGGGTATTGCAAAATTGGGGGTTTCATTAGTTTTTCTTTTAAAGTGTCAAAAGCATTTTGGCAGTCATTACCCACTTATAACTACAATTCGAGTCGGAAAGAACCCAACCAATTGTAGAGGGATGTAAGAAAAGATAAACTCACTGTTTATTGTTGGTGTTTTGTTTAAGCTTTTATATTGTTACTTACAAGTAAGACTTTGAGTGTTTAAAATTCTTATTCGCTTTAGGGTTTTATTTGTATAATATTTTTAGCTTTTCTAAAATCTTAGGAAAAGGTTTCCTGATGAGCTGGCCTAAGCAACCAGTGAAATGCGCATAGAAGCTAGCTTTCCCTCAACAATAAATTTCAGTGTATTTATCAAATATGGAAAATTGGGAATTTAGCACGTCATACAGAAATCGTATTAATGATAAATTTTGTATTCCCGTAAATAACTTTGATAATTTGTCCATAGGAATTTTACTGATTTTCTTAATAACATATTTAAGTGTTTCGCAATGTCTGCAAAATTTGGTATACATTTCCTATAATAATTGCAGAATGCAACAAATCGTCGTACATCGTCCGCGTTTCTTGGTATTGGATAGTTCTTTATTACTTCATATTTTGATGGGTCTGTTTTCACACCGTCTTTTGTTATTAAATGTCCTAAGTAAACTACTTCAGGTCTTAGAAAACAACATTTCTTTGGATTCAATTTAAGATTGTATTTTTGTAGCCTATCAAGAACTTTTATTAAGTTTTGATTGTGATGATTTAAACTGCAACCGTATACAATTATATCATCTACATAGAGAAATGCTTCAGATTCTAGTCCGGATAATGCTATTGTAAGCATTCTTTGAAAGCTGTTAGATGAAATTTTGAGTCCGAATGGAAGTCTTTTAAATTGAAAGTGTCCTTGTGGTGTTGAAAATGCAGTTAGTGGTCTCGAGTCTTTATTTAGTTCAATTTGATGAAAAGAACTCGTCATATCGAGTGTAGAAAACCATTTTGCTCTACCTAATTTGTCCAAAATATCTTCTAGTCTAGTTAGAGGAAATTTGTCGTTAACGATTTTATCATTAAGTTTTCTAAAATCTACAACAAGTCTCCATTTCTTTTTATCTTCCATGTTTTTCTTTGGTACTAAAAGGAGTGGAGCATTGTATGGACTAACGGATGGTTCTATTATCTCGTCATCAAGCATTTTCTGTACCTGTTCATTTATTATGTCTGTATGTGAATGTGGTAATCTATAGTTTTTTATATACACAGCTGTATTGTCTGAGGTCGTGATATTCTGTTCATAAAAATTGTTGACACTTAATTTTTCGTCTTCTAAATGAAAAACGTTTTGATATTTTTTAAATATTTCTTTTAATTGTGTTTTTGCATGTTCGTCATCATGGTCTAATTGCAAATCATTCAAAATTTTGTTAAAACGTTCGTCGCTGTTTATATTTTTGTAATTTAATATGTCGTAGTTTTTAAGTGGGTCAGTATGTAGTTTAATGCCCTGTAAAGTTGTTGTTTCATTTGTTGTGTTTAAAATTTTGACGTGTGTCACCGTTTTTAGGTGCTATTGAATTACTTAAAAAAACTCCGTCTTTTAATTCGGTATTAAATATGACGCAATCTTCAGTGAGGTTCAATTTTAGTGGTTGTATTATTTCTGTTCGCGCTGGTATAGTAATTTTTAAGGTGTCGAATGCTTTTGTTTGCATAGGAAGAATTATGGTTTCATTGTTTGCCAACAAAGAAATTGTAAATGTCTCGTAATCTATTTTGCAAAGGTATTCTTTTAAAAAGTCTCTTCCTATTATCCCGTCTGTTTCTATTGGGAAATCATCATCTACTATATGGAATTTGTATTTACATGTCTGGTCTGCTAGCGATAGTTCAAGTTCGCTTGTCCCTAATGAATGTATCTCTTCCTTAGTGATGCCTCCTGTGTCGACAAGAAATGTTAATTCTTTATTTTTGTACTTAGCGATTATGAAATTTGTATTATTATTTGAAACTTTGTATATTTTTAATTTTGGCTTTCCGGAATATCCCTGTATTCCGAGCCTTCCTCGTTTCCCTCATCTTGTACCGTGCGTATATAACTTCTGTTGTCATTGTTATTGTTTCTGTTATCATTGTTTCTGTTATCATTGTATCTGTTAGAACTGTTGTTATTATTCCTACCATTATTGTTGTTACCTCTGTAGTTTTGGTAGTTGTTATTTTGTCCGTTAGAATGGTTATTCCTAGAGAAGTTTGTATTTCTCCGTGTATTATGATTATCATAATTATTATTCCTAGCGTGATTATTGTTGTAATTATTGACTCTGTTGAAATTTGCATTGTTGCTATTGTTCATATTATTAAAATTATTGTTTCTGTTAAAGTTTTGATTGTTATATTGCCTGTTATTTCTGTAGTTAGAAAATGTGTTGTTATTTCTATTGTTATTTTCTCGTTGATACCGTGGTTCCGTTATGCGTTGCCTTCTTTTCATTTTCAATTTCAATTGCAAGGTGCTTCTTGTAATGTAATCGGTCGGGCCGCGTATATGGTCGACTTGAAACACTCATTTAAACCTTTCTTGAATGTATCTAAAGCAAGTTTATTATTTAATCGAACTATTACGTTTTTCTCAGCCTCTGAAGCTTGATTTCCTAACTCTTCTATGCCTAACTTATTTAGATTGTCAATTATACCCATTATTTTCTCCTTATACGAATTACAATTGGGAAAATTCCATTGCTTGTTAAATTGGAAAGCTACTTCATTCCATTCTGCTTGTGTGGATGGTACCTACATACATAAAAAGAAAACAACAAGCACAATTAAAATAAACATATCATACATATGTAAAGCCATATTTAAAATTGTAATACCTTTAGGTATGCACCTTTCAATGCTTTATAAATTGCCTCACAAACACTAGGTATGAAAAGTGATATGGTGTTAGGGGCAATACGGAAGAACACCGAAAGACTCTTGTAACTATCTCCAGAAGCAAGAAATCGCAATGTCACTGCTAGGCGTTCTTGTTCTGGAATAGCCTTACGCATATTGGTGTCTTGTTTTCTTATGTGTGGTGACACCAGTTGCAGCAATTCCTTGAAGGTTTCATCATCCATCCTAATAAAATTTTTAAACAAAAAGTTCTGGTTCTCTATTTCACGAAACTCCATTAATGTTTTTTCATAAGCACCGTCGGTGCTTCTTTTTGTGAGCCACTCTCTCACCCACGTACTTCTTTTAGCATTTCTTTTTTTTTTATTTTTTATTTGATTAAGTGCACACACAATAACTAAAGCAGATGCAATTCTCTTTTTTTTTGTGAACAAATCATCTTTAATTAAAAAAAAGTAAATTTTTAAGAACTATATTTCTTTATTTACACAAAACAAAATTTTACATGTAGCACAACAGCTGTTTGTCAGAGTTGCTGTATACTAAAACAATCATGTGACTGAATTGCGGCGATTATTGGCACTAAATCGTTTTGCGCCAATTGGCGACAATCGAATTTATGTAAAATGACTGCTAAGAATTTGATTGGAACAATATCTTTATTGTTCCTCAAATTAGCACAATAAAAATTGTGTGAAATTGGTGCATTTCGACAATCGTGTGATCCCACCTTTAGACAATCCAAATTCATGTCACTCACATTCTGATTGATCTGCTTTACCATTATATTGACTCATGTTCGAACACATTGAGTTATTTGGGTAAATGCCGTTATTTGATCTTTTATGTATGGCATTTACCCTACAGTAATTGGGGTGTTATGTATGCATTTTAGATTGGTTATTGGGTAAGCAGTGGACGCTTATAAGGTACACTACAATACTTGAAGGATGCCTTTTCATTTGGAGAACATTCACCCTATCGTGAATAACAAGTGGAATTTTTGTTCCCATGAAATTTTCGTTCCCCTCGAAGGGAAAAAAGCAATCGTGAATCTCATGTGAAAAATTGTTCACGCTATCAGTTTCAGTGAATGTAAAAAAGAAGAAAGATTAAACAAATTAAAAATCAATGAAATTTTTGTTCAAAATGTACACGTATATAAGTTAACACATCATTCATTTAAATCCATCTTGATGACCAAACACACGCGCACAAGTTTTTTGATGACCAAGCACACGCGCGCAACATTTTTCTCACAACGACAAATTATGCTGACAGAGTGTCTGGGCATTATTAAGTTTCATAAAATATTTCACAAGCAACTGCTGACACTGTAAAATGATTGTATTTATAATTATGCTTTTAATTTTGTAAAACTAGTTCTAGATTTTAATTCGTGTAATAAAGAGCATTAGCTCAACAAATATATTTTTTTAAAAAACAAAACTTAAAATTAATTAATTTATATTTTAAAGGAAAGTTAAAATAATAAAGAAAATAGCAAAAATAAAGTGAGAAAAACTAAGGGAAATGTGAACAAATTACGACGGAAATATCTTTTCACCATAAGGGGATCGGACAATGTGGCAGCGGAATTGATTAAATATGGATCCGACATCATTGCACCCGTACTGCAACCAATTTTCCAGCAGATCTGGTTGGACAATAAAATTCCAGATGATTGGAAGGACGGTGTAATAATAACAATCCCGAAAAAGGGGGACTTGAGTAACTGTAGAAACTGGAGGGGCATCACGCTTCTTAATACAGTTATAAAAATTCTGGCATTTATAATCCTGGATCGCATATCTTTTACCATTGATGCAAGCCTACGTCAAGAACAAAATGGCTTCAGACCACAAAGATCCTGTGTTGATCATATAAACACCCTCCGTATAATTATAGAGCAGTCAGTAGAGTGGCGCTCCCCCCTGTATCTATTGTTTGTAGACTTTGAACGTGCCTTTGATACCATCAATAGAAACGCTATATGGCATTCCCTGCGAGAAAAAGGTGTCCCGGAGAAAATAATAAATTTAATTCGCGAATTGTATGCTAATGCAGAGTGCACTGTTCGATTCAAAGGGAAAAATAGTGAAAAATTTTCCATACAAAGAGGTGTAAGACAAGGATGCGTTTTATCACCACTGCTATTTACTTCGTGCTCTCTAGCATCCTCTCTAAAACAAATGCCGAAGTCCCCGATGGTATACAATGGCGTCCCCATCAAAGACTTAACGATCTTGACTATGCCGACGACATATGTTTTCTATCACATTCACTTACTGGAACGAGAACTAAATTAGAAAAGCTAATTGAAAATGCCGGTAAGGTTGGTTTACGTGTTAATGTTAAAAAAACAAAGCTTATGCGTATTGAGACCAAAAATCAAACAGCTCTCAATGTAGCAATAAATGGCACGCGAACCATAATAGAAGACGTAGACAAATTTTGTTATCTTGGCAGCGTAGTAACAAAAGATGGTGGAGCGGATGATGACGTAATGGCACGATTAAACAAAGCTCGACATGCATACTACAAACTAAAGAAAGTTTGGTCAACCCGCAACATATCCCAGCGAACAAAACTTAGAATTTTCAACACCAGTGTTAAATCGGTCCTATTATACGGCTGTGAAACATGGAAAGTGACGGATGTTATATGCAGGAAACTTCAGGTTTTCATCAATAAATGTCTGCGGCGCATATGTCGAATATTTTGGCCCTACACCATCTCTAATGAGGACCTACTTAGAACAACAAATAACGAAAGAATAACAATTGACATAAAACGCCGGAAGTGGCGATGGATAGGTCACACGTTACGTAAGACTGACAACGACATAGCAAAATGGCCTTTGAATGGAACCCCCAAGGGTCGAGACGCCCAGGAAGACCCAAAGTTACATGGATGAGATCTACTCATGCTGAATATAGATCCAGAGGAACGTGGCAGGAGATCAAACTCATTGCGCAAGACAGAATACGATGGACTGATTTTGTTTCCGCCCTATGCTCCGACTAGGAGTTTTAAATATTTTTTAAGAACATTAAAGTGATTTTTAAATTGTTACATATAATGTAAATATTAAATATTTATTTAAGGAATAAAAAAAAAAAAAAAAAAAAAATAAGGGGAATTATTTCCCGTGAACATTTTTTCACGTTATAATTCTCATTTGAATTACCTTTTTTTCATGGGAGTTTTTAATGATCGCACATATGTAAAAAGGGGAATAATTACGAGGGAAACATTATTCACGATGGCGGTGATTAATTTTCTAATTCAGATCCCACATTGGATTCCAGATCAAAAATAGTTGAAATTTGTTTTATTTTTTAAAATGCCATATTTTTTTGCAAAACTTTTTTTTTTAATTTTTTTTTCCTTTCTGCCATACAAATTGATTTTAGTTGACTTTTAAGGCCCTTTTTCATAACTTACCGATATTAAAGTAGACTTTAACCGGCCTTATAAAAAGTGTTCCATTATTAAAACTTTACTTGAACCTAAAGTTAGCGACAAAGTAAATTAAGGTTCTTCCTACCTGGTAGGTTAAAGTAAAGTTGTAATAATGGAACACTTTTTATACGGCCGATAAAATCCTGCCTTTAACTGTCGGTATGTTGCGAAAACGGGCCTAAGTGTACTAAATCCCTCCAATTTAGTTATTGGTTTACCAATATATCCGCAGTTTATTTTCGAATTTTCTTCTAATTTCCTCTGCAACTCGGTGTAACCCATGTGTCTATAATGAAATATGTAACAGTTTTGGATAAATTGTTTAAGGCAAATTTAAATTTATTAAAAAAAATTATTTTGATAATTTTTTTTATACAGTTTTGAAATTTTTTGAAGAATTTTTTTTAATAGGGAAATTTAAGAACAATATATCACTTAAAAATGTTTAAAAATGCAAAAATGTGCATTTAAAATTAAAATATGCAAAAATATGCATTTTCACCAAAAAATGCAAAAACAAATCGATGCCATTATAACGCAAATTTAATGATCCGGAAAGATCGATCTTAGACTATCGACAAAAAACATGCATTTGCATGAAAATCCTATCCCTTGTTATAAATAAATATAAAATTTTTTTACATTAATTTAATTTGATTGTTTCCCTGGGAAAAATTGCTAAAAAAAAACTTATAATTTTTTTGTTTCGGTGGTAATGTCCATATACTAAAAATAAAGAAAACAATTTATATTTTGCCCAAACATATTCCAATAATCAGGTATGTTCTAGGTCTCGACTCGAATTGACAACGAAAATTTTTTTAAATCCGCATAATTCATAAATTGGTGTTCTCAAATCCGCTAATTAGCTAACCGCAGGATGATAGCAAAGTCTCATATTTATTAAAAATCTTGAAAGCTGTGAAGAATCATATAAAAAATCGCTTCTATCGCGAACATGCCTAAAATTCGCGAAAAATTTGCAAACTTTTAAACAAACACTAAACTTTATTTGAAATCGCTAAATGTGTTAAAAAAAACAAAATGTCGGAAAATAAAAAAAAAAAAAGCTTGCAAAAATAGCGAAAATTCGCGAAAATTTTTAATATTTCAAACAAGCCATAATTTTAAAATTGATAAAAAGTCCCTAAAACTATAAGAAATGGCAAAAATTCGGTAAAAATTGCTAAATTAGCGGAAATTCGCAAAAATTCGTTAATAGCGGCATGATAGCAAAGTCTACTTTTGGAAAATAATTTTTTTTATACATTTAGCCAAAAACTTTAGCAAAACAACACGCACATTAAATTTGAAATTCATGTCCTTTAATAATTAAAAAATTTTTTAACTTTTTTTTCATTTATTAATAAAATGTTTAAAATTTTTTTATTAAATTTTTTTCTTTAGGGATTTTAGAAAATCGCTTTTGTGGGTGAGGTTTTTGTTTCCAAACGACCCGAACAAATTGTTTTCGTAAATTACACAATATTCGCTTTCGCGTAGTGCTAGGGCCAAAATTTGGTTATACCCCTAATGAACACACCTGTATAAACGCACTGGTTCTCTCGAAATATATTGTTTTGCTGCAGTGTAGTCCTTGGTTGTAGTCATTTATCTTATTTTAAAATAAATATTTATTTATTAAGCTTGAGGTCTGTTATTTTTTTATGATTTTATAGCGAAATAAAAGTAACGAATAAAAGGATAGCGGAAATTCGCTAAAAATTTGCTAACAGCGGCATGATAGCAGAATCTACTATTAATTATAAATCGTTAAAGCTGTAAAGAATCAGAAAACTTAGAGGAACAAATCGCTTCTATCGCGAACATGGCTAAACAATTTTTGAAACAAACCCTAAAACTAATTTAAGATCGTTAAATCGGTTAAAAAAACAAATTGTCGAAAAATAACATAAAAAGCGTTAAAAAATTAGCTATAATTTTGTAGAACAAACTTTTTGGGTTCGCTTATGCTTTCGACAAAAATCACACCGAAAAGCACAAAAACGATGTAATTTACAGAATACCACAAAATCACACTTGTGATCAGGGCTGCCAGATTTGGGGTTTTGACCCCAAATTAGGGGGTTTCTTTTTGCTGAAAGGGACAAAAAAATTTATTAAGGTTTGCACTGGGGATATTCAAATAATAAATTAGGATTTTTTGGGGAAAAAATATATGACTTTAATTTTCCTATAAAAGACAACTTTGTTCCATGCACACATATACATAAGGGTGGTTATTTTTGACACATCACTTAATATCAATAAGCACCAGCCAAAAAAATTTTTTTATCTAAAAAATATCTGAAAAGTTTGAAGCTTCTCTGACAATAATTGATGGACCTCAAAATTCGATTATGTATAATAAGTCCAAAATTTGTATTTTCCAAGACAAGTTTATGTATATTAGAGGTGTTTAAAAAAAGTTAAAGTGAACTTTTAAGTCAATGAATTTGCTAATTTGGTTCCTCTGTATATAAAAACATTTATGCCCAATTTTCAGGCTAATATTTAAATCTATATTAAGTTAATTTATATAAAAACTTAAATTGTATTTAAATACAGATTGATTTTTTGAGTTTTGTGTAAAAAGTCTTATTTAATTAAGTTCAAAGTATGGCAGCACTACTTAATACAAAAAAATATCATAAAAAAGTGTATTTATTTACAAGGTGGCCTCAAAAAACAGTTGTCTGCTGTTGCTTTGCCTGTTGTTGTTGTATTCTTTTAATATTGAGACCACCTTGCTAAGTTTTTCCAATGGAAACTTAAAATGAATTTAAATGTACCACATCGGTGAATTAAGTTACATTTAAGTGTTTAGTGAAGAAAAGAATTTTGCATTTAAAACGATTTTAAACATAAATGTGTTTTAATATCAATCCTAAAAATTGGGCATTAATATGAAGTTTAGTGCCGATTGGGTAAAGAAAAGTCGAGGCAGAAATCGATTGAAAAGTTGAATAGTGAATATAAGGCGAAAAACAATTTTTTAGTTTTGTCAAATTTTTTAAATGTCATTAAAATATTTACTCTAGGTGATAAATTAATCAAAATGTAGATATAATTGTGTTTTCAAAAAGGTATAAAAACCAAAATCGGTTAAGAACTAGCCCAGTAACAAATAATGTCCCAGGCCACCGCTGTGACAACGCGTATTTCGATTCGAAAGAAATAATTTACGAGTTCGAACAATTTGTACTGTGTATTACGATTTTCGTACTATTTGTTTCGAATGAACGGAAGTTGTTAATACCTTTTCGAAAACAAAAAGTTCCTTTCAACTCTCTATTACGAACAGTAAAAATCCATTTCGAAACTCCAACTCCGTATTACGAAAACGAGCGTCAGTTATGTAAAAAGCGTTAGGAAATTGTTCGAAAGGTATTTTGTTAGTGACAAAGTGCAAATGACAAAGTTCAAGATAAATAATAGTGTAAAACAAACAAATTAAACCTTATCTATCTATATATATAAAATTGTAACGTTACTGACTGACTGACTGACTGAGTCACTGATTCATCATCGCACAGCCTAAACGCCTGAAGCTAAACACTTGAAATTTGGCCCAGAGATTGGTCACACCACAAATCGATCCACTAAGACGGGATTTTTGGAAATTCGAATGCTTAGGGGGTAAAAAAGGGTAAAAACAGGAAAATTCGGTAATCTTATATCTCAAAAACTAAAAGAGATACAAAAAAAATTTAATACTTATCAGTGTTCCTTAAAAAAATTAGCGGACAGGTGTCTGGTACTTTTTTGAAATTCGGCCCTTTTAGGGAGTAAACGGGTAAAACCTGAATTTTAGTACTTTTTTGACACCCCACCTATCTTTTGATCCAATAAACATAGAAACAAAGTTTATACCACATTCGAAACTTATCAAAAAAATACGAATATGAACTTGGTACTTTTTCGAATTTCGAACATTTAAAGGGTAAAAATCGTAACTATTTTTGGTACTTTTTTATACAAAACATTTTTCTCCATTCATTGACATATTCGTACTTAATTATGAGCTCTCACTACAATACTGAAATTTTTGATAACTAAATGGGGGGAAAATAGTACCAAAAAGGGGAGATATGGGAACTTTATGTTTTTCTTTAGCTTTTTTCTTTTCTGCAACTGGTATTTTTTTATTGTCGTTAATATTGGACCTTAAAACATAAGATTCAACATGCAATGCCCTGAGTGGATAAGAATTTATAAGAGGGAACTTTTTGGTACTTTTTTATTCTTTGATTGGTACTTTTTTAATTTCCGTTAATATTAGACATAGAAACATAAAGTTAAGCATGCAAGGTCCTGAGTGGATAAGAACCAGAAAGAGGGCTTTTAGGTACTGTTTTGTTCATTAATCGGTACTTTTTGAATTTCCGTTAGTATTGGACCTAGAAACATAAAATTCAACATGCAAGGTCATGTGGTCCTTTTTTACAAAATATTTGTCTCCATTCATTGGCATATTCATACTTGGTAATGGGCTCCCACCACAACACTGAAATGTTTCATACATAAATGGGGTGAAACAAGTATCAAAACGGATAATACGGGAAATTAACTTACTTTCATTTGCTTTTGTGTTATACGAGTGGTACTTTTTGAATTTTCTATAATATTGAACTTAGAAACACAAAAAAACAGGTACAAAGTCCTGTGTAAATATCAACCTATGAGATACAAATTTTGGAACTTTTTTGCTAAAACATAGATATATATTCTTTGGCATATAAATATGTTCATAAAAGAAAAAGCCCGATTACAAAGTAGCGGGTTAAATGCTTGAATTTAAACAAGTTTAAGCCTAGAAAAGTAAACTTTGGCATAAAAATATGTCCACGAATAAAAGGAGACGCTAACGAAATAGCGGGTTAAATGCTAGTAATATTATAATTGATATAAAATAAAATTTTACTAACGTTATTATTGAAAATGTTTTAATATTTGTGGTCTTGAAATTTTTAAAAAAATTACATTTACAAAAAAAAAGCAGTATAAAGTAATGGTTGGTTTTTTCTGTTGATTCTTCAAACCACAGGGAAATAACGGGTCCGCCATGTAACGTTTTTTTTCAACTAGTGCTTATTTCGTGAATGGTAACAATAAGCTCATGTCTGATTTGACAGATAATTAGTTTTATCCTTCCGCTGAACGAATATGGTTGTGTATACGCTTGAACAACGCTGGGAAATATTGCGACATTACTTTGAAAATCCTGGTAATGTTGCAGAATGTGTACGAAAATTGCGTACGGATTTTAGAAGAAGAGAAGCACCGTCAGCTCCGTATGTTCGTTATCTTGGAAAAAAAAATTAAAGGAACTGGCATCCTCATCGATAAACCAAAGCGTGAAAACCCAAAAACAGTGCGTACACCCGAGAATATTGATGCTGTGGCAGAAAGTGTGCGTGAAGCGCCATCAACATCAATTCACCGTCGTTCTCAACAATTGAGCATTTCGGAGACATCATTGAGACGAATTTTGCATAAAGACCTTGGTATGACGCCATACAAAGTCCAATTGGTTCAGGAGTTTAAGCCAACTGACCATCTAATGCGTTTTCGCTTCGCTAAGTGGGCGTGCGATCGACTTACAGAAGATGCCAATTTTGCAAAAAAAAAAAAAAATCATCTTTTCAGATGAAGCTCATTTTGATCTTGGCGAGTATGTAAACAAGCAAAATTGTCGCATTTGGGGAACAGAAAACCCGCATGCATACATTGAAAGGACGATGCACCCAAAACGAGTCACTGTTTAGTGCGGATTTTGGTCCAGAGGCATAATTGGGCCATTTTTCTTCGAAAATTAACAATGAGTGGCCGTTACAGTCAATGGCGGTCGTTATCGGGCCATGTTGAACGAATTTTTGTTTACAAAAATAGAATAGGAGGATATTGGCAACATTTGGTTTCAACAGGACGGCGCTACGTGCTACACAGCCGAAGCTACACTCGATGTTTTGCGCCCTGTTTTTGAAGATCGAATTATCAGCCGCAGAGCTGATGTTGTTTGGCCACCTCGGAGCTGCGATTTGACACCGTTGGATTTGACACCGTTGTGGGGTGCCGTCAAAGATAAGTGTTACGCCGACAAGCCAGAGGCAATTGACGCTTTAAAGGAAAATATTAGTGAAGCCATTGGTGAAATACAGCTGCACAATCGATAATGTGCTTAAAAATTGGACCGATCGTGTAGGCTACTGCATGGCCAGCCGAGGCAGCCATTTGAATGAAATTATTTTCCATTATTCAGTAGTTTTTTTTTATAGCATTTTCAAAAAAAAAAAAAAAAAGTTATTTGGCGGACCCTTTATATTAAATTTTTATTAAAAAACACAATTATAATATTTTTCACACATTGAATAGTATTTATTATTTGTTTACATTCCGTGCGGAATTTGCGTCTCGCACTTGGCTTAAGCAAATTAAAGTTTTATAATACCAAGGCAAATTCATGTAAACGGTGGTGTCGATACTACAACAAGTAACAACACCAAGAACACAACCAAGGTATATTTATAGCAGGTAGCCGCGAGATTACAACAATTGTACAATAAAACAAACAACAGGGCTTTTTATTGTTGTTATGTGGTACGAACTGTCAAACAGCAAAGGGGTTGATAAGAGACAAAAAAGACAAAAAACTTGTTTACTTGTTTTCTATACAACATTTGACAGTTCGTACCACAAAACAAGCAAATAAAAAATAAACAGCTGGCTTTCCAAAACTACCTGCTATAAATATACCTTGAACACAACAATGTATTTTTTTGTTGCTTTCGTTGATCCATATGTCAAAATCACAAGGAACTTTTGACATTTCTCTCGCTAATTAAGAAAAAAAAGTAGCACAGTTGTGTTTTCAACAACACCTGAAAAATGAATTCGCCTTGTATAATACTTAACAAAAAGTTTGCTACGTATTCGCTCACCCAGTAAAAAAATTGGGTTTTTTGAAGCACTTAAGAGAAAAAGCGCATAATCGAGCTCTTCAATAAGAGAGCGTTTATACAGCAGTAAATGATAAAGAATAAAATGTACAAAAATGCTGCTATTTTAGTGCTGACAACGAAGAAGGTTGTAAACAAGGACCGGAAAAGGTTTTTTTATGTTTTTTAAAAAATATTTATCATTGGTGTTCGAAAAATATTTTAAACTGTACAAAAAACAAAAAAAGAAAAAAATATTTTGTTTAAGTTCAAAATAATAAAGTTCTCAAAAAAAGTTTTAATTTTTTCGTACAAAATAAAATTTATTTCCCATCAGTTTAAAAAAAATAAAAAACAAACACAGAAAAGATATTTATTTTTTCAGTACAATATTATTTTGTACATGAAAAGAAAAAAAAACCGAAAACTTAAAATTCCTGTAAGTTTCTGGTTCTTTACAGCTTTAACGATTTATAATAAATAGTAGACTCTGCTATCATACCGCTGTTAGAAAATTTTTGCGAATTTCCGCTAATTTTGCAATTTTTACCCAATTTTTGCCATTCCTTATAGTTTTAGGGACTTCCAATAAATTTTATGTATTGTTTGAAATATTAAAAATTTTCGCAAATTTTCGCTATTTTTGCAAGCTTTTACGAATTTTTGCGTAGCTTTGTTGCTTTATGAAGCAATCGTCGCAAGTTAAACATTTTCGCTATTTTAGCAAACTTTTGCGAATTTTTGCAACGTTTAATTTACTAATAAAATTTGTGCCCATAACTTCTTTTAAATTTGCATTTTCATAATAGGGGTGATTATAAATTTAATTAAAATTCACAATTTAAACTAAAAAATTCGAGTTCTCAATGTAAGTTTCTAAAAACAAAAAAAAATATTTTTCTTTAAAACGTTTTTTTTTAAAACTTTATTGTTTTTAACTTTAAAGAACAATTCAAACAAATAATTTTTTTTTTTTTTTTGTACGGATGAAAATATTTTTTTAACACCAATGATAAATATTTTTTCATGTACAAAATACATATTGTACTCCAAAAATAAATATATTTTTTTGTGTTTCTTAATTTTTTTAAACTGATGAAAAACCTAAATTTTAGGTTTTCGGTTCTTAATTTCTGATGCCTGGTTGTAAAGCGAAAAAAAAACATATTATGGTTTACGAAAACTATTGAAAAAAGGCATTTCAATAAGTAGAAGCAAAACATTAATGAATATGTTAATATAGTTAGCCCTTTGTTTTTTGCATGTTAAAAGTAGCGCTTATTGTCAGCAGAACACAGTCCTCCAAACCGGGAACACCCCATACAAAAATCAGGCATCCCATCAGCAGATTGGAAGCGATTTGAGGTATGAATTCATACTTAAACCTGCTCGTTTTGGAGCACATTAAGCCAATTGTTAAATGTTTGCCACTGTTTTAATTGCGTCTATTATTGACATTAGTTTTCTGAAGCCATATTGTGTTTTTGACAAACCGTCCGATCTTTCAATACATTTTCCCAGCCTATCACTTATTACCGTTTCCAGCTGCTTACCGCTGGTGTCTATCATACACACTGGTCTATACGATGCCGGGTCGTCTAGGGGTTTCCTTTCTTTGGGAAGAAACACAAGTTGCTGCCTTTTCTATATTAATAAATTTACAGCTTATAGAATATACCAATCTGATGAAAAGGTGCTTAATTAAAACTTACGTCTCTTAAATTAAAAACAACTTTTAAAATTATAAATTTATATTTTAAATTGGTTACTTGATACTGCACAATTTCACAAAAAACGTACTAAACAAAACAAAACAGAATTTGTACATGAGAACGTAAGCAATTTTCTTGTGAAGCACAGTGTTATTTTTAATTTAACGATAACGTTAATCTTAACATATAAATAATAAAACCTTGTTTGTTATTAGAATTTTTATTTCTTTTGTAGGATTGAAATTAATATTACCATATTAAAAAAAATATTTTTGTTCATTAAACGGTTCAACAAAAAATAAATTCGGATTATTTCCTGATAGTTTTATCTTTACAAAATAATCGTCATGAGTTAGAAATACACATTTACTTAGAACAAAAATAACTCATATTTATTAGATAATAAAACATTCATACTTATTTAATTAGAGGGTAAATCAACTTCGAAGACATACGCATCATTACTGAGGATTGCTTCGCGCTTATCAGATTTCTTCACGTAACCGACGACCCAAGCTAACTGTTTATTGTTGGACACACTTTTAAACTCTTCACAAAATTGATTTGAATATTCTGACGGCATAGATATTAAAAGCCCGCCTGATGTCTCTACAGATTTTCCTGCACGTAGCTTTACATCTTGATTCAGCATCTCTCCAAAGGATAAAATATTTTTAAAGACTGGTAATTTGTCTATTGTAAATTGAAGGCAGTCCCTTTGAAACTCGGCTAAATTTTCTGCGTGTCCTAATAAGCCAAATCCAGTGACATCTGTCGCCGCATTTGCTTTGTATTTCTTCATTAACAGAGCCGCTAAAAAGAAATATTAATCAATATTAATCAATATTATATTTTTTGTTTATACAATTTATTAAAATAGAAACAGTATCACAGTCATAAAACAAATCGAACTAAAAAGCCGGCGTCTCAAAGTAGGATTAAGCCGGTTTAGTATAAAATTATTTTGTACAAATTATTCATTAAATAGTTCGAATTTTATAAAAGAACTATTTACACCATATGTGTACATACATACTACATATCGCACTGGTTTCTTGAAAGAGAGTCAACTCGAAAATTTTCAGTTTTAACTTTTTGCAAGAAATCGATGTACAGTGGTCATATCTACGCACTTTAAAAATCTTAGATCAATTTCTCTAGTATTTTGCATTTTTTAGTATAAGAGTACATATTAAAAGAAAACAGTTAATTGTCTCTACTGAAAATGTATAAATTTTGAGTTTAGAGGAACCAATGCGATATACATATTTAAATAAAAGAGGTTCCATATTATCATAAATAAGTATGTATGTACTTAAAAATAAAATTGAGTTACCGTAGGAACACATTTACGCTATATGTACTTATTCGCGTAAGACGTAAAAACGTTTTCAAATTTAAAGTATAAAATTTTGTACATATCAGGGTACCCAATATCTGGCGCAAACTTTAAAGCGGATCTACGTGGTGCCATTTGAGTTTTTTCGTTGCAAAAATCATAACTCTTTAAACAAATAAGATAATCAAAATATGTTAAATATATATGATAGATCAGGGATGATAAATGACATTTTCAAAATTGTACTTAATTAGATAAAAAATTGTACTTTTTAGACCCTAACTGTACTAAAACCCAAATATAATTTCAATTTATCTATTATTACATATATATGTATATATTCCCAGCGGGAAATAGAAGGAGTATGGATGCCTTTTAGAAGGCCTCTGTACACCTTCTTTGGATATTCAAGGCCTGCTTGCTCCATTCCATACTTATATCTTTTTTACACAACGTTGTCATTGCGGAATAGGCCTTCCGCTCTCGCTTCTTCAGCAGATACATGAGAATGGTATCGCGAAATTAATTAATTAATAATAATTAAAAAATTCAATACAAAAAATGGTACTCCATCTCTACTTCCTTCTCATGGCAGCGAATGTGTAATATCGTTTATACGAAAGAGCCGAGGCCTTCTATGAGGCCTTCTTTAACAGTTAGATAAGAATAGTAATTTAATCAACAACATTTTTAAGCAGGCTTCAAAAAGGTCTGAAGTAAAGAGGTATTCTGAGTTTTCCCGCTGGGTTGGTTCCTTTGGCTCCTAAAAGGATCATAGGGCCTATTATTAGAATAACAAAAATGTACGCACATTCATACATTAAAATTCACTTTTACCATACATTTATATTTGTAATATTCATTTGGCAATTAACAAAAAAGTTATGTAACTAATAAAAATTTTAGACAAAGACTTTTTAGCTAATTTTTTTAAAGATGATAGTGCAACAGGTTAAAAATATGTTTAACATAGTAACAAGTCCAAAAGATATTGTTTTAGAAAGTAAGTTTCTTTTGGGATTGTACATCAGTAAATCAAGCTAAAAAGTTTTAGTATGAATTCCATATAAAAGTATTCGTATAGTTCTTACTAAGTACACATGCATAACAAATCTTATAAAAACCAGGCGCCAAATTGCGGAATTCGATATCGATCGAAATTACAATACATTTTAAATGCCGTATCTTTTACCCAGGTTTAATAAGGAACAAAATAATTATTTTACTTTTTTCAAGGAGATCAAAGTCAAATTGATGTGGAAACAGCGTTGCCATTTGTCAAGATTTCCCTTTTTTTGCAAGTTTTTTAAGATGCCAAAAAGTTTTTAATATATTTACAGTTTTTTAAAATTTTTTATAAATACATATGGGGTATTCACAAGGTGTGCTATCATGTTATATTGTCATAATGTTCTAACATTTTACAATGGTTTAAAAATATTGTTGTTGGTTTGTTAACAAAAAGTGTCTTAAATTAATAGAACTTTGCTTGCTATGTTTATTGTGCTGTCGTAATAAATCAGAAGAGACCAGCGCTGAGCGTCTGAGCCGTGCCGCGTTAGTTTTTGTCGCCGTCGCCATTGATGGTATAGTTTTATCCGGCTAACATCCGAATTTAACCTGCGGCTAGCATATTTTGCAACAAAACACTTACGGCGTCAAATTTGATCGGCTAAAGACTCTGATGTTTGGTAAACAAACAAAATAAAATTTATTTGTGATTTGCGACTAAAAAATGCCAAATAGTAAAATAAGATCTAATTTAATTTATTAATTCATGAATTAGAATTAAAATGTATTTCGATGTTAGGTAAATATTTATTTATTTTATTTATTTATAACCAGCTGATTTAAATTCAAGATAGCACATTAAATTATGAGGGGTTGTTCACAACAGTCGTATTTGTTCATGTTATTATTTTAAGACTTATGACTTTATGACACCTTGTGAATCCCCCAATAAAGTTTTTGCAGTTTTTATAAATACATAACTTTAAGTTTGCAGTTTATTGGATAAAAATATTACATGAATGATGTTCTTAGACAATTAAAAGATTTTATATTTTCTCACTTCTTTATTAATACAACAGTGTTTAATTGTGTATACTCCCTGTAGATAAAACTAGGTCGTTTTTATACATTGACAGCTTGTAGTTAACTTTGTTAGAAGACATTAAAAAAACATGGATAAATATTTAACAAAAAATGGTAATATATAATATTTATGCCTATTTTAAAATAAAATTTTTTAAATTATTTTAGTCCCAAGACAAGAAAGATCTCCTTAATGATCTTTAGTTTATGTATTGTTATTATACATATTATGTTTTTTTTTTTAATATGTATGTATGTAGTTCCTTATAAACTGTTTTATATTTAATTTTTTTATATCTTTAAATAAAATGAATTCCTAATACATTTTGGTATTTTCTTTTAAAGATTTGGCACTTTTGAAAAGAAAAAGTTTTTTCTTGCGAAAACAAGTTTTTTTTTCTGAGATAACAAAATTTTCTTAAAAAATATATGGTAACGCTGTGTGGGAAATTAGTTTTTGATAAGTTTCTACAGAACGTTACTTTAAATTAGAAAATGCGTATTTAACATATAATTCTTTTTTAAGTTTGAGACATAAAACTTGATAACAAAAAAAAAAAAAAAAAAAGAATTAATAAAAAAGCTTAAGTCTAAATTAAAGCCACGAGAAGTTTTTTGTTAATTTAAAACTATAGCAACAAGATTCATTAGACTGTAGTTAATATTTTGTCTGAAATAAATTCGATACAGTGATAACATAAGATTTTTTTGCTTTGTTTTTATTTAATTATGGTGTGTAAAAAATATGTTTCACAATCATCGGTTAACCGATTAATTACTACCCGATTGACTGATCGGTTAATTAAAAATTGTCTATTTTCGATTAACGATTAAACCGGTTAATTTCAGTCGATTAACCGATGTTACATAATTTTTTGTAATATTGTAACAAATTTTTTGTGTTTTAATTAATTGTTTCGTCTCATATACATGTTTAGAAAATATTTTTTTATACAATATCAGCGCAATTATGAATAAAAATTCCACGGGAGTTTTCTCCCTTCTCCCATTTTTCCTATGTTAATACAGTTGTTAAAATGGGAAAAGGTAAAAAAACTCCCGGGGAATTTTTAATCATAATTTGGCTGTATATTTCCTTCTATTAAAACATTCTTAACAGAATTACCCGAAACAATTAGAAGTGTTAAACATTTTTAAAAATTACTATGTTAGGGGAAATCCAGGATAAGAACTGAGAAATAAGATATTCTTCATTATGGCTGCTTCTGATTCCTCCAGCACCCACGATAATAGAAAAAAAAATTTTCCAAGTCAAGTGTTGTCAAAACTAAAGAAAATTATCGCTTTAATCCTAAACATTTAATCAAATTTTGTTTTCAAAATTTATTAATTCAAATCTCTTTAAACTATTGAAATAACTAATAAATAATAATAATCCAATTTTTTAATTTAGTTATAAATTTCCAGAACACCCCTGATGACGTATTACTTTAAAAATACATATCACATATTTATAAATTATTTTTGTTTGTTTGCTCGATTTAGATCAAGAATTGTTATTTTTGTTTTTTTAATAAAAAACTCCAAAAAATAAATAGTCTATGCATTTTTAATTTAATTAATTGAAATTACCTTATTTATTAAAAAAAACTTTATTAATCGGTTAACCGATCAAAAACCAAGTTAACCGATTATACACCGATTAAACCAAAACCTCGGTTAATTAATCGAGCGATTAACCGATTAAAGAAAAAGCCCGATTAAATGAATACCCAATTATAGATGATATGTATACCTTTGGCAATTCTACAGATATCTGGAAACATAAGTTCATCAATTTTATGTTTCAATTCTCCAACCCTAGACCAAAATACTTCAGAGCTCTTGCAATGCTAATAGTACTGAAAAAAGTACAATTGTACTAACTTTATCATCCCTGTGATAAGATACATAATTGATCAACCTATGCAATGAGTGTTTGAATGTGTGAGGAATGTAAGAAAAGAGAAACACACTGTTTATTGTTGGTATTTGGTTTAAGCTTTGATATCGTTTCAAATAAGAATTTTTGAGTGTTTGCAATTCTCATTCACTCTGCAGTTTTGTTTGCTAATATCTTTGGCTTTTTTTTGGGGAGAATGTTTCCTGATGATCTGGCCTAAGCAACCAGTGAAATGCGCATAGAAACTAGCTTATCATCCAACAATAACTTTCATTGTATTTATCAAAAATAAAAATTGGGAATTAAGCACGACAAACAAAATCTTATTAATTAAAAATTACTTTGATAATAAACTAGCAAGTGCACGGCTTAAAAAAAACTGAGCTGTTAAATTGCTTTATTTTGACAATAAAGCAAGTTGTTTTTGTTTTTTATCATATGATCTTCAGTTTTTACCCGATTTTGGTGCATTATAAATTAAAATTTTTATAATCAAACAGACAATAAAATTAAAAAAACTGTGCATTTTGTTATAAATTGTGGCACAAAACATCTTCCGAAATGACTATAATTGATAATTGGTATTAGTAAGCCTCGTCTTTATTCCATAAATCGTTAACATCACATAGATAGTCATTTATATATTTCATCAGATATAATATTTGAGCATAACTCGTCAGGTATTTCGTAGCTTGAACAACAAATTTTAACTTGTATGAATTAAATTCCCTTAACGACATTCTAATTTGAAATAAATTCCTGACACTCAAAGCCCTTTCAAGTTGAGCGTTTTTGTACGCTTATATCGATATATTTATAGCAGAACTAGAAAATTAATTAATGGATTGTACGTAATTACATTTTACAACTTACGTTTTAAATTTTTAGGACAGTTTAACCATTTGATATTGCCAGAAAAACGAAAAATATAATCATATGGAACTTAAGCAAAATCAAGCTAAAAGGGCTAAATAGAAAAAACAAAAAGGCCCAAAATTTCGATTTTTTTAGTTCAGGGTTAAAATTTTTTTTCGCGTTTCACATACTTAAAAAAGGGCTGAATCTATCCCGAAAGGGGCTGGATCACATACATCACTGTATTTTCATAAGATATAAGGCAGTACATTAATAGCTGCGTTCGAGAACACAAAAGTTTTGACTATTTTTTACTGAACTTTACTGCATTTTACGAAATTGCGTTCGAGTACACAAAATGCAGTAAATGAGAACACAAATTGAGAGCGAAAAGTGACAGTTCTTGTCTGAGTATTTACAAATTTTTACTGCAGAAATTTTTGCAGTAAAATTTAGTAAAACAAAAAAACATATGTTTCAAAAGGTAAACAAACAAAAGTAACAAACAGAATGCTTACAAATTGTGAAAAAATTGTTAAATAAACGAAAAGTTGAACTAAAAATTAAACAAAAACAAAATGTGAATAAATAATTATTAATTAAACTTGTTTGTGAATCATTTACTGGGCTAAATACCAACATTTGAAACTTTTTTTGTTATGTTAATTTTTTAGAGTTGTAAAAGTGCTAAGTACTTGGGTACTTAAGTAATCAATAGCAAAAAACTATTCATGTTCTTTTGAATAAATTAACCCGACACAAATTAGTAACATCAAATAAAATAAAAAACTAACAAATATGAAAGATTACATAAAATAATTTGTTTGTATTTTCCAAATTTGTTTGTGTTATAAAAAGTATTTAATCGAGTACCGATAAGAAAACGAGTTAATATTCAAAAGTGTTAACATTTTTCAACACTTCAATTATTTGTCATCAGCTGTTGCCTTTATTTTACGAATTTTTACAAAATTTGCGTTCGCGTACTTTTTTGGACAACAGCTTTTTGTGAGAGCAAATTTTACAATTTTCTCATTTACTGCATTTTACTGTAAAAGTACTCAAACGCACCTAATGTAAAAAGAAGTACATTTTTTTATTTAATTAACTATTTAAAAAACTAAAATGTGATATTTTTTTAGTTAGGCTTGAGTTCATTAAATTTAATTTTCATTAAAGTATTTTTATTGAAGGAATGAATTTTACAACATGAAATTTTTTTTATTAAAATTCATTGATTATTTTCTTGGCTGAGCTGGGGCTCGAACCTGGGTTAAATTTACATGTTTCAAGAATCGCCACATTCTTTCATCAGTGCCTGCCAGCCAACAGTCAAACAGCAATCTTTAACCAGTGACACTGGTGGTTCGCTAACGGTAAATATCTGTTTTTTAAAAATGGAAAAACTCAAAGTGAATTTAAAATTAGTTTTTATTATTAATTCAGTCTCTAAGTTTGCAAGTAAAAGTTAACTTCGCTCGTTTTTTTCAGTTGTTTGAATAAGGCAGTGAATATACGAATATTTTCGAAATTGGGAAATTACCAACTTTGTAGAAATTCTATTCATTTGTTTTCTACAGGTTTTTCTGTTAAATTTTTTTTAGCAAAAGCTTTTAATGATACGAACTCATCATATTCAAGTGAATTTATTTTAAGAAAATAATTGAAATGTTTAAGTTAAGGTTGAACATGCAAAGTTTTTCAAATTTATTATTATTTATATATAAAGTTACGTTTTCGATAGAAACTCATCTACATGCTTTTTGAAAAGGCAATTCACCTGTTCATTATCGCATATGTTGCAAATTTGTACCATAAAATGTTTTGATTCTGTGTTTGTTTATATAATTTGCAAATTTGCTAAACTATCTTGAACATATCAATTAATTTAAGGTTGTAATTATCCTCTAAATTTTTAAAAGGCATAATGTAGTATTTCCTATGTTGTGTACAAAGCCAAGGTTTGCTTCAGCATAGTTATATGTAGTTTTTTAAAAATCTTAACTGCAAGTGCCATCTAGTTGGCACATGACGCAGCATTTCCAACCATTCCAAATCGCAAAATTTAAACATTTCTTTTAGATTTGCAGTCTTTTTAGTAGATGTCGAAAATTTGTTGAAAATTGGTTTGTTGCACTTTATATACAATGTGCAGAAAATGTGTTTTATTTGTATGCAAAAAAAGTACAATTGCGTACCTAAATGTTACTAAAATGTAAAAAAAAATGTCTCCACAGCGAGCGCGCGATGCTCACACGACCACTGCGACAACCTGACTGACAAATCCGCACCCTCTCTCCGCACCGTTTATTCCTTTTTGAAGTAATCGTATTTAAAAATATAAATTTGCAACCAGACACCCTGTATATACCCCAACATCTACTTACATATTTTATTTAAAATTATGTAAAATTCTTTTTCAATGTCGATAAAGTGTTTTTACAATATTAAAATTATTTCATTGTGTCATGATTTCATAAACTTCTTTTGGAAAAGTAAAAGATGGCTAAAGTTTGCTTGTTTGTTTTTTATATGGCACACAAACGGCTGAAGAGTATTACTTGAGACTTTGCACACTGGTCAAAAACTTCAATATGTAATATTCCTTCGTGTCGCTTGACGATGGAATGCTTAGTTTCTGAGGTATACATATCGAAATGTAAAAAAACTAAGAATTTTGCATTTTTTTCGGTTTTTTTGCAATTTGTGTCCAAACGAAACATTCTATTGGCACGGAGGGATTTTAGATATTGAAGTTCCAAGCCAGAACCAGTTTGTTTTGCATAAAAGCTTTTAGTTATTTTTGTGCCATTTGAAATATTAAGTTAGAATTATTCCATTTTCACACAATTCTTTCAGCAATTTTTTTCAGTGTACTGATAAATTTTTTACCTTAAACGAAAAATCACTGTTCCAATTATGTATCCCGAAATTAAAAACAATTGTTTTTTAATGATATAATTCGAATTCAGTTGAAAAATTTAAGTCTCAAATATCCTATATTTTACACAAAAGACAAACGCTCATTTAAGGTAGCTGAATGTGCCCCAATGAATAGAAGTAATTTGGTATAAATATCACAGAGCACACAGAGGCGTCACGAGACAGAAAATATTGTGTTTTTTTCTGTCTTTTTCTTCAAAAGCTGCCCTTTTTGCATTTTTTGTTTTGATTACGCAATTCGTGTTGATAGTAGCGACCTGCTTTTACACATTGCCACTTTACTACCAAAAAAAGTGTTCTTTCTCTTTTTTCGAAAGCTGCCCTCGCAAATGATTTAGGCATTTTTCATACGTCACTTTTTTCATCTCTGTATGCTTTGTGATAAATATCTTTAAGTTGGAGAAACCGTTTTTTTTTATATATTGCTTAAGGCGTTTTTACACTATCACACAAGTCTTACGTATTTTGAGAAAAATACAACCCTATCATGATAAGTCGTTATTGTTTTTTGAAAATGTTTAAACTATAATTAGATCAGGGAAGCATTTTCATAAAATACTTAAGACTTTGTGGGATAGTGTATAACGACCTTAAGTAAAACAAAATAGTTTCAAAAATATTTTGATTTTTATGTTTCTTTTGAAAGGATAATTGTCGTTAAGAGCTATTCTGTAATGAAGTTTTAACAATTTTTATCGGCAAACAATGTCGGCAGCTAACGACATAAAAAATTTATTGTTAAGTATTAACGATAACACTGAACTTTTTTGGTCTTTTTATACCCTTCACCACAGGTGGAAAAGGGTATATAATAGTTTGTCATTCCGTTTGTAATTTCTATATTATATTCTGGGTCCTTATGAAAAGCGAAGTTCAAATCGGGTTGAACGTCTAATATGATTTTTGTTATCAGCCTTCTTTATTATTTCATCTATTTAACGAAATAATTTTAACAAATAGAAACTAGGAATTTTTGTTTATTTTTGCTTCTTAAAAACTCGCCAAAAAAGATAAATCTACGGTATGACAACAGTGCCCATACAAAAAGAAACCAAACAAACACACATACATGGTACAAACTATTTTGGTGAATATAGGCCACCTATTAAGGTTCACAACTCAAATATGTAGGCCCCTATTACGGTTCACAACTCAACTTCGTTAAGTTGTCATTTTTTAATTTTTGTATTATGGTTTACAACTTTGCTATATTGCGGCGAACAAAAACATTAAAAAATTACAATTCAACACAACCAGTTGTCTGACTGACAACTCAACTGAGTTGAGTTGTGAACCGTAATAGGGGCCGTAGTTGATTTCTAATTTTGGTATTATGGTTTACACCTTTGCTTTATTGTGGTGAACTAAAGCATCAAAAATAATTGCAACTCAACTGTGTTAAGTTGTGAACTGTAAACTGATCATATTTACTTTTAATGATATTCATACAACGTTCCTTCATGGTCCAGTTGTCTAGGGGTTTTACTTAGGTTAGAAACTATGAGTCCCTGGTTCGAATCTTGTTTTTTCAAAAAAAAAAAAATTTTTTTAATTTTTTTATGTTCTGAAACGATTTAAAAAAATATTTACCAGTTTTAACTTTTTAAATTTAATTTATACACAGAAAAAAATATCTCAAGAATATTTTTAACAACACTAAAAATAAAATTTTAGGTCAACAAACTTTTTGTTTGATTCAAAGAAAAAATTCATCAAATTTACACTTTGCAAAATAGCACTCAATAAAATATATTTAATAATGAAATAATTAAATATTTCTTGATATTCAATAAAAAAAATATTTGAATCAAAGTAAAAACAGTATTTTAACAACTCTTGTCCATTTTTAAATAGCTCACAATTCTCATTTGTTTTACAGTTTTATTTGAATAATATATTTAGTTTTGCCAAAGTCTTTGGAAAAGGTTTCTTGATGATATGGCCTAAGCAACCAGTGAAATGCGCATAGGAACTTACTTATCTCCGCATAATAAATTTTAGTGTTTTTATAAAAATATAAAAATTGAAAATTAATGACATCATCATTAATAAATAAAAAAGTAAAGATTCGATTAACATTTTGTTTGATTTATCCAGCATTTTCAACAATTTATTTTAACAAATCAAGTAAACATTTTATTAAAAAAAATTATTTTGGGCAACAACTTTTTTTATTGACTCAATAAACTTGGTTGTTGACTAAAAATTTAACAATTATACATACAAACTTTTTTATCAATACCGCAAAAATCGTCATCGCAGAAAATTTAAAAAATGTTGTAATCAAATATGCGATTTTCGTATTCAAATATGAAAATTATTTTTTTCTGTGTAATGAAGTTTTATGTATTGTAAATATTTATGTATATGTAAAAATTATTAAGTTGCTCTGTATTCTGCTCGCACAATGGTGAAGGATATATAAGATTCGGCACAGCCGAATATAGCACTCTTACTTGTTTTACTTTATTTTGACTTCCTAAGGTGGAAAACAGAGGTAGAAAAAATTTGACACCCATAGTTTTTTTTTGACAGGAATTTTATATTTCATAAAAAATACTGATGCTTTACATACAATTATACTTGATATGTTTTTTAAAACTAATAGCTATGATTTTCTGGATTATTTGACCTGAGGCTGGTCTCTTGCAAGTGTCCAACAATAATCTGCCAATATTCGAGGACTCCATTTGCCCTGGTATCGTTTTTCAAGTCTGGAAATATCTTAATGGAGCCATTCGCCGTGTTCGTCGCTGACGGCTCCTAGTTCTCGGGAAAGAAATCGAGGTGGAAGTGTAGTAAGTGTATTTTGAGTGACATATTACAACCCAAAGATTGATACGTCGAAAGTGGTTCTCCTATCAGATCTTTGTAAAGGGTGTTTTTTTAAGCTAGATAGAATTTTAAATTGTAAAAAGTAACACAAAAAATTAAATTTTGATGAAATATTTTTTTTTTATCGTTTCAGTATACATTTATTTATTTATTTATTTATTTAATCAATGGACATTATCCTTACTGACTAATAACAATATTGACTTAAAATGAATAAATAACATTATAAATTTTAAAATATAGTAACCAACTTTACAGAGTATATGTAAATAAAAAATTACGAGTTCAGAAAAACAATAATTTTATGCTTTATGGAATTTAAACATAAAGAAAAATCAACAAATTGTGATAAAGAATTAAATTGTCTACATAACCTTGAAAAAGGATCAGCAATGGCGTAATTTACTCTATAAAATTTAACAAAAAGCAGATTATAATGACGAGTATTGCGACATGGTATATTAAATTTTACAGAATTTAAAAGAAAATCACAAGAAACATTACCATTAATTAGATTAACCATAAAAGATACATTTAGCATTGTACGGCGACTTTTGAGCGATGGTAGTTTTATTAATGCCAGTCTACTAGCATAGGAAGGAAAGTTTGTCGAGTAACTCCAATGAAGATCACGTAAACAGAATAATAAAAATTGTTTTTGGACAGATTCAATACGAGAATTATGAATGTTGTAATACGGATCCCAAATGATTGACCCATATTCTAAGATAGGTCTAACGAGTGACACGTACAGATGCTTCGTTATGTATGGATCAGTGAATTCTTTAGCCCAGCGCTTAATAAAGCCAAGAACACCACGAGCTTTATTTACAGGTAATGTAATATGCGAAACAAAGTTTAATTTAGGATCCAGTAAGACTCCAAGATCAAGGAACGAATCAACCAACTTCAGTTGATGTCCACCCAAAGCATAATAAACATCAATACAGGTATTTCTATAAAAACGCATACATTTACATTTCATTCGATTTAGCTCCATCATATTATGATTACACCATAAAAAGAAGTTATTAAGATCCGCTTGAAGATAAAAATGATCAGCAAAGCAATTAAAAGAATGGAACATTTTTACATCATCAGCATACATCAATATATTGGCAAAGTTAATAACGTTGGGCAGATCATTAATAAACAGCGAAAATAAAAGTGGGCCAAGATGACTGCCTTGGGGAACACCGGACGAAACATAAATGTACTTGGATATACAATTATTGAATTGTACTTTTTGCTTTCTACCAACTAAATAAGAACGTAACCAGCTTAAACTTTTACCCGATAAACCTAATAAATCCAATTTAGTAAGAAGAAGTTGATGGTTAACTTTATCAAACGCTTTACTGAAGTCAGTATAAACAGCATCAGTTTGTTTCTTTTGTGTAAATGCAGAATTAATTAAAGTTGTTAAATGAAGTACATTAGTTGTAGTTGAACAGCCTTTTCTAAAACCATGCTGGCATGCTGCCAGTAACGACGAGGTGTGATGGCAGAGGAAATCAGTAACTAGTTTTTCAAAAAGTTTTGGAATAGCACTTAATTTGGCAATTCCTCTATAGTTTGTTATATCCGATTTATTACCAGATTTAAATAAAGGTTTTATAAACGAATCTTTCCATAATACGGGAAAATAGCCATACATAATCGACGCATTGAACATTAAAGTTAATGGCGTAACTAATGATTCAGCACACTGACTTAAAATACATGTCGGAACAAGATCTGGACCATGACTAAAAGACATCTTAAGCCTTTTTAAGTAAACCAAAATATCATTGCTATTAAAAGCAGGGAAAGAGATTGTCTGGTTTGATGAGAGTACATAGGGATAACCATTACTATCGTCGTATGCAGCATCAGAATAAGTTGTGGCAAAAAAATCAGCAAACATATCACAAATGATCTCCGAATCTCCAGATTCTTGACAACGAAATTTCATAACAGATGGGTATCCATTAGATTTTCTTTTAGAATTGACAAATGCAAAGAACGATTTTGGGTCACGAACGAAATTGTTTTTCACCTTATTTATGTATTGATTATATAAAGCATGATTCAGCAGATTATATTCTGAACGACTGACAGAGTATTTTCCATAATCAATAAATGATCCAGACTTTTTGAATTTTTTATAATTTTTATTCTTTAGGTTTTTTAGCCTAGTTAGCTGTTTAGAGTTCCAAGGTGGGCCAACTGGAGTATAAATAGATTGTTTGGGTACACACATATCAAAAAAGGCGTAAATTTTATTATAAAATATAGAAACCATCATATCAATATCCGAGCTGTTGTTTAAATGAGCAGGAAAGACGCTGCTCCAGCATGTATTTCTTATTAATTGGTTTAAAAGGTTGTAATTAGTCCGTTTGAAACAAAAAACTTTATCAACCTTAAAGGGCTTTAATGTTACTTCCGATGGAATTGAAAAACTTACTTCAATAGTCGGATGATAACGATCTTCAGGCAACGTTATAGGTTCTGAGCGAGTAATAATACAATCATCCGAATTATTTACAAACACCAAATCAAGCAGTTTACCATAGTCATTGTATACGTTATTAATTTGAAAAAGCGATAAACCAAGAATTTCATTCAAGAAGTCTTCATGACAGTTTTTATTTTTGACAGGAATTAAATAAGGCGTATCAGACGTTTGCATCCATGATATCGAGGGCAAGTTGAAATCACCAACAACAAAAATAAAGTCATCATTATAAACATTTATCATAACAGAATTAATGGCTTGAACATGTTTTAAATAAATAGCACTTTCAGAATCCGGAGGAATGTAGGAACAGGTGAAGTAAATTTTTTTATTTTTCAATTTAACCACAACAGCAACAAATTCAATACCAAGGGTATCAGTAACTACAACTTCAGATGGATATAAACAAGAGACAGCAATCATAACTCCACCACCTCTACGTGCATTTCGATTATACCTAAATATTTGGTATTTATTTGACAGAATTTCGGTATTATAAATATCATCATTAAGCCAGGTTTCAGTGAAAATAATAACATCATAGGCGAAGTCATAACTATTAACCAAGAGAGTAGACAATTTGGTATTTAATCCACGAACATTTTGATAAATAATATTTATACGATTCTTAGAGCCAATTAGTTTTTTGAAACAAATGAATTTCTAGGTGGCAAACGAGCAATATTTGTAGATCTTTGTTTTTCTTTAAAGATGTATTCACGAACAATGATATTAGCAGGCCAAAAACAGGTATCAACAATCTGATCAAAGACACAAGCAGCAACAGCAATTTTAAACGATGTTATACTTCTGGGTTGAGAGTACGAAAATTTGTTTATAACAATATCAACATTAGGACCGAGTTTTGTTTTAATGTAATAATCAATATCTTCTACGGTTGTATCGCATGCCAAACGGGAAATAAATAATGAACGTTTTGGAGGCACTATAATTAATGGCTTAGGAACTGTTAAACTGGCAACATTAGTTACCACACCAGAAACCGACGGATAAGGAATAAGATCAGCATTATTCTTAGATCCAGAAGATCCAGTATCAGAATCGGATATAGGAATATTACCTAGTGGAGGGATAACATTGGCAGGTATCATATTTATACTTGTAGGTTCAATAGGGGAACGAGGGTAAATTTCTGATGGAAGGACATTTACAACAGCAGGAAAATATGGATTTATGTTGATGTTTGTATTGGTATTATCAACAGTTAAATTTGTATCTATTTCAGACGAGGATGTAGATCCTGCAGCTTTTGAGGAGGTTATATGTGGTGCAACAGAGCCAGAGTTTGTCTTTTTCCGTTTAGGAGACGAATCATTCGCTGAAGACGTAAATTTTTCCAAATTAGGGTATTTGGTAAATAATTCTCCAAATTTATTGAGTTTTGTTTGCAGCAACAGAAATTCCTTGTTGATTTTATTAAATTCATCTTTAGAGTTTTTAAAGAGGTTATAAAATTCAACACCAATAGTTCTGCAATTTGGGCATGTCCAGTGCAGAGATTTTTGAGGGTCAGCAAGAGCATCCGCATCGCGTGCTTTTAGGCCACAGCATTTCAAATGATAGCACCCCACACACAGCCAGCAGGATACCATACGATCATTCCCAGTTATTTGGCAGCTTACGTTCGAACATTCCATAATTAGTAAAAAAGGTTTGACAGCACAGGAAATTTATGGGTAAAAATGCAAATGCTATATTACAGCTTATCAAATACACAAACCACAATATTGTCAGCGTCGATAATACAGTTCACAGAATTGCCAGAATAAACAGCAAATTAAAACATATGATCAATACAAAAACAATTGATTAATATAGTGCAAATAGATATTATAAACAACGTTTATGCAGTATCATCAGCTTTATGATGATTTATTTTTGAGAAACACAGATGAACGATAAATCGAAAAAACACGAATTTTACTTAAAAGAAGAATGATTAAATATGACCAAGAGAACACGTATTTATGTAAAACACGAAATTAAACAGTAAAATATTAATATTATTTTCAAGAACAATGCGAGACACACAAAAAGACGTCAAAACACGACGAGGTTACCAGACGTTTATCTACTCTGACAAATCATCATGAATAGACTCACGGTTGAACAACGCTACGAAATTATCCAAATTTACTTTGAAAATCAGTCGTCGATTCGCGCAACTTATATCGCAAAATTGTGTTCAGCGATGAGGCGCATTTTTGGCTTAACGGGTTTGTTAATAAGCAAAATTGCCGCATATGGAGCGAGACCAATCCACAAGAGACCCTACAGACTCCATTACATCCAGAAAAATTCACCGTTTGGTGCGGTTTTCACGCTGGTGGCATCATCGGACCTTATTTCTTTAAAAATGAGGCCGGAGCTCGCGTTACGGTCAATGGAGATCGTTACCGCACCATGATCAATGATTTTTTGTTTGAAAATATGGATGACATTGATCCGGAGGAGATGTGGTTTCAACAGGATGGCGCTACGTGCCATACGGCGAACGCAACCATCGACTTATTGAAATCAAAATTTGGCGATAAGTTGATTTCGAGAAATGGACCTGTCAATTGGCCTCCAAGGTCGTGCGATTTGACACCTCTCGATTATTTCCTGTGGGGCTACGTGAAGTCACTGGTTTATGCTGATAAACCAGCAACAATTGACGCCTTGGAGGCCAGCATTGTTCGTGTTATTCGTGACATACGGCCAGCAGTGCTCGAAAAAGTGACCCAAAATTGGACGTCCAGAATGCGCTTCGTCAAGAACAGCCGCGGTGCCCATATGCCCGAAATCATTTTCAAATTTACAATTTAATTTTTTGTGTTATTTTTTACAAGTCAAGTTCTATCGGGCTTAAAAAAACACCCTTTAGTTACTTGCTTTGTGGTCGCCCATAAAATTTTGTTCGACATTTTTAAAACTTTTCCAAGCAGATTTCTCTAACAAACTTAACTTTTCTTCGAATATGTTATCCTTTAACAATTCCTTGATCTGAGGTCCGACGAAAATTCCTTCCTTTGAAATTAACATATTTGTTTAGAAATATAATCAATATTTACACGTTTTCATTCATGTTTTGTTAAAATAAATTTTTTACAAGCAAATTAATTTTATATTTTTTATTAATTTGAAAAAATTTTAACTTTGACGTTCTTATATTTTTACTGATATTTGTCGTTAATATTTTAAACAAAAATATTTGTTTATTTAAAATAGAGAATAACAAATTCGTTAAAGTTACCGAGATTTCTCGTTACTTAACGGTATCGGTAATTCAATTCAAAAAGTAATAGAATTGAGGTACAGAAAAGATATTGCTCACAATCCGTAGAAAACGGTACATATATCTTAAATACTAATCATTTCTGAACTTTAAATATTTTCTAACTCTTTTCTAGACTTTACATGCCGCAGTTAATGACATAAGAGGATCGGAAGATGCTGCTAACATGTTTCCTCATTTTGTCTACCTCTTGATGATTTAAAAGTGTTCAGCAATCTATATTTGTATAAATATATATGTATATAAAAATTAAAAATGTTTGTCTGTTTGTTTGTCTTATAGACTTCTAAACTACTGAACCGATTTTCCTGAAATTTTTACAGCAAAAAAAAAAAAAATAGACTTTTATCATCGCGCAGGCCAAACGGCTGAAGTTAGAGACATGAAATTTAAACTGTGAATAAGCGAACAGATCCACTGATAAGAGATTTTTGGAAATTTAAATATTTAGAGGATAATATGGGTTAAATTACTTAACATAGGCTATAAATAAATAAATAAAAATTCCAAGTTGGCGTGGCACCTCCCAAACAAAGACAATATGAATAACTTCATGCCTGGGGAACGGTTTCAGAAAAGTTTTCAAATTTAAAACAAATATGTACATAACTTTGTTATCAATACACAACATCGGCCAAAAAGTGGACTGGATTGGAGAAGTGGGAGTGGCTCCTCCATTACAAAGATAGTGTAAATGACAGTGATATGGAGCACTGTTGCGAATTGACAATTCTTAAATTGTACTGTCTCATTGGCAAAATTGTACCAAATTGACATAAATTGTACCAAAATTTCGCTAAAAATAAAAAGCATACATAGTAAGAATTAATTACTTTTCTTTACTCAATAAAAATAAAACAAGTAAGAAAGTATAGTCGGTCAAGCCCGAGCACCCTACACCACAGTATATAACGAAAAATTTTCGAGAGTGTACGTTATTTGGGTTCCATAGGCCAGAACAAAAAATTATATTATGAGGTTAAGATTCATATTAAAGTCGTTGTGCCGAATATTATTTAGATATCTTTACCTATAGGAGATTTATTTCCCCTTAAGAGATTTCAGAAAGGGGCTTTTTTAAAACTTATGGTTAATTTTGGACTTACCAGCACAACATTTTATCATGACATAGCAGCTACAATTAAAGTTATTGCCGCTAATTTTTATATCAATACCAACATTTACAGTTAGTTATGGCATTAAAAGCTTTTTTGGGGAGTAGTACTTCTATGGAAAGCAATCGTCAAATATGGACTGATTCCAATAAAGTTTGTAAATATGATTTAGATCTAAATATTAACGTAATAAGATGGTTTATAGGAAGACACTCTTCCGGAAAGATGTTTGTATGGGGGCCATATGAAATTATAAACCCATTCTCACTATCTTCAGTAGGCTTTGTCGTTATGAATTGAAACCTATGTACCTTAAATATAGCGGCCTGTACCTTGCGCACAAGATTACATCGAGAAACATCCAGCTGGACGGAGGGACATCGTCTGAGTCGATTTATATTTTTTAGTGCTACACATAAACGCATAATTCCACAAAATTATGAAGAATTATGCGTTTATGTGTAGCACTAAAAAAAAAAAAAATATAAATCGACTCAGACGATGTCCCTCCGTCCAGCTGGATGTTTCGCATAATTCCACAAAATTATGAAGAAGCAAACATTTATCTAGGCCGGTATAAAAATCCTTCTACTGAACCCTCCACGGGGGTGCTGGCTGGTAACGGGTACTGGTGGGTACGCGGCTAAGATCAGGGCCTTGAGCATAGTGTCTCAATGTAATGCCTATTGCCACATTACTGTGATGGGTCTTGATCATAGGTAGAAGGTAATCGTGGGGTTTGATTCGGTCCGGGCGTCTGTTTCCCACATTGGGCGGTTTTCGGGTCGGTGATGTCTCCACGATTCTTGGAACTAAAATCCAGGCGCGTCTGTTCCCATATTGGGCGGCTTCCTGGTGCGCGTCTGTTATCCGGTGGATCGGCGTTAATACGAACATGGCAGTATGTATAAAATGCAACAGAATGATGATGAAATGGAAGAAGAAATGAATAAAAGTCGGGCGGTAATATACGCCCAAGCGTCGGTGTTAGCAGTGACTGCGACCACCGGCGGGCACGATGGAGAACCAATATCTCCTCTGCGTGTCGCCAGCGGTCACACATTCTCTGCCGTGGTTAAGGCGCCTTACGGTGGAAGTAGTAAAGATGCCAAAAACGAAACTGTGACACGTACGGATGCCGTTGTCGATTCAGACTCGGATCTCGATAGCGTCAAAACTATTACCTCTAAAGAGGAACGTGAGCTGCTAAATTCACCTAGCACATCTCGGGGAGCCCATTCCATAAATAGGAACAGGCCCAGGAGAAGCAAGGAAGGACTTAGAGCTCTATCAGAATACAAAGCTGCGGTCCGGATACAGCATCGGCTTGGCTCCAAATCCAACCCTTCCAATGATGAGAAGGAACGGATGAAGTGGGCCAAAGGAGCGATTGCAGAAGGCCGAGCTCACTTTTCAAATAACCCCAAATATGCTGCCAAAAACCATGGTTTCCCCAACTGCATTGAAGAAGCCGTGATTAAGAGCATGCAGGGAAAAAGACAGCGGTCAGTTGATGAGTCTCCATCTGCCGTAAATCCTAAGGAGACGAAAAAATCCAAGAGAAACCCCGAGGAGATCAGACCCCCGACATCTGCCACTGAGCCGTTGCCAAAGGCTGCACGAGTCAGTGAAGTGGCCAAACGTCCTCTGAGCGTGGCACTTCTCGACATGAGCAACCCCTTTGGTCAAATGTCCACAGAGCGATGGAAGATTGTAGAGCTGAAGATTTTCAACGAAATCGTTGCTAAGATGGAAGCTGAACCTGACAGACCGCTGCCCTCTTTTGATGGGGCTGGTTGGTTCAATGGAGTGAAGCTCATCAGTTGCAAGGACGAAATGACGCTGGAATGGCTTAAAGGAGTCATTACTAAACTCAAGGGTTTGTGGTCGGATGCACAACTCAAGATTGTGGATCGATCGCACATTCCTGCTATACCGAAGGCGAAGGTGAATTTTCCGCGTATTGTCAAACCGGAAGTCGCTCTTCGTCTCCTACAAAATCAGAATCCTGACATTCCCACTAAAGAATGGAGGATTCTGCACGTGCAAAGGGGTAATAAGGACGGGCAGAACTACATACTGCAGATCACAAAGGAGTCGGAAGACCTTTTGTATCCGCGGTATGGAAAAATGTCATGGGGAGTTGGAAGTGTCTTTCTACGGTTAAAGAAAAGACATCCGCAGGACTCCAACCATAACACACTGGAGGTCGATGAAGTGGAGCGTGATCTGGCAGCTGCCACTGCGGCCACTTCTGGACTGAGTCTGGGTGAGACGGCCAATGAGGATAGAGCCGACCCCGAGCGGGTGTTTTTAGTCGATGACGCTAAAGATCCTGCAAGTCAACCTCCAACATTGTAAGATGGCATCGGTCGAACTCCTCCTCACGTTAGAGGAGGGTCGCTACGACGTGGCTTTAATCCAGGAACCGTGGATCTCCACGGGAAATCGGGTTTCTGGATTGAAGTCACGTAATTATAACACGTACTTCTCAAAAGTGGTAGGTAGAATACGATCTGCAATACTTGTGAGGAAGAATTTTTGTTCATATATTCTCTATAATTACAGCACTGACGATCTCACAGTTGTGGCCTTGGAAGATGGCGGAGGTGACATGGTACTTTTTGCATCATCCTATATGCCACACGATAGGGATGCCCCACCAGTAGAACTCCATAGACTAGTCGAGGAAGCTTGTAGAAGGAGACAAAACCTGGTAGTGGGTACAGATGCTAACGCTCATCACACAATATGGGGCAGTAAGGATACCAACAGTAGAGGTGAGGATCTTATTGCTTTTATATTACAGAATAATATACAAATTGCGAATAGAGGTGAGGTCCCCACGTATAGGGGTCCTACCTCAGAAAATGTGCTTGATGTGACGCTTTATACTGATTATAAAACAGTGATAGATGACTGGAAGGTGCTTACGCAGCCATCCTTCTCTGATCACTCCTATATATCATTTTTGTTAAATTACACTATACCTAACAAAACAGTGTTTAGGAACCCAAGGAATACGGACTGGGCCAAATACTCTTCACTTTTGAACAGGGACCTGGGTCACTCGGGAACATTGGTTAGTTCAGGGGACATAGATTCTGCTATAGACACATTGGTATCGGGCGTTACTAGATCCAATGAGAAGTCGTGTCCCCCGACACGAGCTAGGCGTGAGTCCAGACCACCGTGGTGGAGTGGTCAGCTGGACTCTGGAAGACGCGAGCTTCGTGAGCTATTCAAACTGGCGAAAATTGTCGACCGGTCTGAGTGCTGGGGGGAGTATAAGGACGCTCTTAGGGGGTATAAGCGTGACGTGCGAAGGGCTAAACGAGCTTCGTGGAAAAGCTTCTGCGATAATATAGAGAAGACAACCGAAACGGCAAGACTGCGGAGGATGCTAGTGGGCAGTCCGGTAATGCCGAGTACGGTTTGTAGGGAAAACGGAGAATGGACAGGGAGCAGCGCGTAAACGTTGAGGGTGCTTGTGGACACACACTTTCCGGGCTGCTCTGATGATCCCATTCCAACTGTTGAAACTTCTGTTCTGGCAGATGGTGATAGCGGAATTATCACCTATGAGGGGGTGGAATGGGCAATCGATTCGTTCCAGCCATACAAGTCGCCTGGTCTTGACGGAATTATCCCGGCGCAACTACAGCGGGGTAGACAACGGATAGTACCATGGCTGGTGGAAATTTTTAAAGGATGTCTGAGGGTAAACTATGTGCCTAAATCTTGGAGGATATCTAAGATTGTATTTCTGCCGAAATCGGGCAGGAGCAATCATATGTACCCAAAAGATTTTAGACCTATAAGTCTCACATCCTTCCTGCTGAAAACGTTGTAGAGAATCTTGGACTATCATGTCAAGGGTAACATGAGGCCGACCATTCTCTCTGTCAATCAACATGCGTACACGAAGGGTAAATCAACTGAGACGGCACTTCATTCAGTTGTCTCGCTGATTGAGAAGACCCTGAGCTATAAGGACTTCGCTATGGGTGTGTTCCTGGATATCGCGGGAGCATTCAATAATGTGTCCACATGTGTCTCGCACTGGGGCACATCCGCATGCTAAAAACTGGATTGGTAACCTGCTACGGTGTAGAACTATATCCGCGGCGTGGGGCAACTCCAGGATAACAAAGAGGGCACACCGGGGAACCCCCCAGGGAGGGGTACTCTCGCCGATGCTATGGACGCTTGTCGTCAACGAACTTCTCAATAGACTTCAGGACGGGGCAGCAAAGATGACCGCATACGCAGATGATGTGGCGGTGATAGTTACTGGCAAGGATCTGAATACTATTAGTTCTGTAATGGAGGCTACATTGGCGATAATCAGCCAGTGGGCAGCCGGAGTAGGACTGGGAGTTAATCCCTAGAAGACGGACCTGGTACTATTTACGAAAAGATATAAAGTTGGTCCATGGAGGAGACCTAAACTAGGGGGTACTAACCTAGAACTTAAATACCACACTAAGTATCTGGGAGTAATACTGGATAGCAAACTGTCGTGGAGACTGAATGTGGAGGAGAGGGTGAAAAAGGCAACGATTGCGCTCTACGCATGTAAGGGAATGCTAGGCAAAACGTGGGGTCTAACCCCTGCTCTTACACATTGGGTCTACACAGCGGTGGCGAGACCAATCCTACTCTACGGGCTACTTGTGTGGTGGACGGCCTTGGATAAGATATCGTACCGGAATATGCTAACGGGCGTACAGAGACTCGCCGAACTTAGTATCACCGGTGCTCTGCGTAGTACACCGACTGCGGCAATGGATGTGATCCTGGATTTGCAGCCGATTCATCTAGTGGCAGAAGGAACTGCAAGGAGGTCTGCAATCCGCTTAAGGGCGACGGGACAATTTGCATATGGACTCTATGGTCACGGTAGTATTATAAGGGGAATAGATTGTAGCAGTGACTACACCATTCCGAGACTGACACTTGGAAGGAAACCGCGAGTTACCCTAGAGGAGGACGGTTGGTTGGCAGGACTCCGATCAGGCCAAGGGACCTTCAGATTCTACACTGATGGTTCCAAAATGGAGGACGGAGTTGGAGCTGCAGTCTACTGCCGAGAACTGGGTATTCGGGAATCGTATAAGCTTCCCGATTACTGCAGCGTTTTCCAGGCGGAGGTTTTTGCAGCCAAAATGGCTGCTGATTTGGCACGTGTTCCCGGCACCGAAAACTCGCAGGTAAACTTTTTCATTGATAGTCAGGCGGCGATCAAGGCTATAACCGCGGAATACTCATACTCATCTGTCGTCCAGGAGTGTAGGGACTCGATAGATAGATTCTGTGTCAATAGGACAGTGCATATCTACTGGGTTCGCGGTCACCAGGGCATAGAGGGCAACGAAGAGGTGGACGAATTGGCGAAACGGGGGGCCCGTCTACCACGCGATAGGATGGTGGTCATCCCGGCTCCAATTCAGAATATAAGGAGAGATACGGACTCTGCTATACGGAGGAGATCGGAGGCGTTTTGGGAAAACACAGGAACGTGCAGGGTTTCCAAGGTTATGTGGGGATCCTATGATCCGGAGTCGTCGAAAATTCTTCTGTCGCTATCGAGAAGGGACTGTAGACTTCTGATAGGTTTTATAACGGGTCATTGTTGGACTGCGGTATACGCCTATAGGGCGGGCCGGTTGAATAGTGACAATTGTAGATTTTGTGGGGTACCAGGGGAAAAGGAGACGGTAGAGCACTTGCTATGCTACTGTCCGGCACTCGTGCGCTCCAGGGCGAACTGTCTGGGAGATCATTATCTCCAAGATCTCGGGGAGGTCTCTGGAATTGGGTTAATGAGACTCCTTGCATTCGTCAAGAGAGTGTGGGGTACCTTGGATACCATCACATCTGACTGACCTTTTTACTTTCTTCTGTGGGTTATCGTACAATTGTGGTAACGCTAGGGACCTATTTGGTCTATGCGGGGTCTTTGTGACCGGCCACTCTAACCTAACCTAACCTAACCTAAACATTTATCTATTTCTCATTTTTCTCAAAGGCAAACAATAACTTTGCGCTTGGTTGACAGTACCACCACAACAATAATAAAAAGTGGCGATTTAGAAACACTTTTATACGCACCCTTTGGGTAAATACCAGGGTATTTACAAATTCTTACCCAATTTTCCCTATTTACCGGGTATTTACCAATTGGGAATATACCATTTTTTCATCTACATATATGTATTCTGAATATTTCCGAAGCTTTTTAAAATATAAAAAACTATTGTTAAGATGGCTTAAAGAGAATTTAATTCCAATTCGTTCGCTGATAATTGTATCCAATCGTACAAATATCCTCAAGTCATGATTAAATAATCTACTTATTTAAAATTTCAACATTTGTCCTACGATTTTCATGATATATGCCGTATTTTATAATATATGTGGCTGTCAGAAAAATTTCAAATTTCTATCCTTATCATTTTTGTATGAAACTTTAAAAACAAAAAAAAAAAAACTGTTGGTTTTATTCGTTTGATTTAAAATTAATACATGCAACGACAAGATTCATATAAGACTGTATAAAAATGCTGATGAAATATTAGGTATATAAAAAAAGATTGCCATAGTGGCCTTAAGAGAAATGATGCCAGATTTGTTACGTTGGTGCGATTTTCAACACTTCCCCTCAAATCTGACTTCGTGTCTATACACATAATTCTCTAATCTAAAAATCTCAATCCAAGTGATATATAACACTTGTTGTGCTTTGGAGCCACCAAACCCTTGGTTAGGACGTCAGCTGGCATATCATATGTCCTCATATATTTTACATCTACTTCCCCTCTTTCAACAGAGTCTCGGATGAAATGATGCTTTGTCCGGTTGTGAAAGATTGGGTTCCGGCATAACTTTTCTGCGCTTTGATTATTATTGTTGATACAAATTGGATGGTCTACATCAAATATTTCGTTTACGAATCGCTTTTGGTAAATGGCTTCTTTTGTAGAATCCGAGAGGGCCATATACTCAGCTTCAGTGCTGGACACGTCTACTGTCGTTTGTTTCCTGGACTCCCAGCTTATGGCCCCATTTGCATATGTAAAAACATAACCAGTGTATGATTTTCTGTCGTCGACATTTGAGCCCCAGTCTGCATCTGCGTAGCCTTCTATTGGCCTGTCATTTGAAGAATATACAAGGCCGACGTTTTGAGTATGTTTTAAATAGCGTAGTACTCTTTTTGCTGCTACCCAGTGTGCAATTCCGTGATTAACGTTGAATTGGCTAAGAACGCTCACGGCGTGTGCAATGTCGGGTCACATTTCTTTGCAAAGTTTCTCGCTTACGTTCATTGGGGTGCTGACGGATTTGCAGTCTTTCATGCCAAAGCTTTCTAAAAGGTGTTGAATATATTTCGATTGTGACATACTATTTTACCGCAATTTAAATCCTTACTAAATTCTATCTATCATTTCAAATGTGTTTGCCAATTCGTTCTTCAAGTTACTTAAAAAACTTTGGTCAATTGATGCAACCACGAGGCCATCAACGTAAATGGCAATGAGTGTGATTCTGTTGTTATTTTTGTTGATGTTAACGCAGGGATCACATTTTGACGGTTCCATATTCATTTCCTTTAATTTTGTATCAAGTTTCTCATACCATAATCTTCCAGACTGCTTAAGACCATAGATGGCCTTTTTTTAGGAGACATACTTTGTTGTTATATTTTGACGCTTCGGTTTTGCTAAGGACTTTATTTAAATCGTCTGGCATTTTCATGTAGATTTCTTTCTCAATGACGCCGTTCAGATAGGCTCCCACGAAATCGAGTTGATGAACTTCTAAAGCAAGTTTTGCGGCAATTGCCATTAAGAAACGTATGGAATTCATTCTGGCCACCGGCGCAAAAGTTTCATTGTAGTCGATGCCAGGGTATTGAGTGAAACCCTTTGCAACAAGTCTGGCTGTGCTCACTTTGACTCAACTATCTTTCTTCCGGTTGGCCTTTCGATTATCTTCCAAGTTTGATTTCTTAATAACGTTTCGTATTCTTTCAGCATCGCTTTTCGCCATTCTTCAGCTTCGGGACTAGAAAGCGCTTAGGTGCTAGTTTTTGGATCGGTATTTTGGATTAAGTTTGCTGATTGATAATCCTCGTTGTCCGAACTGTTGAAACCCATGAAATCGCCTGCTTCATCGTAGCTTTCGTCAGCTGATATGTTGTTTTGAATCTTCTTTGGTCTGCCTCCTTTTCTAGTTGGTATTTTTTTAGGACGGCCACGACCTCTTGGTCTGAATTTCGCATTTTTTATTTCGTCGTTGCTAGCGATATCTTCTTCATTTGTTTGCCGCTGGTTCGATGTGCTCTCTTCTTTTGAAGTGTCGTTTGCATTTTCACGGTAGTGAACCTCAATATCGTTTGATACAAATTCTTCGAATTCATTCATGTTGTTTGATGATGAAAATATTACGTCACGGCTTCGACGAACTTTTCTGGCTTGAGGGTCCCACAATCTATAGCCTTGGATACCTCAGAATATCCTATAAAAACACATTTAATGGATTTGGATTCGAGTTTACTTTTACCTGGTGATTTGTCAAGCATAAAGGCTTGAGAACCAAATTTTTGGAGATATTTCACGTTTGGAGTTTTATTCATCCACATTTTGTACGGTATCTCATCTTTCAGGCTGTGAGATGGACAACGGTTTCTAATATAGTTTGCAGTCTTAACTGCTTCTGCCCAAAAGTGGGAGAGAGACCGGATTGAATAAACATGCACCTTGCCATGTCAAGTAGCGTTCGATTTTTTCGTTCCGATACTCCATTCTGTTGTGGTGTGTGTTCGATAGTAAGCTCATGGCGAATGCCGTGTTACATTAAAAGTTTTTTCATGTTATTTTTGGCATATTCTGTGCCATTATCGCTACGCAGACACTTTCAGCCCAATTATGAATAAAAATTCCCCGGGAGTTTTCTCCCCTCTCCCATTTTTCCTATGTTAATTCAATTGTAAAAATGGAAAAAGGGAAAAAACTCTCGGGGAATTTTTATTCATAATTGGGCTGTTTATCTTTGTCCCAGTTTTTGTTTCTACCATGTTCTTAAACTCTATAAAGTTTTCGGAAACTTCGCTTTTGTTTTCCATGAAATAAATTTCACACCAACGGCTCTTGTCGTCTATAAAGGTGACAAAGTATCTTGTACCGCCAATTGAACACACACGCATTGGCCCACATACGTCACTGTGAACCAGTGCTAATAATTCTTCGCTTTTGCTGTCGGATGATTTAAATGGAGTTTGGGATTGCTTCCCCTGAATGCAAACTTCACAGGTTGGTAAATTAGTTTCCGTATTAGCACGTATGCCAATGACTTTTTCCTTCTTGATCATTTCTTTCAGGTCCTTTTCGTTGAGGTGGCCAAAAACTTCGTGCCACTCTTGGAGGGTTTTTTCTTTTGATTGAGAAATTGAAGCAACTTCAAAGTCTTCGATTATGTAGTACAAATCTTTTTCACGTTTTGCCACTACTAATTTCTCGTTGTTGTCTGGATTTAGAACAATTGCTTCATTTTTCTTAAAATTACCTGATATCCGTTCTGTGTGATTTTCGATAAAGATAGCAAATTTTTTCTCAAATCGGGTACAAAAAGTGTTCGTTTCAAATTGATGCTGCAGTCTGAAATTTTTAATTGAACGTTTCCCAAACCACGTATTTCCGTTGTGTTTGTGTTTGCTAAAGCAAGTTGGTTGTCTTCTGTGTTTTCAAAATTGTTGAATTTTTCCTCTATGGAGCACATATGTGACGAAGCACCGGAATCTAAGCACCACCTACCGTGATTAGTCTCTATGTTGTTTGCTATTTCGTTTGTGTTCCACGATGTTTCTGTTTTGTTGTTCTGTTTCTTGTGGTTAAAGTTTTTGCCCTTGCAATCTCTTGCCATGTGCCCAACTTTCCCACATGTGTGGCAAGCGTACTTAAATTTAACCTTCTCGTTGTTCTTTTTGTCGGTGTAGTTGTTAATGCTGTGATTTGGCTTGTATTTAGAAAACATTGCTCCTTCAATATTATCGTTTTTATTTCGTTTGCGTGACTCAAATTCTTCTAGCAGTTTGACTTTCAATATCTCTGTTTTTGGTAATTTTTCTTGTGACTCAATGGCAATTCGGAAAGTTTCATACTCGTTCGGTATGCTGTACAATAGAAGTACAGCCAACAATTAGTCTATAATTACCAACTGCATTTCATTTAGTTTGTCAACCACTTCGAAGAATTTTTGTACATGTTTACGCATGTCATCACCGCTTTGCATTTTTGCCAGTATGAGTGACTTCAGTAACATCGCTTGCCGCGCAGGCCCCTGCGATTGATAAACAGTCTTCAACTTGTCCCAAACATCTTTTGATGTTTCACAATATTTTATTTGCTGTAATTCAGATGGGCTGATAGCCAAAATGAGATCCGACTTAGCCTTTTCATCATTCGCCTTCCATAAAATTGCCTGTGCCGCTTCTTCTGGCTTTTCGCATGTGCCACTTACATATTTCCACGTTTCATTTTTTATTATGAGTGCCTGCACCTGAATTTTCCACGTATCGTAGTTTTCCCTATTTAAAGGTTCGATTTTAACCGCGGCGTAACTCATTTTTACTTAATAATTCTCCTTATGTCGCAGTGGATGCGTTCTGGGAACATAACCTGTTGGTTTTATTCGTTTGATTTAAAATTAATACATGCAACGACAAGATTCATATAAGACTGTATAAAAATGCTGATGCAATATTAGGTATATAAAAAAAGGATTGCCATAGTGGCCTTAAGAGAAATGATGCCAGATTTGTTACGTTGGTGCGATTTTCAACAAAAACTAATTTTGCAAAAAAATTTTGCTACTAATTTTTGAATAATTTCGAAATATGTAGTTGAAAACATAAGAAGTGTATTTGGATAACTGAAAGTAAATTTTATTAATAATCATCTGTAATTGTTTTGACAAAATCGGTCAAATCGATCTCAAGTTATGATAAAATGTATTAGCATAACCGCCTTATTTTTTTACCATTAATAAAATGGTATTTGAAATTTCAAATAAGATGAACAAAATATGTGGAAAAACATTATTTGGTGAACTTATTCTGATTTTATAAGAAGTGCCCCTTTTTTTACTTAAATTTTTTACTTTGGTGTCACTTTTTTTGTAAATATCCCCTTTTTTTGGTACTTTTTGAAAATATCCAACGGTAACGCTCACTTTTCGAGAAACGATGGAATATTTGGTTTCACATCTTTTCGATACGAGAAGTTCTCACTAAAGTTACAGAACATTGGTACTGGTTGACTAATGTCGTTAATTTTTGTGGCTATAACTGTTGTCATAATGATCGTCCAAAGGGTGTGCGAAGGGGAGGTGTTGCATTATATATTTCCAAGCAAGTTGTATTTTCCAGCAAATTGTACAATATTGCAGAATCATTGTTCGTTGAACTTAATCGTGGTAACAGCCCGTTTTTGTGGAGAAAAAGAATTAATTGGCATTTAAAAAATCAATTAGTGACCTACTTGTACAATACTCAAATGTTGCAATAATAGGTGACATGAATTACAATATGTTTGATATTAACAAATGTTTCGTGGTCCGAGATCTTTGTAAGAGAATAAGGGGTTCGTGTTTTCATAATTCTCTACCTACGCACTTTGATATTAAAAATAAAACGACGTCATTAATAGATTACTTTATGCTATCGCATCCAGAAATTATAAATTACTTCTGGTCAAATTCAGTGCCCTGGAGTATCTCTCCACTCGCTTATTTATATTTCTATTAATTTTTCATTAAAAAGTCCAGAAAAAATTATTCAATATTATGGTTACAAAGCGGAAAGCGTTTCGATGTCCGAAAGTGTCGTTCGGTCTTCTGATTCTACTGGGTTTATGAGGCAACAAATGTGGACGAGCAGCTTTTGCTTCTCAATACAAATCTTAATGCTGCTTTATCTATCGTCCCTTATGTCACTCGGAAAGTAAGTAATATAGGAGAGACATGGTTTCAATGTAGGGAAATTAAAGACTTAATTTTGAGGCGTGATGTTGCCAATAATGACTTTCGTGCCAGAAGAACAGATGATAAGTGGAAAATATATTGTCAGTGTTGCCAGTGAAATTTCAAGAAAGATACATTTTAGTTTCCAAAAAGATACACTTTTTCCCAAAATTTGAAAATCTATTTTTAACGTTTAACATTTATTAACAAAACATTTTTATTTCATATTTAATGAACATTGTTAAGAAAATGATATCATATACATAAATTCATTTTTAGGTAGATATGTAATTTTTTAAAATACAGTAAGCAAACGTTAAAATTAATTTTGTGTAACTATCTTTGGATGTTATCAAAACAAATTAATTTTTGTAAAAATTAACACATACACAAGAATAAGCAGACGACAGAAGATTTTCGAAAACCTTACAGCAAAATACATGTTATTTTTGTATTTAGTTGTCACTGATTTTTTAGTATACATTACGAAATGATAACTTTACAAAAACTTTGACATAGACGGAAAGTTGAATATTTTATTTCTGTACATTTTGCGTACATATTTAAAAGATTCGAAAATGTCAGGATTATAGATGGTACCTGAAGTCATCAAAAGATACGAAAAATTTATCTTTTGTATCCTAAGGCATCCCTGTATGTTGTAGATTACGAAGTAAAACAAAATCAAAAATTAGGGGGAAAAAAAAACGATTGGCACATGCTAAGTTTTTAATGGTTTGGACGGCATGCAATTATGGAAAGTATTGCGAGATGATGGTGTGGCAAAAAGTTATCTAATGCTAATCGTTTTTTTTTTTTTTTTTTTGGATGTTAATCAATTAAATAATCAATGAAATTTTTAAGGCTTATTATGCCATATTATGGTACTCACTATTTACATTTTACCAGAAATTAACAACATCCAATTTTTCGAATTTGTGGAAGGAAAGAAGGGAGAATCTAGTGATCCAGAAAACTTGAGGCCCATGTCGGTGTTACCAGTTATGTCTATAGTTGTTAAAACAATTATGAAGAATCAAATTACAAATTATTTTAATCAGAAATCTTTGTTGGAAAATTGTTTAAAATGTTTAAATTAAATTGTTTAAAATCTTAAAAATTTTCGCTATTTTGCAAATTTTTTTCTTGTTATTATCCGAAATTTTGTTTTTTTAGCCCATTTAACGATTTCAAATAAATTTGAGGGTTTGTTTTCAAGTTTGCAATTTTTCGCGAATTTTAGCGATAGAAGCTATTTTTTCCTGTGATTCTTTACAGCTTTTACGATTTTTAATAAATATTAGACTTTGCTTTCATGCCGCTGTTAGAAAATTAGCGATCTTTAACTCAACTTAAAAAACAAACCTGAAATCACAACAGAAGTCACAAAAGCAAATATCACTACAAAAAAAACACTACAATAATGTCGTCGAATTTTCTTAATTTTAAATGATTTGTTGGACGTAAAATAGCTTATTGCATAAAAAATTAATAACCAACACATTGAATATTTTATTTAAGTAATTGATTATGACGGTCATCTTACAATAGTCGCAAAAAAAAGAGTGATTTCAAAAAGTTGTTTACGTTGCCGAACGTTTTGAAATCACATAATATGCCCAGAAGAACACATTTCTTGTGATTTCAAATCACTTTCATAAAATGTGATTTTCAGAGCAGGCCTGATAAATATACTCTTTGACGACTTACTAAACGCTTTGAGTGTGTCAGAAAGTTATTTCCTAAGCCGTTAAATTTTTTTTTTTTTTTTTTTTTTTTTTTTTTCATTATTTATTTATTGAATCTTCATATATTAAATATGAACTAACAATAATTAATCAAATCTTATCCTAATAATTTATTTTATGTCCTGCCAGTGCCAGACAAAAATTTTCTTCATACGGGTTCTGTTCACATATGTAGGTGTCTATCGCTCATCTTAATGGGTAAGTGCTGCAGTGTCTCTTCTTTTTAAGCGAGTGTGGCCACTATCATTTAAAATATTTCGAGCTAGTGGATTAGGGTGCAACTCTAGCCTTTTTAAATATTTTACCGCATACTTCGTAATAATAGTCCTTACCAGTGGCACATTGAGATCCTTGTGGATATTTGTAATTTTTTTAACATACCAAGGGGCAGCTGTGATTATTCGAAGAAGTTTATTTTGGCGCCTTTGAATTTTTTCGATATTTGAAGCCGAGGCAGTGCCCCAAAGTTGAATACCGTAGCACCATATTGGCTTTAAAATAGAGTTGTAAAGTAGTAGTTTGCAATCGAGACTAAGAACAGAATTTCTTCCAATAAGCCAGTTAATTTGAATTGCTGTTAGTTTCATTTGGGTTAATTTTGCTTCTATATGGCATTTCCATGTTAAACGACGATCTAGATGAATACCGAGATATTTGACATGCGATTGTTGAGGCACTAGTTGATTATTGATTTTAATAGGGGGGCAAGTTTCCCGACGCAAGGTGAATGTTATATGTACGCATTTTTGCTCATTGACCTTTATTCTCCATTGTTTTAACCACAGTTCTAGTTGAAATATATGATCCTGCAGGTATCGAGATGCTTCTCGACTGTTCTCGTGTACGCTTAGAAAAGCTGTATCATCAGCAAAAGTTGAGGTTAGGGTGTAATTATTTGTTGGCATGTCCGAGGTATATATAAGGTAAAAAAGTGGGCCCAGGATGCTTCCCTGAGGCACTCCAGCTTCAATTGGCTGAGGAGAACTTAAAAAATCACCTTCTTTAATAATAAATTTTCGACCGACCAAGTAGCTTTCTAGCAGCTTGTGTGTGTTAACCGGTAGGTTTAGCTTCAATTTATGTAACAAGCCTACATGCCAGACTTTATCAAAAGCTTGAGAAACATCGATGAAGAGAGCGGAGCAATATTTTCTTTCTTCAAAGGCTTTTCTTATGGCGTTTACTATTCGATGGGTTTGTTCAATTGTGCTATGTTCTCTTCTGAAGCCGAATTGATGGTTAGGTATACACCCATTATCATTTAGAATTTGGGGTTAATTTTGACGCTAAGAGCTTCTCAAATAGCTTTGATATATTAGACAATAAGCTAATAGGCCTATATGACTCAACTTTTGTGTGATCTTTTCCTGGCTTTGGTATCATCTTTACTAAGGAGACCTTCCATTCTTGAGGGTAGTATTCAAGGCGTAAAATAGCATTACAAATATAAAGAATAATTTTCTTTGCTATGCGAGGTAGCTCCAAAAGCATTTTGTTGCTTATCTTATCAAAACCAGGGGCTTTCTTGGGGTTTAAGTTACAAATAGCCTTTTCGATTTCTCTCATCTCAAATCTTAGGGGAACAGCTGCTCTAGCAGCAACAGGTGGTAACTCGTCCGCTATGTCGTCAGATATGTTTGGGGTAAATACGTTTTTCAAATGATTTACAAACAGGTTTCCTTTCTCATTATCATTTCTTGCCCAACTTCCATTCAGGTTTCTTAATGGTGGTTTCATGATAACTGGCCTTTTTAGATTTCTGGCTGCACGCCATAATGAGTATTCTGATTGTGGTGTTGCATCCAGGTCCTTAAGATATTTTTCCACGGAAGCCGTTTTCCGGGACTGCAGTAATTTTCTTAGCTTTTTTGTGCACTCTTTTAATAAGTTCTTAAGTTGGGGGGATCTGTGCAATTGCCACTCCCTTCTCACTCTCCTTTTTTCATTCAAGAGGCGCTCGACATCTGTAGAATATATATTATTATTATAAGTTTTTTTGAGGGTATTGCAGGAATGTTGAACCGCTAGTTTAATATAACTGTCAAAATTGGCAATAGAAAGATCCACATTCTCCGGCGTGCTAAGCGGAATATTTTCTGTGCAATGAGTACTGAGATATTTTTTATATTTTAGCCAATTTATTTGTGTAGCTGACGTCGCTATGTAACTAGAGGGAGATACAATTCTATTGGTGTTTGTTATAGTAACAATTGTAGGTGTGTGATCAGAGGATAATTCTAATGAGGCTTCAACGTGAATCGTTTCTGTGGGGATGTTTTTAACCACGCCGAAATCGATGACATCTGGAATTTTTTGTGGATCAGCAGGCCAATATGTTGGTTGGCCGCTCGCGACAACATTTAAATTCATTTTAGAGATTGTATTAAACAAAACACGACCCTTTGGTGTTATAAGTCGTGACCCCCAGAAGGTATGTTTAGCGTTATAATCGCCAGCGGCCAGGAAACAGGGTCCTAGGGATTTATAATATTCACAATATTGGCTTTCTGATATTGAAAATCTAGGTGGAGAGTATAAAGATGAAATTACTATGTTTCGATTAAGCTCTTCAACACGAATATTTGTTGCTTGCAGATAATCCTCACGATGATCACACATTAAGTAGTGTTTGACTCGGGTTTTTATCAAAATGGCAGAACCTCCACAAGCTCTATCTCGAGGGTCCTTGGTATCATATAGTATATAACCATTGATTTTAAACGTATTTCTTGAGGTCAGATGAGTTTCAGAAACCATCATAACATCAATTTGATTATTTTTGAGAAAGTATTCTAGTTCATTTTTATGTTGGCGGATGCCGTTTGCGTTCCAAAAACAAATTTTTAAACAGTTCATGGCTTGTTAAGTACAGCTTGCAATAACATCGATTGCATTCTTAGAATTTCCTGTAACATATTACCCATTGGGCCTGTTCGTAAATGCATCACTGCGCTGCATATGATGTGCAGTATGTTCATAAATGCAAACAGTGGCAACACTGCAGCTGTCACATGGTCGAAAATGCAACACAGCAGTAGATTAGGCGCAAACGAAAGCAAATATAAATCATAAAAATGTCTGATGCAATGGAAGAGTAAGTATTTAAATCTTCAAATGAGCAAATAAAAGCATCATGCACAGCTGATTAGCAAAGTCATCGCATAATAATCATGTTATGCAGTGCAGTGATGCATTTACGAACAGGCCCATTGTGTTTGTAAAATTATTTACTGTTTGCACTAATGTTTCCATTGTTTTTTCTAGCCGACTAAGATTAGAAACTGGAGTTTCGTCATTACTTGTCGAAAGGCCTTGCATTGGTACATTGTTTGATTTTAAGACGTTAGCATAAGAAATTCTGTTACTACTAGGCTGGGGGGCCTGATGGTCATTACTGTTTACTTGATTTGTTACCTGAGGGGGATTAGTTTTCGGTCCAACCGACTGCTTGACGATAGTATATACAGGGCATCCTCTATAATTGGCAGTGTGATTGCCACCACAGTTGCTGCATTTTTTTACGTTGGGGTCGGTTTTAGACTTGTCGCAAAGAACTGTACCATGTAATTCGCCACATACTACGCAAACAGGGGGTAAGTAGCAGTATGCCTTAGTATGGCCAAATTCTTGGCAGTTCAGACATTGAACGGGACCACCTCTTTTGTGCGGCTCCTCTATAGTTACTTTTCTGTACAGAATGTATTTTAAGTTATAGATGGGATGCGTTTCATTTTTTTTAAGTTTAACGTCGCCGGGTTCAAACTCCACTCGAAAAAGTGGTTGGGGAATTTTTTCTCTATTTTAAATGTTTAATACATGTTTTACCTTGAAGCCTTTTTCTTCAAGGAATGTTTTTACCTCTTCTGGGTCCACACATGAGTCAATACCCTTAATCACTACCTGAAGGCCTTTACTGCTTTTCAGTTGGTATGTATAAAAATTTTTTTTGAGTGCCTCAAAGTTGCTTACAATTTTTCGAAAATCATTCTCATGATTGATTTGTATTTTTGTTTCGTTTATACTACCACGCTTGATAGCAGCTACGTAAAACGAATTTTCACCAATAACCGATATCAAACTCTTTATGAGCTCATTAGAATTTCGCTCCCTCAGATATATCGGGGGAGGCTTGGACGATTTTATGACGTTTTGTGCTTCAGAGGATTCATCCTCCAGAATTGCAAAACGATTTTGAGAATTTATTTTATCAAAAGATGGTACTTTTGAGGCCGAAGCAACTGCTGCAGAGGTAGGGCTGCGTCCCCGTTTAAGCACTGTTATGTACCTGTCCATACCAACTTGTACTGTAGGCTTTTGAGAAGTTTTTACTTGAGTTATTGAGTTGTCCATAGCGGCTGTTTTGGGGTTAACCGTTTCATCACTTATTAAAGTTTTTTTTTGTTCTGTGGCAACGCTTTTTTTTTTCTCATTATTTATTTATTGAATCTTCATATATTAAATATGAACTAACAATAATTAATCAAATCTTAACCTAATACGTTATTTTTTGTCCTGCCAGTGCCAGACAAAAATTTTCTCATCACGGGTTCTGTTCACTTATATAAGTATTTATCGCTCATCTAATTGGATTAGTGCTGCAGTGTCTCTTCTTCTTAAGCGAGTGTGGCCGCCATGATTTAAAATATTTCGAGCTAGTGGATTTGGATGTTGTTCGAGCCTTTTTAAATATTTTACTGCATTTTTTGTTATAGTAGTTTTGACTAATGGAACATTGAGATCCTTGTGAATATTTGAGTTTTTTACATACCAAGGGGCAGCTGTGATTATTCGAAGAATTTTATTTTGGCGTCTTTGAATTTTTTCTATATTAGAGGCCGAGGCAGTGCCCCATAACTGAATACCATAGCACCAGATTGGCTTTAAGATGGAGTTGTAAAGAAGAAGTTTGCAGTCGAGACTAAGGACAGAGTTTCTACCAATAAGCCAATGAATTTGAATGGCTTTTAGTTTCATTTGAGTTAATTTTGCCTCTATATGGCATTTCCACGTTAATCGCCGATCCAGATGTATACCGAGATATTTTACATGCGAATGTTGAGGAATTATTTGATTGTTGATTGTTATATGGGGGCAAGATTCCCGGCGCAAGGTGAATGTTATATGCACGCATTTTTGCTCATTGACCATTATCCTCCATTGTCTTAACCATATTTCTAGTTGAAATATATGATGCTGTAAGTAACGAGATGCTTCATAACGGTTTTCGTGGACGCTTAGAAAAGCTGTATCGTCTGCGAATGTTGAAGTTTGGGTGTAGTTGCTTGTTGGCATGTCCGAAGTATAAATTAAGTATAATAGAGGGCCCAGGATGCTGCCTTGTGGGACTCCAGCACCAATGGGCTGAGGTGAACTTAAGAAATTTCCTTCTTTAATAATAAATTGACGACCGACTAAGTAGCTTTCTAGCAGCTTGTGTGTGTTTGCTGGTAAATTTTTCTTCAATTTATGTAATAAGCCTTCATGCCAGACTTTATCAAAAGCTTGCGAAACATCGATGAAGAGTGCTGAGCAATATTTTTTTTCTTCAAATGCTTTTCTTATGACATTAACTATTCGATGAGTCTGTTCGATTGTGCTGTGTTTTCTTCTAAATCCGAACTGATGGTTTGGAATACATCTATTTTCACTTAAAATCGGTGTTAATTTTGAAACTAATAATTTCTCAAACAGCTTTGACATATTTGATAATAAGCTAATAGGCCTATATGACTCCACTTTTGTATGATCCTTACCTGGCTTTGGTATCATGGTAACTAAGGAAACCTTCCATTTTTGAGGATAGTATTCGAGGCGTAAAATAGCATTAAAAATAAAAAGAATAATTTTCTTTGCTGTGCGAGGTAGCTCTAAAAGCATTTTATTACTGATTTTATCAATACCAGGTGCCTTCTTAGTGTTTAAGTCACAAATAGCCTGTTCGATTTCTCTTATCTCAAATCTGAGGGGAATAGCTGCTCTAGCAGCAACAGGTGGTAACTCTACCGCAATATTGTGAGATATATTTGGTGTAAATACGTTTTTCAAGTGGCTAACAAACAGATTTCCTTTTTCAATATTGTTTCTTGCCCAACTACCATTCAAGTTTCTTAATGGTGGCTTAGATATAACTGGCCTTTTTAGATTTCTAGCTGCACGCCATAATGAGTAGTCAGATTGTGGAGTTGCATCAAGTTCCTTAAGATATTTTTCTAGAGAAGCCGTTTTCTGAGTCTGCAGTAACTTTCTTAGCCTTTTTGTGCACTCTTTTAATAAATTCTTAAGTTGCGGGGATCTGTACAGTTGCCACTCTCTTCGAACTCTCCTTTTTTCAGTCAAGAGCCGCTCGACATCTGAAGAATATATTTTATTATTTTGAATTTTTTTGGGGGTAACGCTGGAATGTTGAACAGCTAGTTTAAGATAACTGTCAAAGTTAACAATAGAGAGATCCACATTCTCCGGTGTACTAAGCGGAATATTTTCTAGGCAATGGGCACTGAGAAATTTTTTATATTTTAACCAATTTATTTGTGTGGCTGACGTCGCTAAGTAACATGACGGAGATACAATTCTATTTGGGTTCGATATAGTAACAATTGTAGGTGTGTGGTCGGATGATAATTCTAAGGAAGCTTCAACATGAATCGTTTCTGTGGTTATGTTTTTAACCACGCCAAAGTCGATAACATCTGGAATTTTTTGCTGATCAGTAGGCCAATATGTTGGTTGTCCGCTCGCGACCACGTTTAGACCCATTTTAGAGATTGTGTTAAACAAAACACGACCTTTTGGTGTTATAAGTCGTGACCCCCAGAAGGTATGTTTAGCGTTATAATCGCCAGCGGCGAGGAAACAGGGTCCTAATGATTTAAAATATTTATAATATTGGCTTTCTGATATGGCAAATCTAGGTGGAGAGTATAAAGAAGAAATTACTAAGTTTCGATTAAGCTCTTCAACACAAATAGTCGTTGCTTGCAGATAATCTTTACAATGATCAAACATTAAGTAGTGTTTGATTCGGGCTTTTATCAAAATGGCAGAGCCTCCACAAGCTCTATCTCGAGGGTCCTTAGTATCATATAGTATATAACCATTGATTTTAAACGTATTTCTTGAGGTCAAGTGAGTTTCAGAAACCAACATGACATCAATTTGTTTATTTTTTAGAAAGTATTCTAATTCATTTTTATGTTGGCGGATGCCGTTTGCGTTCCAAAAACAGATTTTTAAACAGTTCATGGCTTGTTAAGTACAGCTTGCAATAACATCGATTGCATTCTTAGAATTTCCTGCATCATATTACCCATTGTGTTCGTAAAATTATTAACTGTTTGCACTAATGTTTCCATGGTTTTTTCAAGACGACTTAAATTAGAAACTTGAGTTTCTTCATTAATTGGCGAAGCACCTTGTATTGGCACATGGTTTGATTTTAGAATGTTAGCGTAGGAGGTTCTGTTATTACTAGGCTGTGGAGCCTGAATGTCATTAGTGTTTAGCTGATTTGTTACCTGCATTTGAGGGGAATTAGTTTTCGGTCCAACCGACTGCTTTACGATAGTGTATACAGGGCATCCTCTATAATTGGCTGTGTGATTACCGCCACAATTGCTACATTTTTTAACGTTGGGGTCATTTTTAGATTTATCGCAAAGAACTGTACCATGTAATTCACAACATACTACGCAAACAGGGGGTAAGTAGCAGTATGCCTTAGTATGACCATATTCCTGGCAGTTCAAACACTGAACGGGTCCATTTCTTTTGTGCGGCTCCTCTATTGTGATTTTTCTGTACAGTATATATTTTAAACTGTAAATAGGGTGCGTTTCGTTTTTTCTTAGCTTAACGTCGCCGGGCTCCAACTCCACTCGAAATAGTGGTTGGGGATTTCTTTCCCTATTTTTAATATTTACCACATGTTTTATTTTGAAGCCTTTTTCTTCTAAGAAAGTTTTTATTTCGGCTGGGTCTACACATGAGTCAATTCCCTTAATCACTACTTGAAGGCCTTTGCTGCTCTTCAGTTGGTATGTATAAAAACTTTTTTTTAGTTCTTCAAATTTGTTAATTATTTTGCGGAAATCATTCTCATGATTTACTTGTATTTTTGTCTCGTTAATACTACCACGCTTGATTGCAGCTACGTAAAACGAATTTTCACCTATCACCGAGATCAAACTCTTTATAAGCTCATTTGAATTTTGCTCCCTAAGATATATCGGGGGAGGCTTGGACGATTTTATGACATTTGGTGCTTCAGAGGATTCATCCTCCAGAATTGCAAAACGATTTTGAGAATTTATTTTATCAAAAGATGGTACTTTTGAGGCCGAAGCAACTGCTGCAGAGGTAGGGCTGCGTCCCCGTTTAAGCACTGTTATGTACCTGTCCATACCAACTTGTACTGTAGGCTTTTGAGAAGTTTTTACTAAAGTTACTGAGTTGTCCATAGCGGCTGTTTTGGGGTTAACCGTATCATCACTTATTAAAGTTTTTTTTTGGCACTGTGGCAACGCTTGCAGTTAATAAATTTGTTATTGTATTACGATCGACCGTATTTTTAAACAAAGAGGGTGAGAGGGAACGCGTTCGAGTAATAGGTTTAGCCGTTAAATAATTGCTATCATCGATTCTTTTTTCTACGTTTGTTTCGTCAACACTCAATGTAACATACGCATTTCTTTCGTTATGTTTTATTGTTTTTGCATTATATGCATTCATAAGAGTTTTTTTTTTATATATTACTGTTTGTTTAATTGTGCTCTTCTTTTTATTTGTTGTTTAAAAACCCCGAGAATAAAGAAAACAAGAAATGTTTTTGCTTTAAATGTATGTATGTATATGTATGTGTGTACATACATATATTTTTGTTAATTGTAATTTTTAATATTTGTATTAAAAATTTTATGTTCACTTATTAAAAATTATTTAAAAGCGTCTATTCATTCGCTGATCTTATATTATTAAAAAAAAATAATATTATTATATCATAAATATACACTTATTTATGTTAAAAAAGAAAAACCGTAAGCCGAGTTAAAAAAAAAGCCGTTAAAAAATGTTAATATATTTATTTGAATATTTTAAGAATTAACTTTTTGATCTCATATCTTGCGTACCTCAATTTTTGTTTGTTTTTATTATTGTTTTATGAATTAAATTGTTATGTTTATATTGTCTTTTTATCTTGTACCTAGAGCATAATAATAAGGAATTTATATATAAAAGCGTAAGGTAATTATAACTCAAGTTCCGCTTTCCATCTTCAATAAGTTTTTGTAGTATTTAAGCATTTATTTTACTTACTTTGTAAACTAGTTCCCCTACGTTTGCTTATAAAAGTTTTTCTCATTAATTAAAAACCAATTTACTTTGTATTATTTGTATGGAGCGGGAAAAAACGAAAAACTCCGGGGAAAAAAAACTCTAGTCACAACTTATTACTAAAAAAGTTAGTTGAGTTCTTTTTGTTTTCTAAATCCGTAACCACCCTAATTGGTGCATATCTATGGAATCGTGGCTAATTTGTATCTTCAAGAAGTGAATCATTTAGTGTACTTCCCATTAAAAGTTGTTTTCCGTATTGACCACTACTTGCACCCTTATTATTAACTTTGTTTCTTAATGATTTATTTGGCAACTTTAACATTGGTTAATGCTTTGTTTTCGCAAATGCTGATAATATTCAGGTTCTTTTTTGTGAAAAAAAAAAAAACAAAACATATGTGTCTGTTGTAAGATATAGGGTAAAGTGTTAATCTGATTGGATGAGTGACATTAAATTCGCCATAAATGCGATGAAAACTAAAGCCATGGTCTTTTCTCCCACTCAAAACTTTGTCCATTAATAAACAATAATTATTTGTGTTTGTTTTTGCAGACGATACAGCTTTTCTAAGCGTCCACGAAAACCGTTATGAAGCATCTCGATACTTACAGGATCACATATTTCAACTAGAAATATGGTTAAGACAATGGAGGATAATGGTCAATGAGCAAAAATGCGTACATATAACATTCACCTTGCGCCGGGAATCTTGCCCCCCTATTACAATCAATAAACAAATAATTCCTCAACATTCGCACGTAAAATATCTCGGTATGCATCTGGATCGGCGATTAACGTGGAAATGCCATATAGAGGCAAAATTAACTCAAATGAAACTGAAAGCCATTCAAATTCATTGGCTTATTGGAAGAAATTCTGTCCTTAGTCTCGATTGCAAGCTTCTACTTTACAACTCTATCTTAAAGCCTATCTGGTGCTATCTGGTATGTTAAAAACTCAAACATTCATAAGGATCTCAATGTGCCATTAGTAAAAATTATGATTACAAAATATGCGGTAAAATATTTAAAAAGGCTTGAACAACACCCAAATCCACTAGCTCGAAATATCTTAAATCATGGCGGCCACACTCGCTTAAGAAGAAGAGACACTGCAGCACTTACCCAGTTAGATGAGCGATAAACACTTATATATGTGAACAGAACCCGTGATGAAAAACATTTTTGTCTGGCAATGGCAGGACATAAATAAAGTATTAGGATAAGATTTGATTAATTATTGTTAGTTCATATTAAATATATGAAGATTCAATAAATAAATATTGAAAAAAAAATTTGTGTTTGTGCCATTACATGTTAAGCAGAAGGTTGTGAATAGTTTATTATTGCCCTCTTTCGTTTATTATATAGAAGTATACGTGGGGACAAGTGTCAACAATATGAATAGACTTCACATGTTGTTTAAATTTTCTTGGTAGTCGTTGCGGGGTAGAAAATGAAGTATATGCAATTTACTATTTACTTTACTGTCATTGAAAAGTAAGCTTATGAAACGTGGAACATAATATAATTACAAGAATATACGGGTATGTTCTGACAATCGCAAAACGCTAAACATTTGCGATTTGACTTGAAATTGCATAATACGTTTACTGTAAATTGCAATCGCAAGCAATTTGGTGACTTAAAACCTCAAAAGAATGCTTAAGGGAACTTTAAGAAACTATGGCAGATCCCAAGCAAAACGCACGAGTTTCAGAACATCATAAAATAAATCTGGCGTTTTGCGATTTCAAATCGTGCGATTGTCAGAACATTGCTGATAAAAACGAAATAAAATTATAGCTTGGTTAGTAACAGGAATAATAAATGAAATTACAATTACTCAAAACGTCAATGTGCGTTTGGCTAAAATAAATAACCATAAAAAATTTAAAATTTATGAAATTTTTTATTGTATTAACGTAAAACAATTAAAAATATTAATAAGATTTCTCTATGACGTGCTAAATTCCCAATTTTTATTTTTGATAAATACACAGAAATTTATTGTTGAGGAAAAACTAGTTTCTATGCGCATTTCACTGGTTGCTTAGGCCAGATCTTGCGAAAACAATAAAATGAAGCAATTTATTCTTTCGTTTTACCCACATTCGAGTCGGAAAAGAGTAGGGGAATGTAAGAAATGTAAGAAAAAATAAACTCACTGTCTATTGTTGATGTTTTGTTTAAGCTTTGATATTGTTACAGGTAGACCTTTGAGTGTTTATAATTCTTATTCGCTTAACAGTTTTATTTGTATAATATTTTTAGCTTTTCTACAATCTTTGAAAAAACGTTTCCTGATGATTTGGCGTAAGCAAGCAGTGAAATGCGCATATAAAATGTACGTCGATTTGTAAAATTTATGGCATAGAATTAATGACAAATTTTCATTGTACTTATTACAATTTCGAACTCAATGAAAAGATTTTCGTATCGGGTATGTCGCGCTACGTTGGTAGAATGTAAAAAATCGCTATATTTATGAAGGTTTTTCTCTTGGTGTATATATAGTAGTGCCAAATGTGATGGAATTTCAACAAAAATGTATATTGGCTTGTCCGCTTCACAAAAAATGCCCCATATGCTGAATATCCAAAGTATATTACATATTACTCTCTCTTATTTGAAAATGGCCAACAATTTTGTAGAATCTTTTTAATTACTCTTCATTGAAGAATATATAATGTGATCAACTTAAAATTACTCTCTTTTATATTTCAAAATACTCAAAACAATTTTTTATTTTGTTTTTATTAAAAAATGAACAAAAATCAACAAAAGTTTTAAATAATATTTCAAGTTACAGTTACAAACTAAAATTTGAAAATTCCTCCTTATGGCTATCACGTAGAGAACAAAATTCACATACACAAGCCCCATAAATATAATACTTTATTACGTTTTTGATTAGACCGCTTGTGTTGTTTATTTACAACTGCAAGTCGTGAGTTGTTAACCCCACTAACATAGGTTTGTACACAGTAATACAAAACTGAAACATTTCAACTGAACTAGAGATGAGATGTTAACCGTAGTAGGGACATTTGAACACAAAAAATGTATGTGTTGAATGTAGCGACTTGCTTCACCACTTCACTACTAAAAAATGTATTATCTCTTTCTTCGAAAGCTCCCTAGCAACTGTTTTTATATCTGTGTACCTTTTGTGCTTAGACGTTTGAAATATAATGGTTAATTATGGCTTTTTTGTTTTCTTTAATTCTTAGTTGTCTGAATTTATCCAAAAAGTTAAGAAACATAACTATAAAATTATTTAAAATAATTTAAATCTTATTAAAATTATTAATTAACAAGTTTCGTTTGTCGTGCTTAATTCCAAATTTTTAGTCTTGATAAAAACACTGAAATTTATTGTTGATAGGATAAACTATTCTTATGCGCATGTCACTGGTTGCTTAGGCCAGATCATCAGGAAACTTCATCCAAAGATTTTAGAAAAACTAAAGATATTATACAAATAAAACAATTTACTATTAATTAAGCACGACAAACAAAATCTTATTGATTAAAAATTTTGTATTCCCAAAAATTACTTTGATAATAAACTGGCAAGTGTACGGCCTAAAAACGTACTGGCATCTTGCTTTATTTTTTTATTTTCTTGCGAAAACCATAAAGCAATTTGTTTTTTATTTTTTCTTAACCTACTTACAAATACAATTAATGATGGGAGAATTCCAACCAATTGTATGGGGGAATGTATTGTTGTTGTTTTTGATTTAGCTTTGATATTGTTACAAGTAAAACTGGCACTTATAATTCTTATTCGCTTAAGGCTAGTTTTCACTATCTCACAAGTCTTAAGGCTCAGTTAGCCGGGAGTAACAGTAACGTTGCAAATCAGCTGATTCATTTTGTTGTATGTAAAGCAATTAGAACGATTACAGTTAGCAGTAAGATGTTACGTCTCAATCTGTAAGAAATAGATTGGTCTTACTTTTTTACGGTAAGGTTACTGTTACTGTTACTCCCGGCTAACTGAGCCTTTACGCATTCCATAATACATTGTGAGGTAGAAATCTAATGGGTTTTGTTGCGACTGTCAAAAAATCTAATTTAACATGACAGTTTGTGTTAACACCATCACACAAAGTATAAACACTCACACATAAAATAAAATGCAACCCTGATCCAATGAAAAGTATTATTGTTTAGAAATTTTTCAAAAAACGATTAAGTCGTATAGGATGCAAACTTTTTTCATAATACATGTCATACATACATACATACAGGTGGGGCCGAGCTCAGGCTACTACCGGGGTCAGCGGGGGGCGGATATCTGAACGGCCTGCAGATATGCAGGTTAGCTGCGATTAATAAGCAGTCCCCGACCAAGAGCGGCAGAAACCGAGGGCGTACTAAAAAAGGGTACAAGTGCCTTGTGACGAATCTGCGACGTGGCGAAATGATGCCGCCAATAAGTAGGCATCACACACAGGGATGCACTCAAGAGAGTTGCAAATGGGGGATGACGTCCCCGTGGTTCCCCAGTCACTACGAATCAAGGAGCGTATGGCCCAGAGTGGGCGGCTACCTGGTCAGCGTCTGTTCCCATGTTAGGGGCGGCTGTGCTTTCACAACTACAACCTGGCGGCAGGTCTAAAACGCTACGGGACGGTTTCCCGGAAAACGAAAAAACCACCATGCAAAGGTTCAAAAAAGATTTGAGACTTACGGTGCAGGGGACTAATAACCCAGTACCGGCGGCAGAGGGGAGTGACCAAGCAGGCTCCCGGTCGTCGATATCCAGCGACTGCAATGCTACCACGTCACGCTTGGCTGAGGTAGCAGATAATGCTACAGGCAACAACGGCAATATAAACAATCCGACAAACGGAGCAATAAAAAAGGGGACAACAGTAAACCCTTTCGGCAGGAGTGCAATAGTACGCAGAACCCCTCCTGGGGTGATATCCAGCACACCAATTGGAGGAGAAACCGACGAGAGTGTGGTCAACACCACCCATCCAAGCGCAAATACAATGAACTTTGGTAAACAGGATGCCTTCACGAAACTAGGTGAATTGATCGTCAACCTGATGGATTTTATGAAGAGTAAAAATAATATCCATCATGCCATTAAGGAGCAAGTATGCACCATAAGGTCGACATACAATAGAGCACGCGAGGAGATCGTTCAGGGGGAGAATCTACCAGTTATGAAACTATTGGGGAAACTCGAGAAGGTTACGCAGACCACACCCCAACTAAGTACTGCTACAGAGCAGTCAAGAAAGCGAGGCCGGGATTTAACTGCAGAATCCCCGAGGAATGATACGCCGAAGCGCTATAAGCGCCCTACACCTAAAAGGTTAGAAATGAGGAAGAAGCAAGATAAACCACAACAAAGGGCAACGGATGAAGATAATGGTCAGTGGCAAACAGTGCAGCGAAGAAAGAAGAAAAAAAAGGGGACCTAAGAAAAGCCATAGACCAGACGCCATGATAATATCCGCAAAGGGCGAAACGACCTATGCTAACATTCTACGCAGGATGAAGGCAGATCCAGGTCTGCAAGATATGGGGAAGAGCGTCTCTGGAATAAGAAGAACACAGAAAGGAGATTTATTGTTGGAGATAAGAGCAAACGATGGTGGGCTCGTAGATAAATTCCACGAGGAGATAGAGAAAACCATGGGTCAAGAAGTAGAGATAAAGACAAGACGTAATGAGGTCCTAGTAGAATGTAGGAATCTGGATGAAATCACCACAAGGGAGGAAATATGTGCCGCTTTTGCAATGGAAAGGGGGATAAACACAATAAAGCAGAGTAACATAATAAGCCTCAGAAGAGGCTATAATGGGACGCAGGTAGCTACGATTCTACTACCGGCGGATACTGCCCAATCCGTGCTGAAGAACCAGAAAATTCGCATAAGATGGGTCGTATGTTATCTCAGACCGAGGGTTCTCATAAAAAGGTGTTTTAGCTGCCTAGAATTTGGGCACATAGCTACGAGGTGCACTAGCTCGCATGATCGGTCTAAAAAGTGCAGGAGGTGCGGAGTAGATGGACATATTGCGCGGAAGTGCCAAATGGACCCACTGTGTATGTTCTGTCAGGAGAGGCGAAAAACAGAGAATGGCCATATTGCGGGCAGTCGCAGATGCCCAGTGTTTAAGTAGGCTCTTAGAAACTCGCGTTAATGAAAATACTGCAGATAAATTTAAACCACTGCGAGGCCGCGCAAGAGCTGCTTTCACAAACCGTCCGTGAAAACGGCAACGACGTTGCAATAATATCTGAGCAATACAAAAATCTACAGGAAAACGTGTGGGTTGCGGACAGCGTAAATAAATGCGCGATATGGGCATGTGGAGACAGAGCTATCGAAGGAGTGCAAAACAACATAGAGGCAGGTTTTGTGAGAGCTAAAATCGGAGGGATTTACATATACAGCTGCTATGCCCCTCCCAATGATACGGTACACGACTATAAGAGTATGCTAGGCCGACTAGCTAGAGACGCGGATCACCATAGCCCCAAGGTGATAGCAGGAGATTTTAATGCTTGGGCGGTTGAATGGGGAAGTAGAGCGACGAACGAAAGGGGGCGGATTCTACTGGAATCCTTGTCGGGCAATGACCTAGTGTTAGCGAACAATGGTGGGGTAAACACGTTTAGAGCAAGGGGAAAGGGATCCATAGTGGACCTCACTTTTTTAAGCAGTTCACTTATTCGGGGCCTGAAATGGCGCGTTAGCGAACAATACACCCACAGCGACCACCAGTCGATAATTTTTAGCATCAACGACGGGAGAAAAAAATCGCCGGGAAGTAACGTTGCTAAAGTTATTGGATGGGCAATAGGGAAATTGGATAAGGAAGCCTTTTTAGAAACCTTTCTGGATCAAGAAGTTGCTGGAGAAACTGTTATGCAGAAGGTGCATGCTATCACCTCATCCTTAACCAGAGCATGCGACGCCTCTATGCTTAGGCGCAGAATACAGAGCTCTAGACCACCAAATTACTGGTGGACTGAGGAGATTGGAAGACTCCGGAGTGCATGTCTTAAAGCGAGAAGACTTGGGCAACGTGGCAGGCTTCGACCGGACTTTGAGAACAGGCAAATAGAGTACCGGAAGGCTCGAAAAGCACTTCAGCTTGCTTTTATCAGGAGTAAACGAGCCTGCTTCAGAAAGATATGTAATGAGGCAGACAATAACCCATGGGGGACAGCATATAGAGTCGTTATGGCTCGCTTGAAGGGCACGAGGGCTCCCGAACTTTCCTGTCCACTACTGCTAAGGAAAATTGTCTCAACACTGTTTCCGCAGCACATGCAACAAAGCGGTCTAACATTTCGGGAGGGTCGATCGTACAGCATTACAAGGGTTACAGCAGAGGAGATTAATGAAATCATCAAGAGCGTAGGAGATAACAAAGCCCCCGGACCGGATCTTATACCAAACCAGGCGTTGAAACTGGCGATACTCAATGCGAAGTGTAAATTTGTGGAAATTTTTAACCAATGTCTAGAAGAGGGTATATTTCCGGATCCCTGGAAGACACAAAGGCTAGTACTGCTCCCTAAGCCCAATAAACGCTTGGGAGATCCATCATCATATAGGCCCATCTGCCTACTGGATACAATGGGAAAAATACTGCAGAAAATTATATACAACAGTAGCTCGTTTCTGTATTTCTCGCATCGTAAAATTTCTTACATGAAGTGTGAAACAAAAAATTCCATCGTTTCTCGATTTATGAGATAAAAGTGTTTCTGTATTTGAATGCGAAAACAGACACAACAAATTCTGTTTATACTGGAATATTTCCAGTAATTAAGTGTCAAATAAAAGCGAAACGTCAACAAAAGAAATAAATATAATAAAAACAGAGCTGCCAGATTTGACGAGTTATCGTCATCTTGACGATTTTTTGTTCCGATATTAACAAAGTGACGTTTTGATGATTTTTTCTAAAAAAGTGACGAAAGCAAAAACAAAATCAAAAATATTTTATAATTTTGTTGTTATTTTCTATAGAAATTCATCTTGAATTTTTAAATTTCAAACACTTCTATTTTGTGGCGTTGAAAATTGAAAAAAAAAAAATAATATGAATGTCTGCAGAAAGCAACAACAAATTTATAAAATATTTTTGATTTTATTTTTGCCCCTTAGTCTTCGAAATAAGATAATTGTAAATATTTTTATATGTTTGTTTATTAGAAAAAAAGATATCTTTAGAAACAAGGCTGCTTAAATTTTTATATTTATCCCTATGTGAAAATTGTCCTCGAAATTGTTTGTTTCTTCCCTAAAAAATGTATCGGCAAAAGCAAAATTTCGAGAGAAAGTAATGGACCGACTTGGCTTATTTTGAACATTTAATACTTCTTATATACATATACAAAATATGATTTATATTCTATATTCTTATCTTATATGTACACTTTTGTGCCAAAACCATTATTCCGGCAAGAAAGAAATTTGTTTGTCTCCCAGTAAAAACTTTTTTAAAATGGATAGCTTCTTTCACTCGTTATTAAGTAGCTTTCTTCTATAAGAACTTCGATAACTACTTTTTTCTGAATAAGATAAAAAAAAATGACTTACTTTTGAATTTGTTCTTTTTGGCACAACCCTTGTAAAATTCATTAGTTTTTCAGTAGAATTGTATGTAGTGCTTTTGTGTGTTTCTGATTACTTAACATATTATTTTGTAGGCGAAGATTTTACTGGGTCTTTAACCCGTTTATTTATGAACCGATTTTTTTCAATTTTAACTACAAGGTATTCTACTAAGTCTATTTCAGGTAAAAAAGAAAAAGATTATAGGAATAGGTAAATTAAAGATTTATATCTCAATTATTAAATAATAATTATTAAATACCCATGAACTTTAACTATGTTTTTGTTTGATTATTTTTTAATAAAAGTCGAAACAAATTTGTTTAAAATTGATTTTAAATTGCACGATTTTTAAAACAAAAAAGACGATCTTTTTTATTTTTTTCTCAGGAAATTGACGATTTTGACACAAATTTATCTGGCAGCACTGATTAAAATCAAAACAAGAAAAGGCTAACAAAAATTTAAACTAACAAAATATAACAATTGTTTTTTGTTTATTTTCATCATATAAATTATGCATTTATCATTTATATTCCTTCTATTTTTTTATTTATTTAAAAAAAATAGTATATAAACATATTTTAAATTCAAAATATCTACATTTTGTTTTTCTCGCCACCAATTTCAAATGTGACTTATTTTGACAGTTCTTGAAAGAAACTTTTCGCAAAATGTTGTTATAGAAACACTTTTTCTCGCATCCTTCCAATAATTGCTGGAAAATTATTTAAATGACAGATAATTCTCGCAAAAAAAAGATACAGAAACACTTGCGTGAGAAAAACCATTTTTTGTTTCATTTCACACTATTTTTGTTGCAATTCACACGTTTCATGCGAAGAGTTTTACGATGTGAGATATACAGAAACGGGCTACAGATTGCTCCAAGCGGTAGAGGAGCGTCAGGGGTTATCGGACAGGCAGTTCGGTTTCCGGAGGGCAAGGTCCACAGTCGATGCAATTAGACTCGTGACAACACTAGTAAGAGAGGCAATAGAAGGTAAAGGTGCAGAAAGGAAGTATTGTGCACTAGTCACCCTTGATGTCAAAAATGCATTTCATTCGGCACGATGGGACCGAATAATAGTCAAGTTGGAGGACCTAGGAGTTCCCTTTTACCTGTCGAATATTATCTCAAGCTACTTCTCGGACGGAAAGTTTCTATATAATACTGAAGAAGGCCAGAAAACGCATAATGTTACAGCGGGGGTTCCACAAGGATCGGTACTGGGCCCATTGTTGTGGAATATTGGGGGGTGTGCTGGAAATCGCAAACGCAAAACGCAAGAATTTGGAGGCTGTTTTTAATACACTTTTAATCTAATTTTTATAATTTTTGTTATAAAATTCTGTTTAATAGAGAAATGTTTGTATATAATTTGTCATAAAATTCTTTTATTACAGAAATCTTACTAAAAACCCACTTTTAAAATTCTTGCGTTTTGCGTTTGCGATTTTCAGCACACTTCTGATTATGTAAAACGATGTTTTAACATTGGATTTTTCCCCGGAGAGCAAGATAGTTGGGTTCGCAGACGACATCGCTGTTGTAGTAATGGCGCGCAGTATTAAGGAAGTTGAGCTGTATGCTACTGAGACAGTAACCAAAATAAGAGGTTGGTTGGACGCAGCGGGACTCCAATTGGCGGATCACAAAACGGAAGCAGTATTAATTAGCAACCGACGGAGACGCGAAACCATGGTCATTCGAGTGGGCCAACACGAAATTACCTCAAAGAGGCAAATTAAGTATTTAGGAGTAATGGTTGATGACAGAATAAACTTCGGAGCACACATAAATTATATTGCGGACAAAGCATCAAACGTAACCGCAGCCCTTTCCCGCATGATGCCAAATGTCGGAGGCCCCAAGCAGAGCAGACGACAGGTTATCGCTAGGGTGGTAAGCTCTACCATGCTGTATGCAGCACCAGTATGGTCAAAGAGCTTGGACGTACAAAGGATAGGGAAAAAACTGACATCGGTGTATAGACTAACAGCTATGAGGGTCTGTAGCGCCTACCGAACAATATCAGAGGACGCAGTGAACGTTACAGCTGGCATGGTACCGATAGACATACTCGCTGACGAAGCCCGACGAAGGTATGAAGGGGCAAGAAACAACAACTCAGAAAGAGAAATGCGAATCGATGAAAAGGAGATAAGCATGCGAAGATGGCAAGCTCGCTAGGATGACAGTCAAAATGGAAGATGGACGTACAAGCTAATTCCAAATATAGGCAGCTGGATTGGTAGAAGGCACGGAGAAGTCAACTACTACCTTACACAGTTCCTGTCGGGCCACGGAGGATATAGGAGCTACTTATTTAAATATGGGCATGATGACTCTCCTGTATGCCCAAGATGCCCAAACGTTATAGAGGATGTGGAGCACGCTATGTTTAATTGTCCTAGATTTGCGCACGACAAGGCTTTACTGGAGCGAGAGGTTGGTCGTGATATACAACCGCATAACATAATCCACACAATGATGGAAAGCCATGATAACTGGAAGAGCATATGTAGCTATGTCAAAATAATACAACTCAAGCTACGAGATGAGGAGCGAAGAAGAAAGATCTCTAGAAGCACAGACGAAATGATCAACTGATCATTCCCCACCCTGCGACGTAATACCCGGAATGGCAGTCCCGTAGGGAGTGGCGGCGAAGAAGGGGGTGGTTTTAGTCGGTAAGAATCCGACATATCCCAGAACAACGGGAATCTATGTAAGAAAAAAAAAAAAAAAAAAACATACATACATACATACATACTTCTTGAGCTAAATGGGCTAGCCCAACAGAGTACACATGAATTTAGTCAGTCTGTTGGATAGGTGATTGGTACAGAGGCAGCTGTTCGAATACGGACGCATGAAGTGTTTATTGAAATTAAAGACATAGATGAGGTTACCACAAAAGAAGAAGTCTATGAAGCTCTTGTAAGCCATTCCGAAGAATTTAAAGTGCTGCAAACTACTGCAGTAAGGAGTATGAGGAAAGCGTATGGTGGTACACAAACTGCAACTATTGGAATGAATGCAATATTGGCAAATAAACTAATAGAGCTATCAAGGATTCGTATAGGCTGGGTTATTTGTCGTATACGTGAAAAAATTGCACCTAGACGATGTTTCAAATGCTTAGATTTTGGTCACCCGACTGCAAAATGTAAAAGCCCAAATGACTTTTCCTACAACTGTCTACGTTGTGGTGAAACTGGGCATAAGATAAAGACCTGCAATAATACGCCAAATTGCGTGCTCTGTAGGCCTACTTCAGGAAAAAGCGACCATACCACAGGTGCTAGGGTATGTCCTTTCTATTTCAAAGCACTGCAAAACTTGAAAAAACGCTTATGAAATTGCTCCAGTTAAATCTTAATCACTGTCAAGCTGCACAAGACCTATTGGGTCAAACCGTACGCGAGTTGGATATTGACGTTGCTCTTCTTAGCGAGTCATACTGCTGTTTCGTTTCCCCAAAATGGGTCAGTGATAACACAGGTACATCTGCTATCTGGTCTATACAGAAACAAATGTCTCAGAACATGTCAGTGCTAAACGAAGATGGGTTTGCAAGTGCAACAGTAAATGGAATATGCATATATAGTTACTACATACCGCCTAGATATACAGATGATGACTTCCAAATGATCATTATGAGACTGGTGTCCGATGTGCTAAGCAAAGACAAGGTAATAATAGCAGGAGACTTTAATGCTTGGGCTACAGAATGGGGTTGTCCAACCACAAACACAAGAGGAAATATTCTTCTGGAATCATTTAGTGCACTTGATGTTGTACTCCTAAACATGGGGAGTGAGCAAACATTTAATAGAAATGGTCGACGTTCCACAATAGACATAGCTTTTGCAAGCTCAAATATAGCTAATCAAATAAACTGGTCCATCAGTGATATTTACACGCATAGTGATCACTATGCCATCATTATGGATATTGCCAATACTTTACGGCCTAACACCAGCATGCAGAAACGCACATCATTAAGCTGGAAGACAAAAACCATTGACTGCGAAATATTTAACATATGTATATTAGACAATACCTTAAATGGTTCACCCGCAAACATGGCAAAACAATTTATAAACCAATTGACATATGCATGTAATGCCTCTATGAAAAGAAAGAGACAAGGCCCAAATAAAACACCAGTGTACTGGTGGAACGAGGAGATTGCTCAGCTGCGTAGGGAATGCATTCATGCGAGAAGAATTTATGTGAGGCGAAGAGGCACTCTGGATAGCACCTTATACCACCAAGAGCTTAAGGTCAAGAAAAAAGCACTCAAAAATGCGATACGTCATAGCAAAAGAGCAAGTTTCTTAAAAATTTGCGACGAACTGGATAAGAATCCATTTGGATTGGCTGGTACCATAGAAGGAATAGTGAAACACCTATTTCCAGATCAGGGTATAACCCCATGGGAACGCCGTCTTTCTGATCGAATATTTGATTTTCCCTTAGTTACATCATCTGAGATACAGCAAGCTGCTTCTAAATTCCATGACAGAAAATCCCCAGGACGAGACGGTATACCAAATCTAATCTTAAAACATGTTGCAAAGCATTTCCCTGAGCATCTTGTGCAAATAGTTAATGCCTGCCTACGACATGGATCTTTTCCAAAAATATGGAAAAGGCAACGACTCGTATTAATCCCTAAAGAAAATAAGCCCTTTGACAATCCATCGTCCTATCGACCCATTTGTATGATAGACACGTGGGGAAAACTATTAGAAAGCATTATATGCAGAAGACTAGAAGCCAGTATTGAGATGGTGGGCGGCCTTTCCAAAACTCAGTTTGGTTTCAGAAAAGGTAAATCCCCAATGGATGCTATAAAGACAGTAGTTGATACAGCTAAGAACGCTATAAAAGGGAAAAAATGGAAAAATGGCACCAAAAAATACTGCGTTGTTGTTACATTGGACGTAAAAAATGCTTTTAATACAGCCAAGTGGAATAAAATTGTAGATGCGCTAATTCACTCAAATGTTCCAGACTACTTGATAGCGATAATCAAGGATTACTTCAGGGACAGAATCCTGCTATATGACACAGACGATGGTGAAAAAGAGTACAAGGTTACAGGGAGAGTACCGCAAGGCTCGGTTCTTGGTCCAATACTTTGGAACATAATGTACGATGGGGTGCTACGAATAAAACTACCAGAAAACGTAAAAATCGTCGGCTTCGCTGATGATATAGCTTTAATAGCTGTAGCAAAACAAATTGAAGAGGCAACAACTATATCAAATAGTAGCATACACCTAGTCAGCTCATGGCTAGACTCAATGGGACTAACACTACCCGAACATAAAACGGAGGCAGTCCTCATAAGCAGTCGAAAAGTCAGAGAAAGTATTACTCTTACGATTGGAAATTGCACGGTTGAAACTCAACGGCATTTGAAATATCTAGGCTTGATTATCGATGATCGCCTCACCTTCAAGAAACATCTAGAGTATACAGGAACAAAAGCAAGAGGTACATGTACTGCCCTTTGCCACATAATGCCCAAAACGAGGGATCCAAAGTACATGCGAAGAAGGCTTCTTGCAGGGGTTGTAAGAAGTATTATAATGTATGCAGATTCTATATGGGCAGAATCAACAATGTTTCGTTCATATCGAAATAAAATAACGTCTGTTAACAGATTGGCATGTCTTTGGGTTTGTTGCGCATTCCGGAGAGTATCAGATGAAGCCGCATCGGTAATATCAGGTATCGTGCCTATCGATCTACAAGCCAAGCAAGAGGAGGAAATATTCTCAAGCAAAGGCGAATCAGAACTTGAGCCTCTACGCCAGATGGCAAAATGTAAAAGCATGGAAAATTGGCAAAGGCAATGGTCAACATCTACTAAGGGTAGATGGACATGGGAAATTATTCCCGAAGTCCGTGCCTGGATGGAACGGAAACATGGTGATTTGGATTTTTATATCACACAGCTCTTGAGTGGACATGGTTGCTTTAAGGCATACCTGTATCGCTTTGGTCATGAAAGTGACCCATATTGTCCATGTTGTTATAACGTAAATGAGGATGCAAAACATGTATTTTTCGAGTGTCAACGATTTTTCACTGAGAGAAGGGAAGTTGAAGAGAGGGTTGGCACAATGTCTTTCGATGATTTCACCTCTATAAAAAAAAACACATACATACATACATACATATATACATACATACATACAATACAAAGTATAATAGTGTAAACTAGCCTTTAATAGTTATCTCATCAACAATTAATTTCAGTGTTTTTATCAAGAATAAGGGAATTAAGCAAAAATTACTTTGATAAGAAAGAGAGAATGTTATTGAAATAAAGAGAGAATTCATGCAAAACAAAAGTTTTGTTTTATGGACACGAATGCAGTTTCAAAAGAGAACTGAAGAAAGTGTCTGCAGCAAATATTTCATAATATGGACGAGGATATGATAATTTAAGTTCTAAACGATTTTTCTTAATTGTATTTCAAATATATAAAACAGAGTCATTAAGTGATTTATTTTTTTATCGTTTAAGTTTATAGTATACCGAGGTTATAAGAGAATAAATAAAATTTGTTTTCATATCTTTGGACATTTTACCTTACCATTTTTATTTAAATATGCCATTGTGTTGACAGCTACCTCATATGTGTTTTTTATATCTTCATCAGAAAACTTTTGGACCAGTTTTAAATACTTGTCATTTCGTTCTTTAAACCACAAATAAGCATTGGTTGCCAATTGCGTACCCAACGGCTTTGTTAAGACAAGATGATCTCCGTCTTTGGCATTATAAGGCCTAAAAACAAAATAAAAAGGGTTAGTTTTAAAGGATTGAATTTTACTACACAGTTCAACACATAAAATGCACACTCAATTTGACTTCAGTTTCTGAAATAACTAAACTACCAAAAAATCGTGTGGACTTTTATGGATTAGTTCGGATTTTTTTTAGCAAAAAACAAGCCGAAAATTTGTAATGTTTTTTATATGTTGTCGATTTTAAACACTAGATACAGTTTTCAGAATCAGTTTGTTTAACACTTTTTTGCACTTATTTCATATCTTAAAAATGCAGAAGACAGGAAAACAAAATTTATTATTTTTTCGAGTGGTAAGAAATATTACGTTTTCTTTAAACAAAATGTTCAAGTGCTAAAAATGTTATAAAATCTAAATCCGAGCTATGACAGAAAATCTTAAACTTAAGTTAAGATAGAGTGCGTATTTTTTTTTTTTATTTATTATTATATGTCTATGGAATTTTATTCCTTACAGACAATTTAAAAAATAATTGATTACAAAATGTTACACATAAAAATATAATACATAATTAACAATAAGATTAGTAAGTGTTAAGAAATGTGATTATTGCCGTTTTTATAGCTTCAAGATTTGATGAAAAGTCAATAAAACTATATAAGTTGTTAAATGCATTGCTCATTCTCCTGAGAGGGTCAGCATTAGCATAATTAGCTCTAACAAATGTTACTGATAAAGGTATGTAATTCCGGAATGGACGTTGAGGAATGTTGAGAGAAATATCATTTATTATCAAAAGTAATTTCTTGGGAATACAAAATTTTAATTTAAAAAATTTGTTATTCGTGCTTAATTCCCAGTTTTTATTCTTGATAAAAACACTGAAATTTATTGTTGATGGGATAAGCTATTCCTATGCGCATTTCACTGGTTGCTTAGGCCAGATCATCAGGAAACTTCATCCATAAACATTTTGGAAAAACTAAAGATATTAAACCAAATAAAACTGTTAAGCGTATAAGAATCATAAGCAACAGCTCTACTTGTAACAATATCAAAGTTTAAACAAAAACATCAACAATAAACAGTGAGTTTATCTCTTCTTACATTCCCCACTACAATTGATTGGAATTCTTCCAACATTAATTGTAGTTGTAAGTAGGTTAAGAAAAAACAAAATGCAAAAAACAACTTGCAAAAGCATGTTGCCAGGTAGTTTTTTTAGGCCGTGCACTTGCCAGTTTATTATCAAAAGTAATTTCTTGGGAATACAAAATTTTAATTTAAAAAATTTTTTTGTTATTCGTGCTTAATTCCCAGTTTTTATTCTTGATAAAAACACTGAAATTTATTGTTGATGGGATAAGCTATTCCTATGCGCATTTCACTGGTTGCTTAGGCCAGATCATCAGGAAACTTCATCCATAAACATTTTGGAAAAACTAAAGATATTAAACCAAATAAAACGGTTAAGCGTATAAGAATCATAAGCAACAGCTCTACTTGTAACAATATCAAAGTTTAAACAAAAACATCAACAATAAACAGTGAGTTTATCTCTTCTTACATTCCCCACTACGATTGATTGGAATTCTTCCAACATTAATTGTAGTTGTAAGTAGGTTAAGAAAAAACAAAATGCAAAAAACAACTTGCAAAAGCATGTTGCCAGGTAGTTTTTTTAGGCCGTGTACTTGCCAGTTTATTATCAAAAGTAATTTCTTGGGAATACAAAATTTTAATTTAAAAAATTTGTTATTCGTGCTTAATTCCCAGTTTTTATTCTTGATAAAAACACTGAAATTTATTGTTGATGGGATAAGCTATTCCTATGCGCATTTCACTGGTTGCTTAGGCCAGATCATCAGGAAACTTCATCCATAAACATTTTGGAAAAACTAAAGATATTAAACCAAATAAAACTGTTAAGCGTATAAGAATCATAAGCAACAGCTCTACTTGTAACAATATCAAAGTTTAAACAAAAACATCAACAATAAACAGTGAGTTTATCTCTTCTTACATTCCCCACTACAATTGATTGGAATTCTTCCAACATTAATTGTAGTTGTAAGTAGGTTAAGAAAAAACAAAATGCAAAAAACAACTTGCAAAAGCATGTTGCCAGGTAGTTTTTTTAGGCCGTGCACTTGCCAGTTTATTATCAAAAGTAATTTCTTGGGAATACAAAATTTTAATTTAAAAAATTTGTTATTCGTGCTTAATTCCCAGTTTTTATTCTTGATAAAAACACTGAAATTTATTGTTGATGGGATAAGCTATTCCTATGCGCATTTCACTGGTTGCTTAGGCCAGATCATCAGGAAACTTCATCCATAAACATTTTGGAAAAACTAAAGATATTAAACCAAATAAAACTGTTAAGCGTATAAGAATCATAAGCAACAGCTCTACTTGTAACAATATCAAAGTTTAAACAAAAACATCAACAATAAACAGTGAGTTTATCTCTTCTTACATTCCCCACTACAATTGATTGGAATTCTTCCAACATTAATTGTAGTTGTAAGTAGGTTAAGAAAAAACAAAATGCAAAAAACAACTTGCAAAAGCATGTTGCCAGGTAGTTTTTTTAGGCCGTGCACTTGCCAGTTTATTATCAAAAGTAATTTCTTGGGAATACAAAATTTTAATTTAAAAAATTTTTTTGTTATTCGTGCTTAATTCCCAGTTTTTATTCTTGATAAAAACACTGAAATTTATTGTTGATGGGATAAGCTATTCCTATGCGCATTTCACTGGTTGCTTAGGCCAGATCATCAGGAAACTTCATCCATAAACATTTTGGAAAAACTAAAGATATTAAACCAAATAAAACGGTTAAGCGTATAAGAATCATAAGCAACAGCTCTACTTGTAACAATATCAAAGTTTAAACAAAAACATCAACAATAAACAGTGAGTTTATCTCTTCTTACATTCCCCACTACGATTGATTGGAATTCTTCCAACATTAATTGTAGTTGTAAGTAGGTTAAGAAAAAACAAAATGCAAAAAACAACTTGCAAAAGCATGTTGCCAGGTAGTTTTTTTAGGCCGTGTACTTGCCAGTTTATTATCAAAAGTAATTTCTTGGGAATACAAAATTTTAATTTAAAAAATTTGTTATTCGTGCTTAATTCCCAGTTTTTATTCTTGATAAAAACACTGAAATTTATTGTTGATGGGATAAGCTATTCCTATGCGCATTTCACTGGTTGCTTAGGCCAGATCATCAGGAAACTTCATCCATAAACATTTTGGAAAAACTAAAGATATTAAACCAAATAAAACTGTTAAGCGTATAAGAATCATAAGCAACAGCTCTACTTGTAACAATATCAAAGTTTAAACAAAAACATCAACAATAAACAGTGAGTTTATCTCTTCTTACATTCCCCACTACAATTGATTGGAATTCTTCCAACATTAATTGTAGTTGTAAGTAGGTTAAGAAAAAACAAAATGCAAAAAACAACTTGCAAAAGCATGTTGCCAGGTAGTTTTTTTAGGCCGTGCACTTGCCAGTTTATTATCAAAAGTAATTTCTTGGGAATACAAAATTTTAATTTAAAAAATTTGTTATTCGTGCTTAATTCCCAGTTTTTATTCTTGATAAAAACACTGAAATTTATTGTTGATGGGATAAGCTATTCCTATGCGCATTTCACTGGTTGCTTAGGCCAGATCATCAGGAAACTTCATCCATAAACATTTTGGAAAAACTAAAGATATTAAACCAAATAAAACTGTTAAGCGTATAAGAATCATAAGCAACAGCTCTACTTGTAACAATATCAAAGTTTAAACAAAAACATCAACAATAAACAGTGAGTTTATCTCTTCTTACATTCCCCACTACAATTGATTGGAATTCTTCCAACATTAATTGTAGTTGTAAGTAGGTTAAGAAAAAACAAAATGCAAAAAACAACTTGCAAAAGCATGTTGCCAGGTAGTTTTTTTAGGCCGTGCACTTGCCAGTTTATTATCAAAAGTAATTTCTTGGGAATACACGAATAACAAAAAAATTTTTTAAATTAAAATTTTGTATTCCCAAGAAATTACTTTTGATAATAAACTGGCAAGTGCACGGCCTAAAAAAACTACCTGGCAACATGCTTTTGCAAGTTGTTTTTTGCATTTTGTTTTTTCTTAACCTACTTACAACTACAATTAATGTTGGAAGAATTCCAATCAATTGTAGTGGGGAATGTAAGAAGAGATAAACTCACTGTTTATTGTTGATGTTTTTGTTTAAACTTTGATATTGTTACAAGTAGAGCTGTTGCTTATGATTCTTATACGCTTAACAGTTTTATTTGGTTTAATATCTTTAGTTTTTCCAAAATGTTTATGGATGAAGTTTCCTGATGATCTGGCCTAAGCAACCAGTGAAATGCGCATAGGAATAGCTTATCCCATCAACAATAAATTTCAGTGTTTTTATCAAGAATAAAAACTGGGAATTAAGCACGAATAACAAATTTTTTAAATTGAAATATCATTAATCAAAAATCCACAGCAGATGTCACCATTAATAACTTTGAATAAAAATGACACATTAAGCATAGTTCTACGACTTTTTAATGTAGGAAGTTTAATAAGAGCAAGACGAGCAGCATATGAAGGCAAGTTCAAGGGGTTAAAACGTAATCCACGAAGACAAAACAACAGGAATTGTTTTTGGACCGACTCAATGGCATTGGAATGGATTTGGTAAATAGGGTCCCATATTATCGATCCATATTCAAGAATAGGTCGAACTAGTGCCATGAATAAAGTTCTACCAATATACGGATCATTAAACTCTTTAGCCCAACGTTTTATATAACCCAGTGAACCCCTTGCTCTATTTATTATAGTTGTTATATGCAAAGTAAAACTCAATTTAGGATCAAATAATATACCAAGATCTTGGAAGCTGTCAACTAATTCCACTTTATAATCACCCAAAAAAAAATCAGCTGCAATAGGGTTATTTCTTACAAAGCGCATTGATTTACATTTCTTTAAATTCAGCTCCATAAAGTTGATGTTGCACCATTCATAAAATGAATTTAAGTCCTTTTGAAGTCGATGGTGGTCTAAAAGTTGGTTGTAGGATAGATAAACTTTGACATCATCAGCATACATTAAAATATTTGAGAACTTTACAACATTAGGCAAGTCATTAATAAACAAGGAAAAAAGCAGCGGTCCAAGGTGGCTTCCTTGAGGTACTCCAGAAAGAACATAAATATTTTTAGAATAACTACTGTTAAAGCAAACGGTTTGCTACCTATCTGATAAATTTGAGTAAATCCATTTTATGCAATGCTTCGTAAAACCAATTAATTGTAGTTTCTTTACAAGAAGCAAATGATTTACTTTATCGAATGCTTTGCTAAAATCAGTGTAAATGACGTCAGTCTGATTTTTTTTAAGAAATCCGCGATTAACAGCCATAGAAAATTGTAAGAGATTTGTCGTCGTAGAACTTCCTTTACGAAATCCATGTTGATAAGGAGATATTATATTTGCAACTTGATAACTCAAATGGTCCGTAATAATTTTCTCAAAAAGCTTCGGTATAGCACTCAGTTTTGCAATTCCCCTGTAATTTTCAATAAGAGACTTATTACCCGACTTAAATAAAGGAACAATATACGATTCTTTCCACAATTTAGGCAGATAAGCACATTTAATAGATGCGTTGAATAAAACTGTCAGAGGGATTGCTAAGGAATCTGCACACTTTATTAACACACAGCTAGGAATTTTATCCGGGCCATAACTGTAAGAGAACTTTAGTTTTTTTAGATTATTTGTAAACGTATACACATCAAGAAGCAATAAAGAAATTGCATTGTTTTCCACCAGGGGAAACGGATAATTGACTGAGTTATCATATGTTGAATTTGAGTAGGTATTCGAGAAAAAATCAGCAAACATGTTACTTATAACTGTATCATTACTTGATTCAATTTGTCGATAAGTCATTGAGGTTGGATAACCAACGGTTTTTTTCTTTGAGTTTATAAATTTATAGAATGATTTGGGATCACGTTTTAAATTAAATTTGATTTTATTTAAATAACGATTATAACAAATTTTGTTTAAACTGGCATATTCAGCCCTGCTGACGGAATATCTTAGATAGTCTACAGATGATCCAGATCGCTTGAATACTTTATAATATTTATTTTTCCTATTCTTTGCTCGAGAAAGCAGCACGTTATTCCAAGGCGGTCCCAGTAATACTCTAGATTTGCGTTTTGGAATACACACGTCCATAAAAGAACACAGCTTGTTGTAAAAAACATCAAATATATTACACATGGAATCACTTGAATTTGAAGAATATGCCAGGATGTTACTCCAGTCAGTATTACTTATAAGATTATTTAACATGTTGTAGTTAGCTCGTTCGAAAGAAAATACTTTTCCAGTACTAACATTTAATGATTCAGTACAATCCGGCGGAATAGATACAATAACTTCAAAAGCAGGATGATATCGATCTTCCGGAAGAGTAATAGGGTTGGATCGTTTAATATAACAGTCATCTCTTTCATTTACAAATACTAAATCCAGTATTTTAGCAAAATCGTTTAGTATCCCATTTATTTGAAAAAGGCTCATATCATATAAAATATTAAAAAAGTCCATGTAATTTACACTTAACTTCGTTTGCACGAAGTATTTATCATCAAGGGAATATTTCCAGGATATTGAAGACATATTAAAGTCACCCATAATTATAATAGAATCATTGTTATTAGCGGAGAGAGAAGCAGACCTAATAGCTTCACCATGATGGATATATAAATACTGCGGGGATGATGGAGGAATATATGAACATGTTTGTATTATTTTTTTGTATTTTAATTTAACAATAACAGATATAAATTCTATATCAAGCGATACGTCAACCACTAAACGTTCAGAAGGAAAACTGCTAGAGATCGCAATAAGAACACCTCCCCCATAAGTAGCACGATCTCTACGGAAAATATTGTATTTGCCACACAGGATTTCAGTATTTAGAAAGTTATCATTGAGCCAAGTTTCAGTAAAGACTAATACGTCATAGTTAAAGTTGAAGCTTTGCATATACAAATTAGACAGCTTTGATCGTAAACCACGAACATTTTGATAAAAAACAGATAATGAATCGACAGTAGCTTTACTTAGTTTTTTGAACTATTCTGTTCACGTTGAGGGAGAACACCAAAATTATTAACATTCGTTCTATCCTTATAAATGTACTCGCGAACTAATGTGTTTTCAGGCCAGAAGTTTGTATCCAGAACTTGATTGAAAATATCATCAGAAACAGTTAATTTAAAAGATGTAATAGACCTTGGCTGTGAGTATTTAAATTTATGAATTAAAACATCAGAATTATATCCAACTTTAGATTTAATATAATAATCTATATCATCTGAAGTAGTGGAACTTGCCAGACGAGAAATGAAAATATATTTTTTTGGTGGAACAGCTCGCAGTGGGTTACGAACAATTTGGTTACTTATTGTTGTATCCATTGGAGTATGATTTTCAGACGATTGCGGTAATAAAATATTATTAGAATTAGAATTACTAATATCAATACTGGCTACATGTGGCGAGATCACATTTAGAGGCGCAAATGAAACAGGATTATCATTATTAATTTCAGAAGACTTCGAACGAGTAACAACTGTAGAATATGTTAGTGACGGAATCATCGGTGATGTATTTTGATATTTTTTTCCGCTTTGGAGACGACAGATCTGTCACGTCCGAAAACTTATCTAAATTTTGATAGCTTGTAAATAGTTCGCCAAATTTTGAAAGCTTAGTTTGCACACTTAGAAAGCCTTTTTTAAGATTGTCGTATTCATCTTTAAAACTTTTAAAAAATTTATAAAAATCTATATTAATTTTTTTACACCGCGGGCAAGACCATTGCAGTGATTTTCCAGCATCAGCAAGAGCATCCGCATCGCGTGGCTTTAATGCCGTACATTTTAAATGGTAATGTCCTAAGCACAACCAACACGATATCATTCTTTCATTTTCAGTAACGTTGCAATTGGTACTTAAGCAATCCATGATAAAAGTGTTTATTATTTATTTATTATTATTTTTTTTTTTTTAAATTAAAATGTTCATAAAATTGTTTGCTGGGTGATAATTATAATCAATTACAAATTTTTCATATTATTCGAATGTGTATTCTATGTCAAATACATTCCTCAAAAGCTTTTATACTTTAATAGTCTCATTCCTTCATTATTTCACAGGAATATTTTCTATGCACTATCAGAATTTTTGTTTGTATATTTCTGTTACGAAGCTTACCTTAGCTATCCTTTGGTTAGCAATGAAGTAAATTGTAAAGAAAATTTATACAACTATTAGATACCAGCAGAATGTAATGCATTTTCTGGCCCGCTACGGCCTTCGTCAGCATTCTTTGTATCTTATAACTGGATAGTGCCTATTGTAAATTTTATGTATTTAACTTAATTATTTTATCAAATAGAATCTGGGAATTTATTTCTCATGGTGAGTTACATTTATTATAAATTTTTCATATTATTCGAATGTGTATTCTATGTCAAATACATTCCTCAAAAGCTTTTATACTTTAATAGTCTCATTCCTTCATTATTTCACAGGAATATTTTCTATGCACTATCAGAATTTTTGTTTGTATATTTCTGTTACGAAGCTTACCTTAGCTATCCTTTGGTTAGCAATGAAGTAAATTGTAAAGAAAATTTATACAACTATTAGATACCAGCAGAATGTAATGCATTTTCTGGCCCGCTACGGCCTTCGTCAGCATTCTTTGTATCTTATAACTGGATAGTGCCTATTGTAAATTTTATGTATTTAACTTAATTATTTTATCAAATAGAATCTGGGAATTTATTTCTCATGGTGAGTTACATTTATTATAAATTTTTCATATTATTCGAATGTGTATTCTATGTCAAATACATTCCTCAAAAGCTTTTATACTTTAATAGTCTCATTCCTTCATTATTTCACAGGAATATTTTCTATGCACTATCAGAATTTTTGTTTGTATATTTCTGTTACGAAGCTTACCTTAGCTATCCTTTGGTTAGCAATGAAGTAAATTGTAAAGAAAATTTATACAACTATTAGATACCAGCAGAATGTAATGCATTTTCTGGCCCGCTACGGCCTTCGTCAGCATTCTTTGTATCTTATAACTGGATAGTGCCTATTGTAAATTTTATGTATTTAACTTAATTATTTTATCAAATAGAATCTGGGAATTTATTTCTCATGGTGAGTTACATTTATTATAAATTTTTCATATTATTCGAATGTGTATTCTATGTCAAATACATTCCTCAAAAGCTTTTATACTTTAATAGTCTCATTCCTTCATTATTTCACAGGAATATTTTCTATGCACTATCAGAATTTTTGTTTGTATATTTCTGTTACGAAGCTTACCTTAGCTATCCTTTGGTTAGCAATGAAGTAAATTGTAAAGAAAATTTATACAACTATTAGATACCAGCAGAATGTAATGCATTTTCTGGCCCGCTACGGCCTTCGTCAGCATTCTTTGTATCTTATAACTGGATAGTGCCTATTGTAAATTTTATGTATTTAACTTAATTATTTTATCAAATAGAATCTGGGAATTTATTTCTCATGGTGAGTTACATTTATTATAAATTTTTCATATTATTCGAATGTGTATTCTATGTCAAATACATTCCTCAAAAGCTTTTATACTTTAATAGTCTCATTCCTTCATTATTTCACAGGAATATTTTCTATGCACTATCAGAATTTTTGTTTGTATATTTCTGTTACGAAGCTTACCTTAGCTATCCTTTGGTTAGCAATGAAGTAAATTGTAAAGAAAATTTATACAACTATTAGATACCAGCAGAATGTAATGCATTTTCTGGCCCGCTACGGCCTTCGTCAGCATTCTTTGTATCTTATAACTGGATAGTGCCTATTGTAAATTTTATGTATTTAACTTAATTATTTTATCAAATAGAATCTGGGAATTTATTTCTCATGGTGAGTTACATTTATTATAAATTTTTCATATTATTCGAATGTGTATTCTATGTCAAATACATTCCTCAAAAGCTTTTATACTTTAATAGTCTCATTCCTTCATTATTTCACAGGAATATTTTCTATGCACTATCAGAATTTTTGTTTGTATATTTCTGTTACGAAGCTTACCTTAGCTATCCTTTGGTTAGCAATGAAGTAAATTGTAAAGAAAATTTATACAACTATTAGATACCAGCAGAATGTAATGCATTTTCTGGCCCGCTACGGCCTTCGTCAGCATTCTTTGTATCTTATAACTGGATAGTGCCTATTGTAAATTTTATGTATTTAACTTAATTATTTTATCAAATAGAATCTGGGAATTTATTTCTCATGGTGAGTTACATTTATTATAAATTTTTCATATTATTCGAATGTGTATTCTATGTCAAATACATTCCTCAATAGCTTTTATACTTTAATAGTCTCATTCCTTCATTATTTCACAGGAATATTTTCTATGCCCTATCAGAATTTTTGTTTGTATATTTCTGTTACGAAGCTTACCTTAGCTATCCTTTGGATAGTGCATAGAAAATATTCCTGTGAAATAATGAAGGAATGAGACTATTAAAGTATAAAAGCTTTTGAGGAATGTATTTGACATAGAATACACATTCGAATAATATGAAAAATTTATAATAAATGTAACTCACCATGAGAAATAAATTCCCAGATTCTATTTGATAAAATAATTAAGTTAAATACATAAAATTTACAATAGGCACTATCCAGTTATAAGATACAAAGAATGCTGACGAAGGCCGTAGCGGGCCAGAAAATGCATTACATTCTGCTGGTATCTAATAGTTGTATAAATTTTCTTTACAATTTACTTCATTGCTAACCAAAGGATAGCTAAGGTAAGCTTCGTAACAGAAATATACAAACAAAAATTCTGATAGTGCATAGAAAATATTCCTGTGAAATAATGAAGGAATGAGACTATTAAAGTATAAAAGCTTTTGAGGAATGTATTTGACATAGAATACACATTCGAATAATATGAAAAATTTATAATAAATGTAACTCACCATGAGAAATAAATTCCCAGATTCTATTTGATAAAATAATTAAGTTAAATACATAAAATTTACAATAGGCACTATCCAGTTATAAGATACAAAGAATGCTGACGAAGGCCGTAGCGGGCCAGAAAATGCATTACATTCTGCTGGTATCTAATAGTTGTATAAATTTTCTTTACAATTTACTTCATTGCTAACCAAAGGATAGCTAAGGTAAGCTTCGTAACAGAAATATACAAACAAAAATTCTGATAGTGCATAGAAAATATTCCTGTGAAATAATGAAGGAATGAGACTATTAAAGTATAAAAGCTTTTGAGGAATGTATTTGACATAGAATACACATTCGAATAATATGAAAAATTTATAATAAATGTAACTCACCATGAGAAATAAATTCCCAGATTCTATTTGATAAAATAATTAAGTTAAATACATAAAATTTACAATAGGCACTATCCAGTTATAAGATACAAAGAATGCTGACGAAGGCCGTAGCGGGCCAGAAAATGCATTACATTCTGCTGGTATCTAATAGTTGTATAAATTTTCTTTACAATTTACTTCATTGCTAACCAAAGGATAGCTAAGGTAAGCTTCGTAACAGAAATATACAAACAAAAATTCTGATAGTGCATAGAAAATATTCCTGTGAAATAATGAAGGAATGAGACTATTAAAGTATAAAAGCTTTTGAGGAATGTATTTGACATAGAATACACATTCGAATAATATGAAAAATTTATAATAAATGTAACTCACCATGAGAAATAAATTCCCAGATTCTATTTTATAATCAATTACAACAGATGGCGCTGCTATAACGTAATCAAATACACAAACCAGTAAAGATGTGTTTCAGAGTACGAATAATAATTGTTTTTAGAGTCGTATTTATTGTTATTAAATTAAACAGATGTTTTCACGAATGTATTTTTGGTAAGAAACTTTAAAGTGTAGTTTTTTACTATTAATATAGAACAAATTAATTATAAATTAAATTAAAACGAAGAGTTTGAACATTTAACTTATCCCGGTTAACAAATGTTTATAACAGTCCAGTAAATAAACAGACAGTTGGCAACTGCAAATACAATAATAACTTTAAATAACAATTAAAATACTTTAAATTAGCCAAAATTATAGAGCGATACAGAGACACGTTTGGTTAAAGCGAGCACAATTTATATAACATAACAATTTATATGACTTTAAAAATTTTGCATTGTGTTATAACAACAGATTTTTTCCCAAAAATAGAGCAAGTAAAGACAGTAATAAATCATAATTTCATAAAATCATTTCCTTTATTTTAACTACTTGTAAAAATATTTAATAATTTTAATTAGGCTTAAGTTCATTAAATTAAATTTTCATTAAATTATTTTTATGAAGAAAGGAATTTTACAACATGAAAATTAATTAAAATTGTTATTGATAATCTTTCATTCTTGACCGTGGCCGGGGCTCGAACCCGAACCGGCAGGTTACCATGACATGTTTCGATCGCAACCACTCGATCTCCTCAGATGGATTTGCCGTTTTACACTCGCAGCCATCGACGACTGCTGACGTCAATAGTCAAACATCAATCCTTAAACCAAATTGTATTTTAACCTTTGGTAGATCGAAGTTTGCTTTTTTGAATGATTATCCATTTTAATTGATTTTACATGTTCTTCCTTATTTCTGTTTTTTCGTACATTTGTCAAGAATTTTTCTTTAATGAACTTAAGCCTAATTAAAATTATTAAAAATTTGGATTAGGAAACATAAATAGTTCAACAAAATAACCACAATACTAACTATTGTTAAAGCTAAGGCACGAGCTCTATGTGTTCATTTGTCCTTCAAGTTGTACTGGAAAAGGTCAACAGGAAAAGGAAGGACAAAAAATGAAAAGACAAAAAAAAAAAAAAAAAAAAAAATTTACTTTGGACTTCAAGAAAAATTCTTGACAAAAGTACGAACAAATAGAAGTAAGGAAGAACATGTAAAATCAATTAAAATGGATAATCATTCAAAAAAGCAAACTTCGATCTACCAAAGGTTAAAATACAATTTGGTTTAAGGATTGATGTTTGACTATTGACGTCAGCAGTCGTCGATGGCTGCGAGTGTAAAACGGCAAATCCATCTGAGGAGATCGAGTGGTTGCGATCGAAACATGTCATAGTAACCTGCCGGCCCGGGTTCGAGCCCCGGCCACGGTCAAGAATGAAAGATTATCAATAACAATTTTAATTAATTTTCATGTTGTAAAATTCCTTTCTTCATAAAAATAATTTAATGAAAATTAAATTTAATGAACTTAAGCCTAATTAAAATTATTAAAAATTTGGATTAGGAAACATAAATAGTTCAACAAAATAACCACAATACTAATTATTTGTAAAAATATTTTATCAAGAAAGCATTATCGATTCTGCTCGTTGATAACAGACGTGTTTTCTTAATTGAATATATTTAAATTTAATTTAAAACGCGAACAATAACATTATTAGAAAATAAAAAAAAAATCCAAGAAAAAGAAAAGAAATATATGTACATGCATCATATGGGGAGGTCCATAACAAAACGCAACAATTCCACTTTTTGGGTTTTTTTGTCTGAATCATATTCTATACATTAAAATCTATGTGACTATTATTATGAAACATGCCAAAGCTCAATAATTACACTGCAATTCAATATCAAATATAATGGTAGGACCAAAATGAAACAATTCCACATCTATCTATTTTGAAAAGTCAATGGTAAAAATTAATTATGTTTAATGGTAACTCTATAATAACTGTAAAATGTTTAGAATTTAATAAGACCCCTTTCAAGGCAGAGTTAGCCGAACGTCCACGTCCCCTAACGGAACGTCTGGTTCGTTTTTTTATTTGCAAACAATGTAAATGCTTACTGAATTTAAATGTCACGTTGACGGAACGTCTCGATCTGTATAAAACAGATTTTTATGCCGTTGTTACGTGACAGTTGTAAAGCAGTGATGGGCTACTTGTATGTTTAATTGAATGCGGGTACTTTTGCTCTTTTTTTTGGAACTTTTTCCAGTAAAGATATGGAATTGAGACAAACCCACTTAAAATACAACATATTTCCATATAAACAAATATATTTATGTTAAGATGTAAAAAATAAACAAATTCATATACACATACAATGGAAATGTGAAACAAGTAAAGTATCAAAATATATATGCTAAAATACAAATTTGTTTATTGTAAATCTATAATATAAATGTAAATTATTAATGTTTTTTACATACACAAAATACTGTTTTAATACCATTTAAATCACTTGGTACTTTTTCTGTACAGCGGTCACCATTTAAACATTTTTGATTCCCATCACTGTGTGTTTTGTTTTATGTATACTATTGCCTTTTGTTTATGTATGGGAAACACATATAACACATTTTTAAATGTTCTATAAGTGCACCAACGTGCTTACAGTACGGTGCGGTACATTACGGGTACAGCAACGTTCGCCTAACCGGGCCTTCAGACTCGGCAAGTTACTTGCCGAAACAACAAAGTCTGAGTTCATACGGCTCTTTTCTTATTGAAAAGATTCTTCCTTTTTCTTCTTTGAACATGAATTGGCGTTCAAATTATATATGTCATGTTTACGCCATGTTTTTTATTTTGTATAGTCGTGCGTTTGCATGTGTGCTTTTTTGATATTGAAAACAATAACAAAATTAAACAACGAATGAAAAAGCAAAACGTAAAGACAGTACAGGCATTTGTGTAATCGTTTCTTTTCCCCTCGCCACTCTCGCCTATAAAGTAGCAATCTTTTCAATAAGAAAAGAGCCGTATGAACATAGACAAAGTCTGTACAAAATGTTTTTTTCTTTACCCCGACCTTACCGCTAACGTCTACAAACCAAGAGTTGTGCAAGTAACTTGCCGAGTGTGGAAGGGGACTAACAGTTGTTAACACGGTTGTCAGATTGATTTTGAGCTTTTTCGCCAAATTCAATGTCAAAAATCGCCAAAGCCTTTATTTTAAAGTTTTTGACATTAAAATACACAGTTTTTACGCTGGGTCTCCACGTTGCAATATTTATTGCTAAGTACAAGCAAAAACGTCGGCAGAACAATGACAGAACAATGGAGCAATAATTGCTGAATTTATTGCTGGAGAACACTTGAAATTGCTTTGCCATACATTTGCAATTTTCACCGCGAGTAGTTGTATAAAGTTTTGTGGCTGCACATATTTATAACAAATGTTTTATGTTGTGTTTTGAAGTGGTTGTGAAATTTTATTTTTTAAATTAATAAAATAATTAATTGTGATTGTCGTAGCTAAGTTTTGTATTACTTTTTTGTTTATTTGCGTTAAAAAAAAGTTGAATTGTTCTATTAAAAAATAAAAATATACAAAAAAATAAATTCGCCGTTTCCTTTTGTTGATGTTGACGTTCATTGAAAAATATAATATATAATAATATATTTAAAAATATAAAGTATACATATATAAAATTGTTCTAAAATGTCTGCCAAAAATATGGAACTTTTTCACTTGGCGGCTTTTTCTTGATTGCTTTTTTAATAAATAAACACACAAACAAAAAACAACCGTACAGAGAAATGAAATGTCAGATAAATGACAAATGATTTGGCAGCAAATTGCTAAGCAATAATTGCTCAAGCAATAAGAAGAGCAATCATTGCGCAATGGATTGCCACTCATGGCAATATGCGGTCTATACGTCGCAAATTTTATGGAGCAATCCAATTTGACATTTGCTGCAATAAATATTGCTACGTGGAGACCCGGGGTTAAATTATTAAAAATATTTTTTATAAATCCTAAGAAATAAATTTGTTCTGTATCGCTAAAATATGCCAAAAATTAAAAAAAAAGTCGCCATGATATAAATTTTGTTTAATTTTTAATTAAAACGAAGTAAAAATAGTTAGCGAACACAAAAATGTACGATGTTTACTATAAAAAAGTTTATAGTAGTCTACTTAAAGCAACAACAAAAAGAATTTTCGCGGCTAGTATTTAACAAATGTTAGATATACATTTGTATAAAGTTGCAGTTTTATTATATATCTAAAACGCTTCACCGGCAAGACTCCCTATTTGTCTTTTTTTTTTTTAAATAAATTGTGAGGGTATTACATTAATTAGTATTGTGTTTATTTTGTTGAACTATTTATGGTTTTTAATCCAAATTTTGATATATAAATTAGGCTTAAGTTCATCAAATGTAATTTTCATTAAATTATTTTTATGAAGAAGGAAATTTACAACATGAAAATTAATTAAAATTTATTGATAATTTTTCATTCTTAACTGCTGCTGGGATCGACCCAGGCTTTTACGGGCAGGTTACACTTACATGTTTCGATTGCAACCACTCAATCTCTTCAGAGGGGTTTGCCGTTTAACACTCGCAGCCATCGACGACTGCTGGCTGTCAATAGTCAAACATCAACTTTTAAACCAAATTGTATTAAACCTTTGGTAGATCGAAATTTGCTTTGAATGATTATCTATATACATAATTTAATTGATTTTATTTCGATCTACCAAAGGTTAAATACAATTTGGTTTAAAGATTGATGTTTGACTATTCACTGCCAGCAGTCGTCGATGACTGCGAGTGTTAAACGGCAAACCCCTCTGAAGAGATTGAGTGGTTGCAATCGAAACATGTAAGAGTAACCTGTCCGTAAAAGCCTGGGGTTGAGACCAGCAGCACTTAAGAATGAAAAATTATCAATAAGTATTACATTTTTTCAACGAAGGTACAAAAGAAGTGCAACAAGTACTACATATTCATATAACTTATAACTCCTAATAATGCGTCTAGAATTTGTATTGTATTCTACTTCGAAGGCGAGTTTAAGTGGAGTTCGAAGTTTCAACACAGGCATTACTAGTTGTAATTACGGCATATAAATGACAGCCAAAGTAAGTTCCTTAAAATTTTACGTGCCTGACGAATCCTTGTAGCTTTAAAATTTTGGACTAAACTTATTTATCTTTCTAATTAACCAACCCTAATTTTTCCATTGTGTTTCATAATCGTCCAAAGGTGTGTTAGGATTCATAAAAATCTTAAAAATATCAAAAACGACAGCGTATTTTATCTGTGATAATAAATTACCTCATATATAACATGTTTATAAACTTAAAACATATTATTGTTTTAAGGAATTCTATTAATTTATTTTTTCGAGAGCACTTTTAAATATGAAAAACAATTTTCTAGAAGATTTTCATTATTTTCATCAGCCATTTGAACATACTTTCAAATACCTATCATACATATGAAAGTTAGCACACCTTGTAAGCTGGCACACTTACACACAAGTTAGTACACCCTGCAAACTAACAACACAACAACACTAAACATTTATATTTTAATTTCTACTATAAATTATTTTTGCAAGTAATCAAATTATATTTTAAGCAGGTCAACAAACAAACTCTCATATTACAGAACAACAACAATAGTTCCAAATAATTATTTTTTACCTTTATAATTCGCAAGTAAGCAAATTAATAATTTAAGCAAAATGATTGGTTAATAACCAAATAATTTTTAATCCAGATATTTTGTTTAATTTACAATATTTAATGATGACTTTGTAATTTTAATAATTTAACATTTTTGATTGGACAATAACTTAATTTTTTAGACTTAAGAATATATTGATTAATCAGCAATTTGTGTTTATATAAACGAATAAAATATCAAAATACAGTTAAGCTCTGTCATACCCTCAAAACCGTTGTTTTATTTAACGAAGCAGTTAACTGGCGCCCAACGTGGTTTTTTTGTAAACTCGGAAAAAAGTTTAAGTTAAAAAAAGTTAAAAAAAACTTTGTGAAAATAAAAAATATTAAAACCTTAAAAAAAAATTGTTCAAAAGTGACAAAAAAAAAAACCTCTAAAAAAAATCCTTAAGAGTTTCAAAAATAAACCCTTAAATAAAGTTAAAAAAAACCTTTTGAAAATAAAATATTAAAACTTTAAAAAAATTGTTCAAAAGTGACAAAAAAAACTGTAAAAAAAAATCCTTAAGAGTTTCAAAAATAAAATAACTGTGCACCACTGAAAATTTCTGGTGGTAGTGAAAAATAAGATTTAAAAACCTGTGTACAAAGGGCTATAAAAAGCGTAAAAAAAATCTGAAATTTCCGCATAATAAAACTGCACCACTTAAAATCCAATGGTGGAAGTGAAAACATAAGATTTAAAATCACCTGTGTACAAAAAGAAAATCTGAAATTCCGCACGAAAACAACTGCTTTGGCCAGGATTGGTTACTCAAGAATAAACAACAAGCGAAAGTGACGAACACCGTACCACAAGTAGGCGAATAATCACCGTCAAAAGGGATACCACGGACCGTCCAAGAAGCTAAGAATGAGGAGTGTAATAATCTTCATCATCCTGTAAGTTAAATAAAATTTGTATAAGTTGCATAAGGCAATAAAGATTACTTATTAAATATAAAATTAAAGAAAAATTTATATTGAATAAAATTGCATAAGGCAATATTAAGTATTTACTAAATATAAATTGAAAATTTTTTAAATTTATTAAATAAAATTGCATAAGGCAATATAAAGTATTTACTAAATATAAAATTGAAAATTTTTTAAATTTATATACAAAACTATAAATTGCATAAGCCAATAAATAGAACTTATCAAATATAAAATAAATTCATTTTAAAACTAATTTTGTATAAAATGGACCAACTACAAAATGCAATTACACAGCTTACAGGTGCTCTCAATCAACAGATAGAGCAAATTAGGGCCTTGAATAACAGACTAACGCGGTTAGAAACAACAATCAGTCCCCCTCAAAATGTAGGTAGCGCTCCCGCTCCAGCCCCTGCTACAGAAGCAGAGCTTCAAGAGATTAGGAAGTTGCCGGACTGTGTAAGAGACTTGCAGGTTTTCGAAGGAAATCCTGTGAGATATATCTCCTGGATTCACAGTGTGGAATCCATTCTTAAAGACTATGAAATAGTCAAAGAAAAACCTATTTACCGTGCTATTCTTCAGCACATCCGTCAAAAAATTAGAGGCCCAGCAGACACGGCCTTGATATCTTATAATATTTTTGACGAAGATTGGTCAAAAATAAAATCCTGCTTATCTCTTCATTACGCGGATAAGCGTGACTTGCGAACTCTTGAACACGAGTTGGGTGCCTTGTCACAGAAAAACTATAGTATTGACCAGTTTTATGCAAGGATAAACCATCAGTTATCCTTAATTATTAACAAAATAAAAACACAAGACTATTCACAAGAAACTATAGACGCCTTAGTAGGAAGTTATAGAAATAGGGCCCTAGATACTTTTATAAGAGGAATTAACGGTGAATTGTCAAGAATGTTAATAATTCAGAAACCACAAAATTTACCAGAAGCATATGCTTCTTGTCTAGAAATACAGAATTTAAATTGTAGGAATTATTCAATTCACCCTAAGGTTTCAAATAACACAATAACAGCCCCTATAAATCAAATATATAAGCCTAGATACCAATTAGAAAACAACGAAAGGAACCAAATTTATAATTCCGGCAATACAGGCGATCGTAGGCAAACACCTCTACCCATACCTCCGCCCAGGCCAACCCAACCAAAACCACCGATACCTATGGACATAGACCCATCAGTACGCACACGTCAAATCAATTACATGAACAGACCAAGAGAAGAATATGTGAGTAAACGTTCCAATGATTCTGCAAACATGCCCAAAAAACAGCAGAGACTGTTTAACATAGAAGCCGAAGGCAACAATGTCGAAGAATTAGGAAACTGCGAAGAACAATACTATGAAGAACAAAACTATGAAGAACAACGAGATTACGAAGAACAACACAGTAATGATGAACAACAAAATTTCAAGGAAGCAAATTTTATCGAAGAAGCCTATCTAGTATACCATACGTAGAACTGTTTACTAAGAATGGTGAAACTCTTAAATTTTTAATTGATACTGGTGCCAACAAAAATTTCATATGTGAGCGACTTGCTACAAATCCAAAAAAATTAAGTACACCCTTTCAACTTAAGTCTGCTATTGGACAATCCCAAATAAATCATAAAATACAAGTAAAATTTTTTAAAAGCATAGGAATTGATAATATACTTGACTTTTATGTCCTCCCTCAATTAGATACATTTGAAGGTATTATTGGTGACGATTCCCTAAAGGAATTAGAAGCAATAATTGATAGGAAAAATGATTTATTACATTTAAATGGGAACAAGAAAATTAAATTAAAACCTAAAATATCACAGCAAATAGATAACAATCAACTTAACTCAAAAGAAAATACTGAAATTCAAGAAATCTTAGACAAGTATAGCGATCTGTTTGGTCCAGTTTGTGATAGCAGTATAGTAGATACAAGTATTCGCGCAGAAATAAAAACAAGTACTGAAGAGCCGATATACACTAAATCATATCCTTATCCGGCAAATCTTAGAGCCGAGGTAGAGAAACAAATAGAGGAGCTCATAAGGAACGGGATCATTAGGCGTTCCAAGAGCCCATACAATTCCCCATTGTGGATAGTCCCAAAAAAATCTGGCCCCTCTGGTGAAAAAAAATACAGAATAGTTGTAGATTTCAAACGACTCAATTCTGTAACAATATCCGATGCGTATCCAATTCCGGATATTAATAACACGTTAGCAAGCTTAGGGGAGTGCAAGTATTTTTCTACAATTGACCTTACTTCAGGATTTCATCAAATTAAGATGAAAGAAAAAGATATTCAAAAAACGGCCTTCTCAACTGCAAACGGAAAATACGAATTTACGAGAATGCCATTTGGGCTTAAAAACGCCCCAGCAATTTTCCAGAGAATGATTAACGATGTACTTAAGCCGTTGATAGGAAAATGCTGTTACGTGTATATAGATGATATTATTATCATCGGAAGGAATAAAGAAGAACATTTAAAAAATCTGCAAGAAGTATTTTCGCTCCTACAGAAAGCCAATTTGAAAGTGAACATTGAAAAATCAAAATTTCTTAGAACTCATGTAGAATTTTTGGGGCATGTAGTAACACAAAATGGAATTTTGCCTGATCCTGAAAAGAATCAGCAATACAGAGAATTCCTGCACCAAAAAATCTGAAAGAATTGAAAAGCTTTCTAGGGTTAGCTTCATATTATCGACGATTTATTAGAGACTTTGCGAAAGTAGCAAAGCCACTAACAAATCTCACAAGAGGCCTTTACGCCCAGATAAAAGCAAACCAATCTAAAAAAGTGAACATTTCACTGGAAGGCGAGAACTTAAAATCTTTCAATGACTTGAAAGAATTACTAATGTCCTCGGAAATATTAACCTTCCCTGATTTCAAGAAACCCTTTTTCCTCACAACCGACGCTTCAAATACAGCTATTGGCGCCGTCCTCTCTCAAGGAGAGATCGGAAAAGATCGACCCATAACTTATATATCACGATCTCTTAGCAAAACAGAAGAAAACTACTCTACAATAGAAAAAGAAATGCTCTCAATTATTTGGTCATTAGATAAGCTTAGAACTTATCTGTACGGGGCAAAAGAGATAAAAATATTGACTGACCACCAGCCACTTACCTTTGCGTTAAGCAATAGAAATAATAATGCGAAGCTTAAGAGGTGGAAGGCTCGAATAGAGGAATATAATTACCAACTTATATATAAGCCAGGGAAAACAAATGTTGTTGCTGACGCTTTATCACGATTACCAACGGAAGTCAACATGATGACATCATCCAGCGATAGCACTCAACACAGTGCTGAGGAAGATAGCACCGATCTTATTCCTCATTGCGAAGCCGCTTTAAATGTATTTAAGAACCAAATTGTATTTTCAGAGGGACGAAAGTCAGATGTTCAGGAAGAACCACATCCAAACTACAAACGATATTATATTAAGCGCTCGAGATTTAATGAGAAAAACTTAACTGATAGTTTAAAAGAAACACTGAATCCTAACTTGGTCAACGGCATAAAAATCCCTGAAAAATATATAGCGCTATTGCAGGAAGTATACAAGGAAAAATTTTCTAAGTTTCGTATAAAAATTACTCAAAGAATGATCCACGATATCTCAGACGAAGAACAAAAATTTCAAATAATACAAGAAGAACACAAAAGAGCTCACAGGAATAGTGATGAAAACAAGCAGCAAATATTGGAAAAGTATTATTTCCCACGAATGGCGAGATTAATTAAAAACTATACCAAGACATGTGAAATTTGTAATTGTAACAAATATGATCGACACCCTGCAAGACCGAAACTTCAGGCAACACCTATTCCATCATATCCCACGGAAATTTTACACATTGACATAATTGAAATTTCTGGCGAAAAATTTATAACTTGTATTGACAAGTTTTCCAAATTTACCAAATTTTTCCGAATAAAAAATAAATCAGTTCTTTATGTCAGAGACAAACTGATAAAACTTTTACACTATTTCTCTGTTCCGAAACTATTGGTGATGGATAACGAGGGTAGTTTTATTAGTCCGATTACATTAAACTATCTGGAAGGACTGGGAATTGAAATATATCTGGCACCTCCACAGAAGAGTGAAGTAAATGGCGCAATTGAACGAGTTCATTCTACAATAATCGAATTAATAAGATGTCTCCAAGCTGAGTACCCTGACTGCTCGCTGAAAGAAGTTATTAATATTGCAGTTGACAGGTACAATAATACTATACACTCAGTCACAAAAAGGAAACCGGCAGACATATTTTTCGGAAGGACAGGAAGGATAAACTATCAAAATTTAACTGATTTTAAAGACATCGTAAACACTGACCTACGCAACGAAATTGCTAGAAATCAGAAAAAAAATTTAAACTGGCATAATAAAAAAAGAACTAGTGCTAAAACATACAAGCCAGAGGAAATAGTCTTTAAAAAGGACAAACAAATAAAGAAAAAAACTAAACCGATTTATAAAAAAGAAACTATAGCCAGGGACAATATTGTTACAGTAACCACGACAAGCAATAAAAGAATTCACAAATCACATCTAAAAAATTGACCTTTCTTCTTTTTTATTAGGTCAGTACCATTATTGACGAATGCAACCGTAGAAACATATGAGTACAGCAGCCCACTAGTCACAATCAAACAAGGATATGGACGAATAATAAAAGGAAACTACAAAATTATACATACCATTGACCTGAACGAGTACGATCGTGTTCTGAACAATTTAAAACCCATTGTGCGCTACAAAGTCGACAAATCAGGAGCTTTAGGGCCACAGTTAGAACACCAAATATCAAAAATTGAAAACTTACTAGATCAACTACGTGTCAGAAGCCCACATAAAAATAAAAGATCAATCAACTGGATCGGATCTGCGTGGAAGTGGCTGGCAGGTAATCCTGACGCTACGGACTGGGACAAAATTTTAGCCAAAACAAACGATTTAACAGGAAATAATAACAAACAATATACGATTAACCAATACTTAATCAGAACAACGAACGAAATATTAGACGGATACAACAGAGTAGTAGCTGAAATAAATACGAACAAAACTGACGTATTCGAACAAACTTTATTAAATAAGTTAGGGTTAATTAAGGACGAAATATCCCAAATAGTCATGGCAACTCAACTCGCTAAAAAAGGAATTGTTCATTCACAACTACTAAATAAAGCAGACATTTTAAACATACTTTCAGAAACTGAAACACTTCCATTCAAAAATGAATTACAAGCCCTTGAATATGCAGAACCTTCAATGGTCATAAAAAACTCTCTTCTTTTATATATTATATCCCTTCCACAAACAGGTGAAACCTTGTTCAACAACATCCTAATCCGGTCAACAGTGAAAAATAGTAAAAGGATTTACCTTAGCTTTATGAATCTGCTTATATCCCAAACAGAAAAATATGGTATACAAGAAAAATGTTTGGTCGTAAATGACATGACGATTTGTAAAAAGAATCAGCTTCAGAAACTCGAAGATAGTCACTGCATCGCGCAAGTCCTTAACGGAGAAGAAGCATTATGCGATTATCAGTTCCAAAATAAACCAATAGTTGAATTAATCACTGACGGAACCATTTTTCTTTCCAATTTTAATGGAAACCTTAGTTATGGCAACAACTCCCAAAACCTGAATGGTACATTTATTATCAATTTCTTTAATGAAACTATTACAATAGGTAAGGTTAGCTACTCAAACTGGCAAAGTACATCTTACCAAGTACTGCCACCCGTAATCCAAAGCAACCTCACTGAAAACGAGGTCAAATTAGATTTACATTATCTTCATCAACTTCATTTAGCCAATGTAAAAAAGTTGGAACATATTACCTTCAGAAGTCTTATCTCAACCGGTACTAGTTTTGTAGCAATTATTCTTGGGTTAATACTATTTTTGACCTTGTATTTTTGCATAAAATCAAAGCACTTCGACAAAACAATTTATATTCCACCTATAATTGATCCTCCGGTAGTTTTCAAAAAAAACTATCCTTGAAAATTTTATCAGCGAGACGCTGATACTTAAGGAAGGGGGAGTTAGCACACCTTGTAAGCTGGCACACTTACACACAAGTTAGTACACCCTGCAAACTAACAACACAACAACACTAAACATTTATATTTTAATTTCTACTATAAATTATTTTTGCAAGTAATCAAATTATATTTTAAGCAGGTCAACAAACAAACTCTCATATTACAGAACAACAACAATAGTTCCAAATAATTATTTTTTACCTTTATAATTCGCAAGTAAGCAAATTAATAATTTAAGCAATATGATTGGTTAATAACCAAATAATTTTTAATCCAGATATTTTGTTTACAAAATAGCTCATAAAAAATAGCCAACAAAATCGCCCACTATTTTATAAATCGCCATTTCGCCAAATCAAAAATTAGGTCGCCAAACAAATTTGAAAATCGCCACGTTTGGCGAGAAATCGCCACTTCTGACAACCCTGTTCCCATGTTCTGTAACTTAACACAGCGTTTACATTTGTCAGTACTGGCAAGACAGTAAGCATATACATATTAGTTGGCAAAACAATGCAAAAACAAAATAGCTGTAAAAGTGTTTATGTATTAGTGAAAAAGTTTGAATGAATTGCTACTGTCTTGCCAGTACTGGCAAATGTAAACGCCATGTAAGTGAGAACTTCTCGCATCGAAAAGATGTGAAACAAAATATTCCATCGTTTCTCGAAAAGTGAGAAAACTTATGTCGAAAACTATCAAAAGAGATTACGTCGTTACGTTATAAATGTTATAACATTGCACTCAAAGGGACCAAAATTTACTAAACTTGAAAAATTTTCATCGACGGCGGCGAAAAAACCACCGTCGGCCATGCCATATAATTAAAAGTGCGACTTTAATGTTTGTTGTTTGCAAGGTCGTTTCCTGTTTGAAGTCGGTCTCATATTTACATTGTACGATTTTTGTCGTAACAACCTTAATACATTTTTCGTCAAATGAGGGAAAATTGAGAGAACGAATGAATGAACAAAACGAATCGAAGAGTACACTCGCTTCTGTACCCCTTATAATTCCTCTCACCCCTCTTGCCTATAAAGTAAGAATCGGAACGACAAAAATCGTATAATGTGAATGGGCACAAACGAGCTTTGAAAAAATTCGTATATTTTATAAAAATGGTAAAAGCAAATAATTGAACAATAAAAAAATGTGCCAAGAACATAATATTATTATTATTATTCTTTGCAATTTGCTTTTTTTTTTGTTTTTTAGTGTTGAAATTTTTATTCGTGAGTTTATTTGACAGTCCAAAGCGGGAACTTTTCTCACTTGCACTGTCTCACTTGACTTGCTTGTACTCGCCAAAAAATGTTACAGACACAGTTTAGTGAGAAAAACAGCCGTTTGTTTCAATATATGGCATTTTTGTTCTATTTCACACATTTCAATCGAAAAGTTTCTCGACGCGAGAGTTACAGAACATGAGCACTGGTTGTTAATAGCTTCTGCTTATATATAATATATTAACGTGCTGTTTAAGCAGTACAAGTGACCGAACGTGTAGTAAAATTTATATGAAAAGGTCTCAAATTTTTTAGTTAAATTATGTCGAGCTTTCTTTTTGAAAGCATATAGCGAAAAGTATTGCAAGAACTGTTTATGATGGTAGTATTTCTAAAGGGAACCGAAGTGGAAATAGGCTTACAGCTATCTTTAAACCTTTATACCTACATATATCGTTAATATAAAGAAGTGTTTTTTTCTTTCCTATACTGTTTCAATTTAAATTGAAATCATGTAAGCCAATTTCAAACCAAAAAGCCATTATTCCAAACCTAGTTCATACCAAAACGCAACATTTAAATACCGAAATAAATATTTTGTGACAGAGCAAAACGCAACAATTCCAATTTTGTTTTATAAATAACTTAAAAACTAGCGTCGAGATAAATTAATATATTTGTGATTTGTATTGTTTGTTTAATACTATAATACCACAATAATTGTTTTTTTTTTAAATATATAAAACTGTCTTTAATTAAACTTTGCGTTTATCCAACAAACTGTTATGGTGAAATTGTTGCGTTTTGTTATGGACCTCCTCATATATACAGTAAGGTGGGTCAAAAACAAAAAGTTGCCCTAGAATTAAAGATGTCAATGAAGTTTCTAAAACAGGAAACATTTTTTTGCCACGCCCCAAAATACAGCCCCAGCGGCTAAGAGGACAAGTCAGACTGGTGCCGGCCCTCTTAAGGATCTCCGCAAGGAAATCACTAAGAGGACTGGCTCCAGAGAGGACCAATCCTCCACATCAAGGAAGCTGAGGGAGTCGTCGGGTAAGGACGGTATTCTGGCGGCTGTCATTGATTGAATGGATGCCGATGGAAGGATCAGTGTCGAGAAATGGCAGGTGCTAGAGAACAAACTACTCGACGAAATCTTCAGCGTGAAAGGAAGGCCGGACGAAGTATCGTTCAAAGGGGCTGACTGGGCAAGAGGTGTCAAAACTGTCAGTTGCGGCAATCAAAAAACCTTTGAGTTTTTAAAGGCTACAATTGGCAGGCGAGGCAGCGCTTGTCCTGGAGCCAGATTGGACGTTATACTCGCGTCTGAGTTGCCATTAAGGCCGGTAGTCACGGTAGGGATACCTCCACCTATAAAACCGGTGAAGGTCATACTGGGGTTACTGGCCAACCAGAATGATGGTCTCATTACAGGCCAGTGGAAGTTGATAGCTTCACTGGGTTGTAAGGAGAACCAAGGAAGAGACTTCAGGTTCGCAGTGACCAGGAGTCTCTCAAAAAGCTGAAGTCGTTGGGAGGGGTTGCTGTATTCGGGTTGGGGTCTATCAAATTTAGGTTTCCTAAAGATGATAGACCCTAAGAGGCTGAAAGTGGTGCAGATAAACTTGCACCACTGTGAAGCAGCCTCAACCGAATTAGTAACCCACCTCATCGACAACAACGTGGACGTGGCTTTAATCCAAGAGCCCTGGATTAAAGGTTACGGGGTATACTTTGTTCGTACCCCACACGGATGATAAGGTACGAACTTGTATACTGGCGAGAACTGAACATAAATTTATGATTTCTTATTCTTTCAGTAATGGATACCTCACGGTTGTGACAGGAGAGGCCAGGGACAGAACGGTTCTGGCACTAGCATCGGTATACTTGCCGAACGAGCCTTCCGATCCACCTGGCGAGAAAGTACAAGAGTTGGTGTAGCGATCAGGCAGAAGCGGCTCGAGACTGAATCTAGGTTGTGACGCCAATGCACACCATACCCAATGGGAAAGTGCCGACATCAACATAAGAGATGAGTCTATGTTTGATTTTATTATTGCCAGCAATACCAGGGGGAATACACCAACGTTCAGAACTAGAGATAGGGAGGCAGTGATAGATATAACACTGACGAACTGTAGGGAATTAGTGGAGGACTGGAGGGTGGCTTTGATTTTTCCTTCTCTGACCATAGTCGCTTGTCCTTTAATCTAATGTTTGAGAGGTCGAAAAGGTGTCCATATAGGAATCCGAGAAGGACGGATTGGGATTAATTTTCGAGACTGGCACAGAGTAACCTTAGGGTTACACGGGACTGGGGGTCGACTCCGGTGTGGAGCAACTGGTGAACACCTTCACGGGGGTATTGACCAGTAGCTATGAGCGATCCTGTCCGATAAATTTTCCGAGCAGGCGTACACAGCCAAGATGGTGGACAGACGAGTTGAGGACTCAAAGATCCACTGTCAGAAGACTGTTCAATAGAGCGAAGTATACGCGTAGGGAGGAAGATTGGAGTAACTTAAGGTTGAGCTACGGGAGGTATAAGGGAGATATTAGAAGGGCGAAAAGGGACTCGTGGATTAAGTTTAGCGAGTCAGTTGAATCCGTGAATGAGATGTCTAGGTTCAGGAGAATTTGATCTAAGGACCCGGTAGTCCCTGGACTTATTCAGAGACCGGACAACTTATGGACGGAATCTGGCTCTGAATCTCTCTGTCTGCTTATGGAGACTCACTTTCCGGGGTGTGTGGATCCTGGGTCGGGGGAACAGGATGTATGTGGTGACCCCTTCTCTGGGTCGTGCTCAGGCGGTGGGGAACGGAGACGGTGGGGGATATGATTACCTTGGATAAGGTAAAATGGGCGGTACATACCTTTGGGTCCTATAAATCGGCGGGACCAGATGGTATCTTTCCGGCGATGCTACAGAATATCGGGAAATCATCACTCCTGTTGTTGGTGGAACTGTTTAGGGTATGTGTGCTGAACGGGTACATTCCTAGGGGATGGAGGGAGGTAAGGGTAGTTTTTATTCCCAAGGCGAGTAGAACCGGTCACTCTAAACCCAAGGATTTTAGACCAATCAGCTTATCGTCTTTTCTCTTGAAGACGTTGGAAAGACTGATTGATCTACATCTGGGGACGAAGATTGACGCCGACATCGTCAGCGGCGCTCAACACGCCTATCTTAAGAGTAGATATGTTGAGAGTGTGTTGCATGATGTGGTTGGTTATGTAGAGCGGGGTTGGCGAACCAAGAAATACACCTTGGCGGCATTCCTGGATATAGAGGGCGCATTTAACAATTTGAGGATAGAGGCTATTAGGCAGGCACTGGTTGACCTAGGGGTTCCGTTATTTTTGGTCGAATGGATAGCTATGATGCTTAGCAGCAGAGTTATTCACTCGGACTGGGGAAACGAACGTTTGAGGAAATCGGTGACTAGGGGGACCCCACAGGGGGGAGTTCTCCCTCCCTTATTGTGGTTCTTGGCCGTCAATGTCGTTCTGGGACGTTTTGACAGAATGGGTCAGAAGGTCGTGGCCTACGCGGATGATGTAGTGATATTGGTGTCGGGCAAGTTTCTGCCGACAATTAGCGACATCATGCAAGAGGCGCTGGGCAAACTGTCGGCATGGGCGAATGATAAGGGAGCGGGAATTAATCCGGAGAAGACAGAGTTGGTTCTTTTCACTAGGAGGTACAAGGTGGAGGATTTTAGGCTACCGGTACTAGGGAGAGTGGAGCTTAGACTATCTGATAGTGCCAAGTATCTGGGAGTTTTTTTGGACAGCAAGCTGTCATGGGGTAGGAATGCTCAGGAGAAACTAAAGAGGGGTCTCAATGCCTACTATGCTTGCAGGTCATCGATAGATAGGAGCTGGTGACTCCGGCCGTCAGTGTTGGGATGGCTGTACATTTCGGTGGTTAGACCCAATCTTACGTATGTATGCTGTGTTTGGTGGGAGTCATTGAGATTGGCTAGTCTTAGGAACCTTCTTTCTAAGGCTCAGAGGTGTGCTTCAATTGGCAAGACAGGTGCCATGAGGACTACTCCTCAAGCTGCCCTGGATATCATTCTACATCTTCTGCCTATTGAGCAGTATGTGATGGGAATGGAGGCCAGGAGCATTCTTAGACTGAGGGAGTTAGGATTGACGGGAAATGTCACGCAGGGTCACTCACGGATCCTGAGTGAGATTGAGGCTGGTGGCTATTACATGGGGCCACCCGGCTCCACTGATTATGTGGGCACCAGGGTGGATTTTGGGCGGCTGCCGGAGGTAATAGTGCCTTCTAGGGAGAGGTGGTCAGGTAGGAGCAGATTATTTGGTGGATTTTCTATTTTTACTGATGGCTCGAAGATGAGGGGCACGGGTGCGGGGGTCTACATTGAGGATCTGAACATCAGGTCATATAGGCTTCCTGACGACTGCAGTGTTTTTCAGGCGGAGGTTCTGGGGGTCTTGAGGGCCGTGGAACTTATGAGGGACAACATTGATAGGGGCTCGGAGGTAACTATATATGTGGACAGCCAGGCGGCTCTTATGGCCGTAAGGGGCTGTTATGTGAACTCCAAGCTAGTTGATGATTGTAGGAAGGCTCTGGAGGGAGTTGAGTAGGATTTCTCTCGGGTTTGGTCCGAAACCTTCTTTTCTATCTATCTTTTTAATCTGACTTGTGCTTTCGCTGTTTATTTCACCTATTTTCTATCTTTATATTGCTATCTCTAATTAAGGCGCCACAATGGACCGTACTGGTCTCTGGGTGAAGGTGTGAAGGAGACTTCACACCAGCCTTTCTACCTACCTACCTACCTAGCAATACCATTTAAGTTTTTATTTGTTATTTTCGGTGTTGTTGTAAAACATAATAAATAGTAATAACAAGTAAGAGTGCTATATTCGGCTATGCCAAATCTTATATCCCATCCCCTTCACCATGGTGTGAAAAGAACAGAAAGTTATTTCAATACCGTTTCCCACATTTTGTCGGATGTTGTGTATTGATAACCAAGATGCTCGAAGCAAATTTGAAAACCCTGGCTCCTGCCCTTTTTCAGATAACCACAAATCGATCATGTCTTTTTATGGGAAGTGCCACACCTACTTCGCCAATCCCGCCCCCATTTTGTCGGATGTTGTGTATTGATAACCAAGATGCTCGAAGCATATTTGAAAACCCGCTGTACAAGGTAACCCAAGGTAACAAGAGGCTTGTACCTTATTTAAAAACTTGCTCTTTCCGTTCTCCTGATATACAGAATAATTGGTAAATCAGCTTCGCTGTACATGTTTGTATTTATTATGTGTAAAAATCGGAAAAAAGTCTTAAAAAACACTTTTTACAAGGTAATCCTTGATGGTGATAGGTATACAAAACAACAACAACATGGAATTTTAAGCCGACGTGTTTAGGAAGAAATTTACAATTACTTTGGTTTTAAAACTTGGACTCGGAAAGGTCTATGGTTCCCGATGGGTACTTCTCAAAAAAATATTTTGGACATAAGTCTTCTATTTCTGGACCGATTTATTCGACCTTTTAGGGAAATATTGTTTGTTGAAAATTTCCAATCTTTTGATATATAAGCTGTATCCATAGATCATATCAGAGTTCTTAAACTTAAGTTTTTATAAAAATTTATTTTTTTAGCTCATTATTTAATTTTTTTGGTCGTAGCTTGTCTATTTTTAACCGATTTGACAGATTTATATACCGGCATGTTTAAGAAGAAATTAACATGGGTTATAAAACTTGGACTCGAGAAAATCTATTGTTTCCGAAAATGGGTATTTTTCAAAAAAAAGATTATATTTTGGGCACACCTATAACTATTCTGGAAAAAAGTTCAGACTTTCATAGTCGTACTTGAGCCCTTTAATTTAAGTTTTTATAAAAATTTTGATATTTTCAAGACCATTTTTTGAGTATTTTAGTATAAATCGACGTGCGCTTGGCCAACCCCACCCCCATTTTTTCGGATGTTTTGTATTGATAACCAAGATGCTTGTTCCTTCTTCTCCAACCCCTCCCACATTTTGTAGGATGCTGTGTATTTATAACCGAGATGTTTGTACCTAATTTGGGTACTTTAACTTTTTCGTTCTCCAGGCATACAAAAATTTATAATATCTTTGCATGGAAAGTGCCACGCCCACTTCTCCAATCACGATCATTTTTTTAAAAAAGGTTGTGTATTCATAACCAAGATGCTTGTGCCAGTGATGGGATTAATGGCACAATTGGGCCATTTTTGGGACTATTGAATGTTGCGTTGGCCCTTTCGCTCTTTTTTGGTCCTTTTAAGATTCACATATATTTTTTTGTTGCCTAGGCCTTTTGCATTTCAGGGGTTAATATAATTTTATTTGTATTGTATATACAAAGATAAAATAGAATTTAATAATAAACAAGTTCAATCTGATTATTTTCAAAAGCTTCGTACAGACGGTGGTCAGATCTTACAATATTGTCATTAAAATAGACTAAAAATGTCTTGCAACTGTGTGAATATTGTACGCTATTTTCATTTGGCAGATGTGTTAAATTAATGAATCTGACAATGGCACCACTGTCAGAAAAATGACAGCATTGTAAGATCTGACCATCGTCTGTACGAAGCTTAACTGTGAACCGTTTATGTTTCGATGGTATGTGTCATTCGATTGGTAGTATTCAAATAATAAACATCAAATATTTTAAGTTGTTATAATATTTATATTATATATATTTTTTTTATTTTGTTTTTGTTGTGTTAAAATTGCGATGGATCAGACGTTAACACAAATTCTTGCTATTCAACCAGCGGCAGCAAATTCAAATGAAGCAACAGCAAAGGCTAAAGGAACATTTAGTAGCGATGTCTAGAAGTGGTTCAGTGCCACCGGATGCTCCGTCAATAAGCTCTGATACCGTCATGGGTATGTTGTCCAAAAACATAAAGGATTTTGCCTACAATGCTGATTCTAACCAACTTTTGAGACCCGGTTCTCTCGTTATGAACATATTTTTTGCGAAGATTTTTTTTTTTTTTTTTTCTCATTATTTTTTATTGAATCTTCATATATTAAATATGAACTAACAATAATTAATCAAATCTTAACCTAATACGTTATTTTATGTCCTGCCAGTGCCAGACAAAAATTTTCTTCATCACGGGTTCTGTTCACTTATATAGGTGTTTATCGCTCATCTAATTGGGTAAGTGCTGCAGTGTCTCTTCTTCTTAAGCGAGTGTGGCCGCCATGGTTTAAAATATTTCGAGCTAGTGGATTTGGGTGTTGTTCAAGCCTTTTTAAATATTTTACTGCATATTTTGTAATCATAGTTTTTACTAAAGGAACATTGAGATCCTTGTGAATATTTGAGTTTTTAACATACCAAGGGGCAGCTGTGATTATTCGAAGAAGTTTATTTTGGCGCCTTTGAATTTTTTCGATATTAGAGGCCGAGGCAGTGCCCCATAGTTGAATACCGTAGCACCAGATTGGCTTTAAGATGGAGTTGTAAAGTAAAAGTTTGCAGTCGAGACTTAGGACAGAGTTTCTTCCAATAAGCCAATGAAATTGGATGGCTTTTAGTTTCATTTGAGATAATTTTGCCTCTATATGGCTTTTCCACGTTAAACGGCGATCTAGATGAATACCGAGGTATTTTACATGCGAATTTTGAGGCACTAAATGATTATTGATTTTAATAGGGGGGCATGTTTCCCGACGCAAGGTAAATGTTACATGTACGCATTTTTGCTCATTGACCTTTATCCTCCATTGCTTCAGCCACAGTTCGAGTTGAAATATATGATCCTGTAGGTATCGAGATGCTTCTTGACTGTTTTCGTGCACGCTTAGAAAAGCTGTGTCATCAGCAAATGTTGAAGTTTGGGTGTAGTTGTTTATTGGCATATCCGAAGTATATATTAAGTATAAAAGTGGGCCTAGGATGCTTCCCTGAGGGACTCCAGCTTCAATTGGTTGAGGAGAGCTTAAATAATCACCTTCTTTAATAATAAACTTTCGACCGACTAAGTAGCTTTCTAACAGCTTGTGTGTGTTTACTGGTAAGTTTAGCTTCAATTTATGTAATAAGCCTTCATGCCAGACTTTGTCAAAAGCTTGAGAAACATCGATGAAGAGAGCGGAACAATATTTTCTTTCTTCAAAGGCTTTTCTTATTGCGTTTACTATACGATGGGTTTGCTCAATTGTGCTGTGTTCTCTTCTAAAGCCGAATTGGTGGTTAGGAATACATCTGTTTTCATTTAGAATTGGGGTTAATTTTGACGCTAACAGCTTCTCAAACAGCTTTGATATATTTGAAAGTAAACTTATAGGCCTATATGACTCAACTTTTGTGTGATCCTTTCCTGGTTTAGGTATCATGATGACTAAGGAAACCTTCCACATTTGAGGATAGTATTCCAGGCGTAAAATAGCATTAAAAATTAAAAGAATAATTCTCCTTGCTATGCTGGGTAGCTCCAAAAGCATTTTGTTGCTGATCTTATCAAAACCAGGAGCCTTTTTGGGGTTTAAATCACAAATAGCCTTTTCGATTTCTCTTATCTCAAATCTTAGGGGAACAGCTGCTCTAGCAGCAACAGGTGGTAACTCGACCGCCATATCGTGAGATATGTTTGGGGTAAATACGTGTTTTAAATGATTAACAAACAGATTTCCTTTTTCAACATCATTTCTTGCCCAACTTCCATTCAAGTTTCTTAATGGCGGATTAGCGACAACTGGCCTTTTGAGATTTCTAGCTGCACGCCATAATGAGTAGTCTGATTGTGGAGTTGCATCAAGTTCCTTAAGATATTTTTCCAGAGAAGCCGTTTTCTGAGTCTGCAGTAACTTTCTCAGCCTTTTTGTACAGTCTTTTAGTAAGTTCTTAAGTTGAGGGGATCTGTGCAATTGCCACTCTCTACGAGCTCTCCTTTTTTCAGACAAGAGACGCTCGACATCTGAGAAATATATTTTATTATTTTTGGTTTTTTTGGGGGCAATGCTGGAATGTTGAACAGCTAGTTTTAGAAAACTGTCAAAATTGACAATAGAACGATCTATATACTCCGGTGTGCTAAGCGGAATATTTCCTGTGCAATGGGTACTGAGATATTTTTTATATTTTATCCAATTTATATGTGTAGCTGACGTCGCTATGTGACCAGAGGGAGATTCAATTCTATTGGTGTTTTTTATAGTAACAATTGTAGGTGTGTGATCAGAGGATAATTCTATGGAAGCTTCAACGTAAATCGTTTCTGTGGGGATGTTTTTTACCACGCCAAAATCGATGACATCTGGAATTTTTTGCGGATCAGCAGGCCAATATGTTGGTTGGCCGCTCGCGACAACATTTAAATTCATTTTAGAGATTGTATTAAACAGAACACGACCCTTTGGTGTTATAAGTCGTGACCCCCAGAAGGTATGTTTTGCGTTGTAATCGCCAGCAGCCAGGAAACAGGGCCCCAGTGACTTATAATATTTGTAATATTGGCTTTCTGATATTGCAAATCTAGGTGGTGAATATAGAGATGAAATAACTATGCTTCGATTTAGCTCTTCGACACAAATGTTCGTAGCTTGGAGATAATCTTCACGATGATCACACATTGGGTAGTGTTTAATTCGGTTTTTTATTAATATAGCAGAACCTCCACAAGCTCTATCTCGAGGGTCCTTGGTATCATATAGAGTATAACCATTAATTTTAAACGTATTTCTTGAGGTCAAATGAGTTTCAGAAACCATCATGACATCAATTTGTTTATTTTTAAGAAAGTATTCTAATTCATTTTTATGTTGGCGGATGCCGTTTGCGTTCCAAAAACAAATTTTTAAACAGTTCATGGCTTGTTAAGAATAGCTTGCAATAACATCGATTGCATTCTAAGAATTTCCTGCATCATATTACCCATTGTGTTTGTAAAATTATTTACTGTTTGCACTAATGTTTCCATGGTTTTTTCTAGACGACTTAGATTAGAAACTGGAGTTTCGTCATTACTTGACGAAGCGCCTTGCATTGGTACATTGTTTGATTTTAAAACGTTAGCATAAGAGGTTCTGTTACTACTAGGCTGCGGAACCTGAAGATCATTACTGTTTACTTGATTCGTTACCTGCATTTGAGGGGGATTAGTTTTCGGTCCAACCGACTGCTTGACGATAGTATATACAGGGCATCCTCTATAATTGGCAGTGTGATTACCACCACAGTTGCTGCATTTTTTTACGTTGGGGTCGGTTTTAGACTTATCGCAAAGAACTGTACCGTGTAGCTCACCACATACTACGCAAACAGGGGGTAAATAGCAGTATGCCTTAGTATGGCCAAATTCTTGGCAGTTCAAACATTGAACGGGACCACCTCTTTTGTGCGGCTCCTCTATAGTTACTTTTCTGTACAGAATGTATTTTAAATCATAGATGGGATGCGTTTCATTTTTTTTAAGCTTAACGTCGCCGGTTCAAACTCTACTCGAAAAAGTGGTTGGGGAATTTTTTCTCTATTTTTAATGTTTACTACATGTTTTACCTTGAAGCCTTTTTCTTCTAGGAATGTTTTGACCTCTTCTGGGTCCACACATGAGTCAATTCCCTTAATCACTACCTGAAGACCTTTACTGCTTTTCAGTTGGTATGTATAAAAGTTTTTTTTTAGTGCTTCAAAGTTGTTTATTACTTTGCGAAAATCATTCTCATGATTGACTTGTATTTTAGTCTCGTTTATACTACCACGCTTGATAGCCGCTACGTAAAACGAATTTTCACCTATCACTGATATCAAACTCTTTATGAGCTCATTTGAATTTTGTTCCCTAAGATATATCGGGGGAGGCTTTGACGATTTTATGACGTTTGGTGCTTCAGAGGATTCATCCTCCAGAATTGCAAAACGATTTTGAGTATTTATTTTATCAAAAGTTGGTACTTTTGCGAAGATGCCGAAAAAATTGCCTGATGCTGAAAAAGTGAGGTTAGTTTTGCGAAAATTAGAACCGGATGTTTTCGACAATGTTTGCTTGATGGTGTCAACTTTGTTACATATGGTGCTATGGTTAATCGCAATTGCGATAATTTTGAGTTTGGCAAACTAAAGGAAACCCATTTTAAGTGTCTAATGTTTCTACGCGGCTTGCAAGGCGCAGAAGACGCCGACATCAGGGCGCGCCTTTTGAACTTTTTAGAGGGAGACAAAGAGGGAGCATACACAATTGACAAAATGGCACACGAAGTGCATATGGTGATAAATTTAAAAAGAGATGCCGCCGTTGTCGAACAAAAAGTACATGTTGTAAAATCTAAAGAGCGCAAAGGCAAATTAAGAGAAAAATACAATACAAATGAAAAACAAAGTACAAGTGAAAAACCGAAAAGGTCTTGTTGGCAGTGTACATTAGGGTGGCCGTTATTTTTTTTATTTTTATTTCTTATATTCTCCCCCCCTAAATCGGTTCAGTTGTATGTAAAAAAAATACAAAAAAATTTCGTAGCGATAAGTTGTGTTTTAGGGGGGGCGTCCGTCCTTCAAAGTTTGCCATCAAGCCATTTATTCAAATGTAATTTGTTTGCGTATGACTATCTTCTAAAAACAACAATTTACAAGAATATGATATATGGCAATATTTTAGCTCTTCTAGTCAACAACATAAGCCTCTAAGAAAGTTTTTTGCTAAAATCAATATTTTAGAAAATAATTAAGAAAATAAAAACAAAATACCAAACATTTTAAATACGTTTTATATATATAAAAGGAGGATTTAATGTTAAGTGACCCAATTTTGAAATAGATGTCTTTCGATTTAAATGAAATTTACACCAATTTTAGTACTGTTAGATAGTAGCTTAGACACAAATTTTCAACAAGATCGGTCAAAAAGTTTCTGAGTTAGAGGGGGTCAAAGTTTGACATTTTGGCCATACAGGTGTTCTTTCTCATCCATGTAACTTATTACCTATTGGTGTAAGCAAAATTTGTCCGAAGTAGCTTAGATAGCTTTTTGATCAAACTTTTTAAAAAAATTGTTTTTGTTTTTTTAAAAAATTTTTTAAATTTTTTTTTTTAAATTTAACACTTGGCTAAAAAAAATAAAAAAAAAAAGTTTTAAATTTAAAAAAAAAAATTAAAAACTTTTTTAAAAAAAACAAAAAAATATTTTTAAAAAAGATTGATTAAATAGCTATCTAAGCTACTTGGGACAAATTTTGCTAACACCAATAGGTAATAAATTACATGGATGAGAAAGAACACCTGTATGGCAAACTTTGACCCCCTCTACCTCTGAAACATTTTGACCGATCTTGTTGAAAATTTGTGTGTAAACTACTATCTAATAGGACTAACCTTGGTGTAAATTTCATCCAAATTGGAAGACATCGATTTCAAAATTGTGTCACTTGACATTAAATCGCCTTTTTATATATATAAAACGTATATAAAATGTTTGGTATTTTGTTGTTATTTTCTTAATTATTTTCTAAGATATTAGTCTTAGCAAAAAACTTTCTTGGAGGCTTATGTTGTTGACTAGAAGAGCTAAAATATTGCCACATATCATATTCTTGTAAAATGTTGTTTTTAGAAGATAGTCATACGCAAACAAATTACATTTGAATAAATGGCTTGATGGCAAACTTTGAGGGGCGGACGCCCTCCCTAAAACACAACTTATCGCTACGAAATTTTTTTGTATTTTTTTTTTACATAAAACTGAACCGATTTGGAGGGGGAGAGTATAAGAAATCAAAAAAAAAAGTTCTCCATACAACTAACGGCCACGCTAGTGTACATACATACACTAAGCACTTGTGTGAACAATGTGAAGTGGTCGGCCACAAAAGGGTTATATAATAAAAAGTTCAAAGCGAATCTACATGCCGTTAACAGCGACGCTGCAAACAGAAAACATATCAATATTAGGTGCGTTTGAGTACTTTAACAGTAAAATGCAGTAAATGAGAAAATTGTAAAATTTGCTCTCACAAAAAGCTGTTATCCAAAAAAGTACGCGAACGCAAATTTTGTAAAAATTCGTAAAATAAAGGCAACAGCTGATGACAAATAATTGAAGTGTTGAAAAATGTTAACACTTTTGACTACTTAACTCGTTTCCTTTCGGTACTCGATTAAATACTTTTTATAACACAAACATTTTTGGAAAATACAAACAAATCATTTTATGTAATCTTTCATATTTGTTTGTTTTTTATTTTATTTGATGTTACTAATTTGTGGCGGGTTAATTTATTCAAAAGAACATGAATAATTTTTTGCTATTGATTACTTAAGTACCCAAGTACTAAGCTGTTTTACAACTCTAAATAATTAACATAACAAAAAAAGTTTCAAATGTTGGTATTTAGCCAAGTAAATGATTCACTTCCATTTTGTATTTTCAAGTTGTGTTTTAAGAAAAAGTGTTTTTTGTGACAAAGGGAAGATTTTGGAGAATAAAGTGAAAAATAAATTGATAACTATATTGTAAAGTGCAAGTAAGTTGTGTGTTGGATTGTGTCCGGTTATAAAATATTCCTTTTTTGTGTGGAGTACGTGGAAAAACTATTTAAAGGTGGTGTAAAAAAGAAAAGTTTTAAATATGGACGCCGATGCGTCCATAATTCTTTCACGTTTCGACAGTGATGATAGAGACTCCTTTATTAAGGTTATGTCGAAGAAGAAAAAAACTTTGGTTGCAAGAAAAAGAAAGAAAAAATTTTAGACTCTTTTCCATGGAGGAAAGAAAAACGTAATTAATAAAAGAAGAAAAGACGAAACTTCAAAAATTCAACCGCTAATGGCTGAGAAGATATGCATTGAAAAAGACAAAATGGCGGTTAATAATGAGGTTGATATGGTAATAAATGATGATTTATGTGTAGATGATACTCAAACAAGCGGCATTTTAAATAATGCAGGGTTGGGAGTTGTTAACGATGAATGTAAAGTGTACTCAGGGGATCACGTTGGTGATTCAATAGTTTTGGTCGACACGTCTAAGGCGGATGGTGAAAACAGAAGAATGAGAAATGGTTTGTATTTGTATGAAAAAATTAGAGACCTGAAATTTAAAGGTATAGATAATATTAAGGCTATTGGTGTTACTCTATATAGATGCGAACAGTTTTGTTATGAACAAGGTTTTGGAAGAAAGGAAATTGAGAGCTTTTATTCCAAAGAGTTTTATGGAGTCGTATGGTGTAATAAGAGATGTACCCAAGTACCTGAAGGATGAGGAAATTATGTCAAGCATTAAGTCATCTGTAAAAATTTTGTCTGTTATGCTAAGTTCACACTTAGGTTTTTAAACGCGTTTAAGCAAAATGTTGATTTAGCTAATCAAAGCCGTTCACATTACATTTGAGATGATTAAGATGACAGATGCTTAAGAAAAAAAACACACAACAAACACACAAAAAAACAACAAACAAATTTATATGTCTTTAAAGTATTAAAAATGGATAAAAATACTTTTATAAAGTTATTAGAAGATTATTTAAATAATTTTAATGATGAAATTGTGAAAATTTATGAATTATTTAAGGAAAAAAATAAAAACATTAAGCAGAAATCTTGGCCGGTTGTACACGATCATGTTGGCGATTCTACATTTGAGGTATGTTCAGTGGATTCTATGTGATTTATGAAGTGATTTAGTTGTAATCATGTCAGTTTGAAGTGATTAACAAATCACTTCAATGTATGGGTAATCATCTCGATTTTGAAGTGATTAGAGCTTAATCACGTTCGAACTGCTTAAACGCGTTTAAGAAGCCAAATGTGAACATACTATTAGACGTTTCCAAAAAAGAATTAGAGATGAGAAAAATGAAAATATTTTTATACCGATCTATGCGGTTAAACTAGGTTTTGCTGGGAATGAGGTTCCCGGGGAAGTTTTTTTAAACTATACCCTTTTGAAAGTTGATTTTTTCTATCCCCATGTACGTCAATGTCATAAATGTGGTCGACTGGGACATACTAGTAAGGGATGCAGATCTGACAAAAGATGTTTAATTTGTGGTAGAAACGGTGAATGTAGTCAGCCTTGTGGGGCAGTAAATTGCATTTTATGTGGGCAAGTGGGCCACAGGTCGTCAGAAAGAAGTAAATGTCCGAAATGGATCAGGGAGACTGAAATTAATAAGATTATGACAGTGAAAAAAATGTCAAAAACAGAGGTCTTAAATACCTATAGTCAGGAGAGGTCAAACCGTTTTGATATTTTAAGTAATAATGAAATTTTTCCCACACTACAGTCGAGTAATATAAAAACTAGAAACAATGACGTAGAGGTCAATAAAATTCTAACACCGATGAGATATAGCTCGGTTGTAAGAAAAGTACCAGTTCCTCCTAAAATGGTTCCACATTTTTCGAGACCTGAGAGAATGTTTGATGAACCCGGCCCATCAAAGCCGGAAACGTATAAAAAAGTATCTGAACTTGAAAGGTTAATGGCTGAAATTCTCAAGTTCATGAAAGACCATTTTACAAACATATCAAATCCTTTGGGGTTGGATGCAGTTGGGCATTTTGCCAATAGAGTAAATAAAATTGGTTTAGACCATCATTTTATAACACTAATGATGAAGATTTTACAATATAACTGTCAATCGTTAAAAAACAATAAAAATGGCATTGAGTATTTTATCAATAGTAACAAATACGATATAATTTGTTTAAGTGAAACCTTCTTAAGTGTAGGTTTAAATAATCAAAATAAACTTATCAACTTTAATTTAATCGAGAAAAACAGATGTGATGGTTATGGAGGTGTAGCCATTGGTTTAAGGAAATATATCAGTTTCAAGATAATTGAATATCAATCTGATGATGAAGTTATAATTATAAAAACAACAAATTTACGTACCAATTTTTTTATTTGCTCTGTTTATTTTAAACCATCTCTGAATTTGGATGCTTTTAAGGAAAGCACGTCCAGAATTTTAAAATTTTTGGAACCTTTTGAAAACGTGTTATTATTGGGAGAATTTAATGCCAGATGTACCAATTGGGGGGATCATGTAATGCACCCCAAGGGAAAATTTTTATATGATATACTTTCTGATTTCAACTTTACATGCATGAATGATGGAACATGTACCTTTTTAAGATCTTTGTCGGATACGAGGGGCACGGTACTGGATTTGTCCCTTACTAATTCCAATCTAGATATTGGAGGGTTTTACCCTTCTTTCTAGGAGGAAGTCATCACTACCCAATCTCAATAAAAATAAAAATTTTAAAATTAATTATGGCAGATTTTTGGCAAAAGAAAAACTTACATCAGTTTTGAATTCATTACAGCTAAGTACTGATATGGAAGAAATTCAACAATGAGATTAAAGCAGCGACTTTTTGTGTTAAAGAAAACAGAACCCCGAAATACTGGTGGAATGATAGATTGGCGAGTTTTTTTAGATTACATGTGGCTGCAAGGAAAAAATGTACTAAATATCCCACTGTAGAAAATTTTGAAGCGGCAATTGAAGCATCCAAAAATTGGAAAGAGGCTGTAGAAAAAGCTAAGAAAGAGGGGTATCAAAATGCCTTGAAATTCTTAAATTGTAATCCCAGTTCTAAAGAAGGCTGGAGGTTCGTAAACAACGTTAAAAGTGGTATAAGTTGTAATATTAAAACCTTTTGGAACCCTGATAATAATGGGGATTATCTCTCTTTTATTAAACAGCAAGTTCCAATTGATGAAAATGATGAAAATAGTATTCCTCCATTTTTGAACGAATGTACAAGTGTAAATGGTTTTTCGATAAATGAATTTGAAAATGTTCTAACTCACAAGACTAAGAAATCTGCTGGAGGTATTGATGGTGTTGCGTACAATATGATACGTTCCTTATCCGAAGCTTCTAGAAGAGCGGTGCTAACAGCTTTAAATGATGCTTTTTTGAAAAATAATATCAGAGACGATTGGAGAGTGATAAAGGTAGTTCAAATTCCCAAACCAAATAAAGGAAATTGTAAATGTTAAACTACACAATAATGAATTTTATAGACTAATTGCAAGTAATAGAGAAGTTAAATCCAGCTATAGTTCTGTTTTTTACAAATTCAGAAGCATTTTTGATCAATTAAACAATAATGTTATATATAAAAAGGATGAACGTGTGAGTATCCAACTTAAAACGTTATATAACAAAAAGGAAAACTGTCCTATAGTAGCAATCCAAGCCATATACTTGGAAAAATTCAATGAATATGTAAATAATAATTTTACCATCTTTGCCACAGATGCATCCCTTTCTTCTAATGCTGCTGGGGTGGCGGTTTTTAATGTTACTAGTAATGAAAAATACTATTTTAGTATAGTATAGTTGTTTTGCGGAATTATGGGCAATTAAAAAGGCCATACAAATTGCTATTGAAGATAATAGCAAAAACTTTGTAATTTTTACTGATAGCATGGCAGCATGTCAAAGTCTTCTAAGTAATGTATCATTGAATTACTGTGTTGCAGATATACATAATAGCTCTGTTTCTTTACTTTTTGGGTAAAGTTCGTGAAAATGAGCGCAAGCATAAATTTCTCTCATAAAGAGACAAAATTACACAAAAGTACGGGAACAGAAAAAGCCAAATTTTAAGCACGAAATAAAAAGTCATTGTTTTGATAGTTTTTACAAAACAATAAAAGTTTATGCCACTTTTGAAAAATTGTATATTGTCTGCAGAAATAAACTAATTTTACCAAAAATTAAACCAAACAAACACTTTTACAATTACTAACATTATGTTTTTCTAATATTTCAACATAAAACTTTATATTTAAGTACATTATTTGACTCCAGAACACTTTTTCCAAAATTGTGTTCAAAATTTTTTTGCTTTGCATTTCATTGTTTTGTTTATGTTTTACAGCTGTTTGACAATTTACACAATTTGCACGAAGAAAAATTCTGGGCTGTTTTGTGCGAGAAGAAGAAGAATTTTATTCTCTCAAATCCGCTCTCATTTACACAAATTAAAAGTACGGGAACGCTTTTCGTGCAAATTGGGATCCCGAGGGATCCCAAAGTAGAGTAAAGAAACAGAGCTAATATGTTAAAGAATTCAAATATTGTAAATTGTCATATAATATGGACTCCAAGCCATACAGGTGTATGGTTTAATGAGGAGGTAGATAAAATGGCGAAAACAGCAGTGGAAGTTGGTGCTCCTTTAAATCCCTACTTAACACCTGATGAGGCTCTAAGAGCTATCAGACTGTTGTTAAGAGAAGAGTGGAATTCTGAATACATGAAAGACTCACAGACAAAAGGTAAACATTTTGCTGAAATCTTCCCTACAATTCCTGTTCAACCTTGGTATAAGGTTGCAAACATGGCTCCTAGGGATGTAAAGGTTTTAAATCGTTTGATGACTGGTCATACATACGACAAGGTATACATGAATAGAATTGGCGTAAAAGAAAACGAATTATGTGATATATGTAATGTTAGAGAAAATGCCCATCATTTAATCTTTGAATGTACAAAGTTTAGTACATTACGAACTAAATATAAGCTTTTTAAAAAGTTTAATAAGACTATTGATGTCTTTAAATCCAACAATATGGATCATTATAAATCAATGTTGGAATTTATAAGAGAAGCTGAACTTGAATTTTAAAAAAAATATGTAATATATTTATTATCTCAAGATTTTGAAATTATCGTTTCAAAGCAGAACAATTTTGCACTTTAAAAGAAAAATTAAAATAAGAGTTATTCATTCATCAATTTTATATCATCATTTAAAGATCATTAATCATTATTTGGTCATTTCATTACACATTTCATATGCATTTTGTGTACTCGTTTTAATTCCCCACAAAAAACACTGATTCTCAACTTCCCCTAAAACAGTTTTTACTTACATTATTTAATTTCGTGTGATACCCTGGCGATATGACTATGCAAGTCTGCCATTCTCTCTAATGCTAAAACAAACAAAAAAAGTAAATGATTCACAAACAAGTTTAATTAATTAATATTTATTTACATTTTTGTTTAATTTTTATTTCCAGTTTTTTTTTTTATTTAACAATTTGTAAGCATTTTGTTTGTTTACCTTTTGAAACATATGTTTTTTTGTTTTACTAAATTTTACTGCAAAAATTTCTGCAGTAAAAATTTGTAAATACTCAGGCAAGAACTGTCACTTTTCGCTCTCAATTTGTGTTCTCATTTACTGCGTTTTGTGTACTCGAACGCAATTTCGTAAAATGCAGTAAAGTTCAGTAAAAAATAGTAAAAACTTTTGTGTTCTCAAACCGCAGTTTGACACTGGCGCAGACATCACAATAATATCAAAAATTATGTGGTCAAAAATAAAGAAACCTGACCTCACTCAACCATCACAAACACCAAGAGACGCATCAGGTAATGTTCTCCAGCTAATTGGTCAGTGTAAAGCAGAGGTAAGGTTCAAAGAAAAGCTAATAACAGCAACACTTTTCGTGACAAGCCACAACCATTTGAATATTATGGGTGCTGACGTAATGGACCAACATGGTATTTGGAGCTATCCAATCGAATCAATTTGCAGCAACATCAGTGTTTCGGAAGTTCAGAAAATTAAGAATAAATTTCCGAAAGTTTTTGCCAGCCAGCCAGGTTATTGCTCTACTTTCAAACTAAATTTAAAAGTGAAAGCTGATGCCAAACCAGTATTTAAGCCAAAAAGACGGGTATCTTATGCGGCAGTACAACAAGTAGACGACGAGCTTCAACGCCTGGAACGGGCTAATATCATTACACCTGTAAATTACTCCAGATGGGCTGCACCTATCGTTGTTGTTAAAAAGGCTAATGGAAAAATTCGCTTATGCGGGGATTATTCTTCTGGATTAATCGAATGCATGGAAACGCACACCTACTCACTTCCATTGCCTGATGATATTTTTGTTAACTTCAACAACTGCAAAATCTTCACAAGAATAGATTTAACCGACGCATACATGCAAATTGAAGTTGACGATTCCACAAAATAAATGCTAACACAGAAAAAATTATTTTTCCAATTCAAACAAAAAATTTGTAGAATCAAAACATTTTTTGTCTGAAATCGGTCCTACAAACAAATTCGCATATTCAAACAATTTATTTGCATTTCGTTTATTGAAAAAAAACACTGATTTTTTCAAACAAATAATTTAACTGAATCAAACAAATAGTTTACTGAAAATCATATAAATTTCAAACAAATAATTTTGCTGAATCAAACAAAAAAGTTTTTGCACAAGCAATGACGCGCACACAAGCAAGCACTGTAGAAGTAGATGAAGGCAGAGCAGAGCGGCGCCGGCTGGCTTTGAGACACATTTTTTTGTTGGAATAATTTTTGCACCAAGTCTTGTTTGTTCACACAATGTTTTTCTTCTTCACTCACTGTTCTGTATCCTTTCCTTGGCAGCAGACCGACTCGACATGTTTTTCGTCATCATTTTATTTCTTTTATTTGATGTAGGTATTTAACTAAACATTTTTGAAAAATTGAATACGGGATTTTGTTTTTCATTCTTTTTTACCAACTTTGAAACCAACAAAAAATTTATTTTGTTTCTTCTAATGTTGTTGTTGTTTAAAAAGAGTGAAACGTTTATTACCTATTATTGTTTTTGTTGTTTTTTACTACAAACCTCGCCACAATATTTTATCATCTTTCTTATAGTTGTACCTTTTCAAAGCGTCCAAAAATAGACTATGTGTTTTTTTTTTTTTTGTTGTTCTTATATGTCACATAAACAAGTGTTGCTTACGGTCAAATAAAAAAATGCAAAAACACGACAACAATAAAGAGCGTTAAATATTTCATACAAAATTATGAAAACTAGAAGCCAATAACGCGTTTATTATATTTTTGAATAGTTGTCAACATTTCTGTTGGCTAAAATAAAAATCAAACAAAAATATTAATTGAATCAGTAAAAAAATTTGTAGAAATTAAAAAAAATTTCAAACAAGCGTTTGTTTGAAAATAATTCAGCAATAATTTTTTCTGTGTAACCATAAATACACATAGAGGTCTTTTTACATTCAACCGGTTTGCACCTGTGGTCAAATCCGCACCAGGCGCTTTTCAACAGGCAATTGATACAATTCTGTCTGGTGTTCAGTCTGCATATCCGCATCTTGATGACGTCATCATAGCAACGGCGTCAATAGAACAAAACAAAAAAGCCGTCAATGAAGCGTTTTCTCGTTTTAAAAGGTATAATCTTACGGTAAATTTTGATAAATGTAGTTTTTTTTCTCGTAGCTGCACCTACTTGTGATATAAAGTCGATGGTACCAGCATCAAACCTGATCCTGCCAGCCCCAACAAATATAACAGAGCTGCGGTCATTTCTGGGTGCAGTCAACTACTACGGCAAATTTATACGCAATATGCGACAGTTAAGAGCACCATTGGACGCTCTTTTAAAACGTGATTTTAAATGGGAATGGGCTAAGCATTGTGAGGAAGCGTTTCAACAGTTTAAGGAGATTTTGTCGTCTGACCTCATGCTTACTCACTATAATCCAAGTCTTCCAATTAAGGTGGCTGCAGATGCATCCAATGTAGGCATTGGTGCTTACATTTTTCATGAATTGTCTGATAGATCTGAGAAAGCTGTATACCACGTTGCGCGGTCAATGACGCCAGCAGAGCGCAACTACTCACAAATCGAAAAAGAAGGTTTGTATTTGCAGTAAAAAATTTCATAAAATGTTTTATGGCCGTCGTTTCAAGCTGGAACCCGACCACAAACCTCTATTGGCTATATTTGGCAGTAAAAAAGGTATAGCAACACACACAGCTAGCCGATTGCAGCGTTGGGCTTTAACTTTAATGTCATACGATTTTGATTTAAGTTACGTCCCCACACAACAATTTGGTTGTGCAGATGTTTTGTCGCCATTAATCAACAAAAAACAAAAACCCGAAGAAGACGTAATAATTGCTTGTGCAACACTAGAAGAAGAAGTGAAATATTTGGTTCAAAACAACATCGATGTTTTACCCATCACATACAACATGGTGCGCTCAGCAACGCAAAACGATAAAACACTGCAAAACATAATAAAATACATTAAAAGTTCATGGTCGCACACAAAATCTAAAGAAGAGATGCTATTTTATTTCCTAAAAGATAGATTATGCGTTGTTGATGATTGTCTTCTCTATCAACATAGAATTGTGATTCCAAATAGTCTACGTCAACGTGTACTTAAGCAGTTACATAAAGGTCACCAAGGTATAGTTCGTACCAAAGCTCTTGCTCGGAGCTATGTCTATTGGCCAAACATAGACAAAGATGTGGAAATGTTAGTACGGCAATGTACATATTGTGCCTCCACAGCAAAGGCTCCATCTAGAGCAAATCTTCATCCCTGGCCTACTTCACTAAGGCCAATGCAACGTTTACATATTGATCTGGCAGGTCCACTGGGATAGAAAACGTACTTATTGGTGGTGGATTAATTTTCCAAATGGCCAGAAGTTTACCTATTAAAATCGATGACGTCAGCAGCAGTTATCGATTGTCTTAACGAGTTTTTCTCACATTTTGGATGGCCAGAAACACTGGTGAGTGACAATGGAACACAATTCACCTCACAAGAGTTTTTTGATTTCTGCAGGGAACGTGGAATTGAACACTTACGTACTGCTCCATTCCACCCACAATCCAATGGGCAAGTAGAACGTTTTGTGGACACTTTTAAGCGCACGCTTAGGAAACAAAATTCAGCAAACTTAATAAATGGTATTCGTGATTTTCTACATGTCTATCGTGCTACAAACAACGACAGTGCATTTGAAAACAAATCATCATCTGAACTTTTTTGGGGAGGAAGGTAAGAATCAACATGGATTTACTTCTAAAACCAAAACAAGCCAACACTAGCTATTATAATGACAAAATGGCATTGCAATATAATCGTAAATACAATGCTAAAGATCGCCAATTAAATGTTGGAAGTGAAGTCTATACAAAGGTGTACAAACTCAATAAGTACTTTTGGGCACCTGGAATTATTAAGAAGCGTATTTGAAATGTCAACTATGAAGTAGAGATTGTTACCTTTCGATATTTTAAATCCATGAAAGCTCACGCAAACCAACTGCGTTTACGTCACAACAATTCAACAAGTACTAATTCGTGGTTAGATAGTTTTGATCTCAGTCCACGTAATAAAAATACACCAAGTACGAATAGTGAACTAACACCCATTCAAGAAAATAGAATCGTCCCTGGTCGTAATTCTGCTTCACCAGCTACAACTTTTGAGCAACGTCCTTCATCAGCAATGACACAAGATATGCCTGCATATGTGCCACAACCAACTGAAGAAGCCAAATAGTTCTTCCTGAACATCCTGACCAAGCACATCGTCGATCGCATCGCAACAGACGGGAGCCGAATTGGTTTAGAGGTTATATTACTTAAAGAGGGAGATGTTGTGGTTGGCAACCCTACCACCAGATGACCGTTTTATTTTATTTATCATCTTCTCTTAACACTCATCTTTTATTAAATAGACACTTTATTTTCTAACTGTGAACCGTTTATTTTTCGATGGTATGTGTCATTCGATTGGTAGTATTCAAATATGTAATAAACCTCAAATATTTTAAGTTGTTATAATATTAAAAACCAGCTTGAGTTTTATTTGTTCTGGACAATGATTAAGGTATTTAACCAGTTAATTAATAAAGCTGAAATGGCTAGTACCTCGTCTAATGTTCGTGTCAGAGCTAAAGCCAAATTTATTTAATTTGGCATTCATCCCAACAGATAACCGACAACAAGCTGCCTGCTAACCATCAAGTGTTAAAGTCGTTATTTTACAACTTACGTAATGTTGTATTACCTTTCTCTGCTGCAACGCTAACTCTCAAAGAAGTTTTTGTGTTCTGGTAGAAAGCTAAAATCGCAAAAAAATACACTGGTTCACAAATTTTTAACTTTTTGCCATAACCTCAAAAATTTAATGTTTTCTAAGAAAAATCGGGGCTGCTGATCACGAATATGGCATTCATTTATTTTTCTCAAATAGTGTTTTCGAAATATAAGCGAAATTCGTGTTTTTCTACAGTTGTTTTAGGTATTTCGAAATCTCGATAACTGTTCGACTGAATTGTACAAGATTTAACATTTTGCCTAGATATCTCTTTTCTCTTTTAGAACATGTCCAAACTGTATCGATCGGATAAAGATTTAAGAGTTACAGGACTTTAAACTAAACGTTTTTTCTAAATTCACCATTTTAATTCGCTCCAGTAAGGCAATAAAAAATTTTAAAATTTATTTTTAACATGTATGTATCTTAAATAATATTTTGTTTCAAACGTAGTAGGCGTAAAATTGTTATCGTCGGACAAAGAATTAAGAAATAACGGCATATTTAGTGAAAACATCGGAATTTGAATTTTCCTTAATAGATAATTTTTTTTAAGAATGCTACTATTACACTGCGGAACAGTAAGTTTGCGGTCTGGAATTTGACTGTAAATTTTTACAAATTTGAGGTCGCTGATTTCAAACCTAATCTCCATTTTTCTATATCAGCTCTAGTTTTCGAGATATACCGTTATGTCCAAAATTAAGGCACTTTCGCTACATATATTGGAATAACTTAAAAACAGTTGACCATATTCAGTTTAAAAAAATCCGAAACTCGGCAACAATATTACCTTTTAGCCGTGCTTACATTGTTTTTAAATTTGCCCTGTAGTTTCAAAGATATCGTAGAATTTTTAAAGACGCTTCTTGAGAAAAAAATGAATGCCATATTCGTGATCAGCAGCCCCGATTTATCTTAGAAAATATCTCATTTTTCAGGTTCATTTTTTTTGTGGCATAGTGTTATATGTATAACGAATGGAGGGCACTTCAGAAAAGTTCAAATTTGAAGACAAAAGTTCAAAATGAGAAAAATCTCGCATTCACATCTAAATTTGTTTCACCATTCGAATACATTAAATTTTTGATACAACAGATAATGAAAGAATGTGCAGGTCATATGGAAGCTGTCGATCTGAAGGCAACCCAGCTGCAGAGGGGTAAGAAGCAAAAGCAGAAGAGCGGCTTTGTTGACAGATATCACCAGAAAACGTTGGTTTGTTTCTGCCATATTGGGCTCATTATAACAGGTTATGTCCTTAAAACTCGCCACTGGGTATATTATAAAATATATACTGTTGGAGGCCAGTTCATTTTCATAAATTTACTTTTATTTCATGTCAGAACTTATTTTCCTGACGAAATTCAAAAATGTTTTTTGTTTCACTGCAACAGAAAATGTAGAAGAGAAGAGATATCATTCTCTTCTGAATCAGAAATCGGACACTACGAGTAAAAAAAGAAAATAAAATCGCGGATATAAAAATGTAATAACGAAAAAGCTATTAATTTTTTTAGATAATTGCAACATTTTTGATAGAAATGCTGTTCGCAACAGCTGGTAACCAGGGGCCTAATTCTGGCATTCGTGATCGAGTACTTTCTCGATTCGAAAGCAATTTTATTTCAGTCAATACTGAACGAATCGAAATTATTTTTTTCAGTATTATGAAACTCAGATGAATGGTTTACAATGACGAAAAAATAATTCCAATTCGTTCAGTATTGACTGAAATAATTAGATATTAAATTGCTTTCGAATCGAGAAATTACTCGATCACGAATGCCAGAATTAGGCCCCTGGGCTCAATTGTCTAGGAATTATCTCTCTGCAGATGTACTAAAAGAAAACGCAGAATATTTTTTTAAAAATAAAGAGCCCAGAAAATTTAGGAGAGATTTAACAAATCGGACATGGAAGGGACCATTGAAATAAAATATAGCACAAAAGATTCTGCAAGAATAATAAGGCTGCAAGCCGTAAAATTATTTCAAAATGTCTCTAATGTGAAGTTTGTTTAGGATCAGTCTTTTTAACAAAACAGTTCCTACTTCAGGCGGTATCGGAATGTCGTCGGCAGTATTCTGATACTTCCGAAAGTACCCTTTGTCAAACTTTGTCTAAAGAATGATGCTGAGCAAACTTATTATATGTATATTAATTTATCAATTTAAATGATTTTTGGTATTAGCATTTTATATCAGTTTATTTTGAAATTTGTCACAAACTTTTCTCTAATACTGATTATAACAATTCACGAAAAACTGAAAGAATGTCTTACATAATTGATGTGTATAATTATGTTTACCTTTTGGTATGTAAGTTAATAAAAAAAACTTTCATTTGATAGTAAATTTTTTGTAAACAATTTAACCAGTCATCAGCTAAAGTAGAAAAGTGGCGCTATTTCGTGAAAAAGATTAAACTTTTGAAACTTCAGGGCTCTTTTGGCACGGGAAGACAATGTCCGATTGAGCATACATTTTTGCAATTTGATTTTTACACTAAATGGTACATTTCTAGACGTGAGCACATCCTAATTTTGAGGAAAAACAATCAGTCCTATTCACTAAAACCACCCTTATGCACATACACAAGCATATATGTATATCAAAAAAAGTAAAGCATAAAATACTACCGTTATGAATCTAAGTATAAGTTATTTTAAAAATTTCGGCTTCACATTTTAAAAAAATAATAAAGATCAATAGATTAAGGCAAATTTTTACTATTTTTAAAAGCAATTAAAAGGGGCTATTTTAAGCGAAGCCCCCCTTAAATAAAATGTTGATATACAGAAAAATCTTTTCAAAAACTTTTAAATGATACGAATATTGGCAATAGAGAGAGGTCAATAACCCGGAAACTATGCGTTTCCGAGCATTTTGCCATTTTATGTAATTTTTTTTATTTGGAGCTGCGTTGGTAAACGAGACTTAAGCCTCAATATGCCACAAATTTAAATATAGTTTTTCATATAATTTTTTTTGACATGAAAAACGATTTAATAAATTGGTGAAATTGGCCATTAAATAATGGTGGCTATTCTGAAATACGCGTCGAATAAGTGAAACAACATAGGTTTTTTGCATTGCATTGTTAGTGCCATTAGCTCGAAATGTCAACCATTATTAGCAAAACACTAACAAATCAAAACAAATAAGCACGAACTGTCAAAATCAGATGCCGTTTCGACACCACCTGTAGTTAATTCGCCTTGATTCTAAATCTTCATAATAATAGCGTTTAATCATGTCAGGGAGATCGTTTGTTACTGATTCAAGCTATTTTTGCTTTGTGTGTGGTAAATATTTGGTTAGAAAAAAAGGATATGCAATATAAGAATCATTAAAATATGCATATTTAGATTATTTTGGTTTTTCAGTCAGAAACTTGGACAAACCGTGGACACCGACAATTTTTTGCATTTTCGTCATTCGCATTTAGATTTTTTCCACAAGACCCAGGTGCAGTGAGCGACGAACAGGGAGAGCGTGCTCACCTAGATTTAACCCATATCGTCCCAATGTTCGATTTTTCGAACAGTAAATTTTACTCGTTTTTGTAATTTTGTTGCTCTTTTTAGGTAAGACAATAAACTAATTTTTTTAAACAATTATGTATTGTAAGTGGTAAGCTACAAATAGAAAAATAAAAGTTCTTACCCACTTCACTCCTCCACTTCAAACAATGGGGAAGAAAAAAGCTTAATTTTAACATAATTTTTAAAACTGAAAACTTGGTATAAAATATAAAAAAATAAAAAAAGTGAAAATGTAGTTCCATTGAAAAACGATTAAACTTTCAACAATAGTAAAAACATTTACGTGTTTTTGTTATTTGATTTAAAAAAAAAAATCGAAAAATCGAACACTGGGCACTAGGGTGGTTACAAGAAATCAATTTTGGATTTTCCATCGGGGCAAACCCCTAATATGTGCCAATAGGATAGAAAATGCGATTGACAAAGTTTCAGCCCAATCGGATAACGTTAACACGTGTCTCATTGAGCATAAACTAAGGAAAAACAGCGATTTTTCACTAAAATTCGTATTTCTTTGTCTTTAAACCGAAACCATTCATTCTAGGAACCTGAGTCGAGTCTTGTTTTATAGGAAACTTTATTCTTATTAATTTTGATCTTGATAGTTTTTTTTCCTTAACCAATAGATAAAGAAATATTTAGCATTTATCAGGGGACGTCGTACCGGTCACATTAAAAGCATAAATTTATGTTTTAAATGATTACAATGTAAATAAAAGAGTGAAAACCCTCTATTCACACGTTTTGGACCACTTATAATGGAGTTTAGTAAATTTACCACAAACGCTTAAACTGACCAACGTGCGGCAATAAATACTCACCACTGTGTTGGATTATTTTTTCGGTTAAAGTACAGACAAATAATTATGACTCGGGGATTCCCATTGTTTATATTAACAATTCCTACATCACATACATCATATTTCATTCAGTACGAGTGTCTCAATGCGAGTTGTCATATAAATATATAAAGCTACAAGCGCCTTTAGCCGCGTTTTTCGATTACATTTTTTTAAATTCTCTTGTCCACTTTATCAATGAGCATGATGTCAATTCAGAGAGATAAACTTTTTTTAATTGGTAACATGTCTCATCAAATAACTGGCAGTAAATAACCATCAAATTGCCAAGTCTTACGTAGTTTATTTTATAATATGCGCCAAGTTAAATTAAACAAAAGAGAAGCTGCTAGACTTACAATAAAGGAGGTTTTGGTGTTTTGGGAGAAAGCAAAGATACCAACCAAAGAAATTAAACATTGTGTCTCAAAGCTAGAAAAACTGTATGATAAATTGAGAAAACTTCAAAAAAAACTCTTCGAGATCAGCAAGCGTTACTCAAAATCAAAAAGAAAAAAAATTTCAAGTTGACATTTGACGACCTACTTGATGTTGCTCATCAAGATGCACTTGCCAAGACAGCTGAAGAAGACAGACAGTTTTTGTTACTACAGAGGGAAAAAGGGCGCCCTGGATGCATGGGAAGAGTCGACATGAAATTTGTTAGAACAGAAAAACGAAAGAAATTGAGGAAAGAAGCTAAGATGGCAAGATTTGAAAAATCAAAAAAATATATAGGTGAGTTCGTATTTTTCATAAACTTTTCATTAATTATACATATATTAATGTTATTACAGTACTTTTCGCTTATAGTCCATTCCGCTTAAAGGCCAAAAACGGATATAAGCCAAAACTGTCATATTCACATGCAGATTTTTTCGAATTTCATACAAATTATTTGTTCTAAGGTCCATTTCGCTTGTAGTCCATTTTCGTTTAAAAGCCACATTTTCTTAGCATGCGTATATAATTCTTCATGCAAAAATGTTCGCTTATAGTCCACTCTGTTTTTTATATATTTTTAATCAACTGGCAACATGTTTTAATTTACCTTTCTGGCAATTACAGCACACGCTCGGAAATTCGATCCACTTTGTTTTTAGGGCGATTCAACTTTCCGAGTTATTCGAATTTCTGGACGGTTTTTTTTTACAAAAATTTAGATAAATTTGACCATAAAGATATACAAAACTATACTTTTTTTTAATTTTAATTTATTTAACATAAAAACTATAAAAAACTTAACGAAATATAAAAAATAACAATTCAGTTCATTTAACTTTATTTAGTATGTGTAATACAAACACCAAAAAACTGAGTTTTAAACTCTAACAACATCAAGTTGATTCTGAGCGTCTACTGTATTATAAATGCCAAATTTCGCAATTTATATTTCATGACATGGTGTCTTCGTCTGACAATTTTTTGTTAAATAAACGTCCAACTTCATAAAAAAACGCTAATAAAAATAAAAGAGTTTTTTTATATAGACTTTGACGTTTGGTATAACAAAAAACTGTCAGGTGGAGACCCCATGTAAAGATCCTATGAAATTGATATTTATGTTGTGTTTGATTTCGTCATCCAAAGAATTAAAATGAATCTCATACGCATTTGTTTTTATTGAAATCTTTTAAAGCATTTGAATTAATTAATTAAACAGATTTTTGTTTTAACTATTTATTTAAAATAAATCAATATTTGGTTATGTTTTAAAAAAACTTTTCTTTGGTTTAAAAAGAGTGGATTTATTGAAGAAAATAATATTTATATAGTCCAAAATGTGGATTATACTAGGTTTCACTTATTATCCATAAAATGGCTTATAAAAAAAAATCGGTTATAGTCCAAATTCGCTTATAGTCCACAAAAGTTGTGCAACTATAGTAGTGGACTATAAGCGAAAAGTACTGTAACTGACACTTATATTTAACTTTCAGAAGGTGAAAAAGATGTAGAGCTGGAGTCTACACGAAGCATTAGCAGCATTTCAGACGAAGAGGAGCCGATGCATGAAGATGCAAACACTGAATATAATTTTTCACACCGAGAGGAAGCAGAACCAGAAATAAAAAAGGGGAGGTACTGTCGAGGCTCAGAAGAGCTTATAACTAAAAAATTGTCTGTATTGTTAGATAGATGTAGTATTTCTGATAGAGATGCGGTGCGCATTATTTTAGCTACAGCAGAAGCATTGGGCCATGACCCACAGAATTTAATTGTTAGCAAATCTGCCATAAGGCTCCGCAGACAACAATTTCGCCAACAAAGAACTAATCTCATCAAGAGTAGATTCAAAAATTCCGATCTGGAGGGTGCTGTTGTGCACTGGGACGGAAAGCTGCTTCCGGATATATTGAGTAAAAGAAATGTAGAGAGGTTAGCCAATTTAAATTACTTGTGGCAATGAAGAACAGTTGATAGGAGTTCCAGTCCTTGAACATAGTACGGGGATTACTCAGGCAAAAGCTGTATTCTCAGCAGTTGAGCAGTGGGGAGCAGCTGAAAAAATTCAGTTAATGTGTTTTGATACCACGGCAGTAAATACTGGTCGCCATAAGGGAACCTGCGTTGTACTAGAGCAGTTTTTGGGAAAAAATCTTCTTTATTTAGCTTGTCGTCACCATATTTTGGAAATTGTTTTAAAGGAAGTTTTTAACTGCAAAATGGGTACATCCACTGGACCTCAACCAGATATTTTTCGTAAATTCTAGAGTGAGTGGTCTAAAATAGACAAAAAGAAATACAAAACAGCTAAAGAAGATGAAAATTTTAGAGACAAAATTAGTAATGCAGACCAAATTTCAAATTTCCTTTTTGAACAATTAAAAAATCACCAGCCCAGAGACGATTATAAAGAATTCATCCAACTTTGCCTCATATGCTTAGTGCGTCTGCCACCGGAAAATTCTACGTTCAGAGTACCTGGAGCTATTCACCACGCCAGATGGATGGCAAAGGCTATTTATTGTCTCAAAATATATATTTTCGAGGAACAATTTTCGTTGTCTGTTTCAGAGAGTATGGGTATTAAAGATATATGCTTATTTATAATCAATATTTATATAAAAGCATGGTTTACCGCCCACAACCCCACAATGGCCCCAAACCACGACCTAAAATTAGTAAAATCCTTAGTTCAATACAGGAGTATTAATAAAGAAATTGCGGACAAGGCATTCTCTAAAATAGGTAACCATCTCTGGTATCTTAATTCGGAGCAAATTGCTTTTTCATTTTGCGATGATACTTTGGAAAAAAATATCAAAATAAGAATGGGTAAACAATTAAAGTCCAACGTAGAAAACGATGAAGTCAATTCTGAAGACAGAGATGTTAAAGCAAAACTTAGTTTTCAAGAAGTTGATAATATATTGGATAAAGAAATTGATTATTTTGTTTCTTCTCGGACTCTAAATTTTTTCAAGAGATTTGAAATTAAAACCGATTTTTTAAATACTGAACCCGATGAATGGTGTAAAAATCAACATTATTTACGAGCCAAAAAAATTGTGAAAGGCCTTAAAGTAGTAAATGACACAGCTGAGAGAGGGGTAAAATTAATCCAAGACTACAATTCAGCCTTTGTATCTGAATGTAGGCATCTTTTTCCAGACTCTTCAAAAGTTACCTTGTCCAAGCCATTACCACCTTAATTTGTGATTTTAAATAATTATAATTACATAAAAAAAACTTTTGTTACGATACACATGTTTGTATGTATATTATTTATGTAGTAACAAAAATAAAAAAAATATTTTCATTTACATTTTTATTTATTTTATTTTACAACATAGAATAAAAATTCGTTAAAAGTGTTTTGAACACTATTCTGCGATTATTGAGATATCCACTACGATCTGATAAATACTAAATAGTGTGAAAAATAACAGTTTCAGCAAAAATATTACTAAGATCAAAATTAATAACAATAAAATTTCCTATAAAATAAGACTCGAGTCAGGTTCCTACAATGAATGGCTTCGGTTATAAGGACAAAGAAATACGAATTTTAGTGAAAAATCGCTGTTTTTCCCTAAATTATGCTCAATGAGACACGTGTTGGCGTTTTCCGATTGGGCTTAAACTTTGTCAATCGTATTTTTTAGGCTATTGGCACATTTTATATGGGTGCCCCAAAAGATAGCCCCTAAAAAAAATTTACCATATACCTTGTAACCACCCTACTGGGCACTATGTAGCACTTTTGTGTTTTCTCTGAAAGGCTAACTGAATCATTGCATATTACCATAATAAAAATTTTTCAAGCATTGAAATAAACGGAAATAATTTTTTTTTTTGTTTTTGCTGATCAACAAAAAGTTTATGCACAATTAGCGTTTTGTGAGAAATGTTTTTCGTGCGATTCGAGGAACTTACGGTGTGCAAAATTCGCAAATTTGAGTTCCAGTTTATATTGGTGGATGATACTCGACCGGTTAGACCACATCCAGCACGTAGCGAAGTGAATATAGCAGCTGTAGCTGAAAGAGTAAATATTGGTCCATATTTTTTCAAAATTGAGGAAACTCAGAATGTTGCCGTCAATGGTAACCTTGCACTAAGTCCAGCCAAAAAACGAATTTTCCCTGTAATGCGTTGTACGATTAACCGGCCAATCGACCACAGAAGGATGGGCTCTTGAGGAAAAACGTGTATTACGAACAAACGTACGGGTTTGGGTCTCAGCCAAACGTATCATTTATGTTCAGACTCATAGCACGAACATCGGATACGCTTAGTCTATAAACAAATGATAACGAATGGCAAAGGTTGCTGTCATTTGCAAACAAAAAAATAGATAGGGTCGGTAGGGGGTCATTTAGAAAAATAAGCAATATAAATAGTAGGAGAAAGAACGGAGCCTTGCGGCACCCCTTAATGAATTTTAAACTCGTTTGACGAAACCCCATTTATAACAACTCGTAAAGTGCGATCTCTGAGAAAACTCAATATAAATCGAGAGAAATGATCACCAACATCAAATGCAACAAGTTTTGAAAAGAGTGCACCATGCCAGACTCTGGCAAACGCCTTGGAAATATCTTAAGTAATTACTTAACTCTCGCCAAAATTGTAAATGGAACAGCACTATTTTTCCAATAACAGGGCCAGTAGGTCTTTAGTAGAGCAACCTGAAAATCAAGCGCATGGTCTCGGTGAGATCTGGTTTCAACAAGACGGCGCGACGAGCCATATAATTTAGTGAGCACTTAATTTCATGGTTTGCTATGGTTAATTGGCCACCCAGACCGTGCGATATCACATCTTAGACTATTTTCTCTGGAGATATGTAATGTCTGGGCTTTTCAGGAATAAGTCAGATACGATTAACGCGTTGGAAGCTAACATTACTCGTGGTATTCGCGAGATACTAGTCGCTATGCTCGAATGAAGCTCCAAAAATTGGACCTTCCGAATAGACTACCTGAGACGAAGTCATGGCCAACGTTTTCATGATATGATTTTCACACAGTTAAAGCCATAAATTGTTCTTTTAACCAATAATAAAAATTTTAAGTTCACTTTCAAATGTAAGTGTTTTATTTTATATTATAGTTTAAACCTCACGATGAATCACCCGTTATATCTATTACACATTTTTTTTATTATCCATGCTCAGCCCGGTCATGTGCGAGCACAATTGCTTGTTCTATTTTTTTTTAATTAAATAAAATGAATTACAATATGTAATTAGTATTGTGGTTATTTTGTTGAACTATTTATGGTTTTTAATCCAAATTTTTAATATTTTTAATTAGTCTTAAGTTCATTAAATTTAATTTTCATTAAATTATTTTTATGAAGAAAGGAATTTTGCAACATGAAAATTAATTAAAATTGTTATTGATAATCTTTCATTCTTGACCGTGGCCGGGATTCGAACCGCGGCCGGCAGGTTACCATGACATGTTTCGATCGCAATCACTCGATCTTCTCAAATGGATTTGCCGTTTTACACTCGCAGCCATCGACGACTGCTGACTTCGATAGTCAAACATCAATCCTTAAACCAAATTGTATTTTAACCTTTGGTAGATCAAAGTTTGCTTTTTTGAATGATTATCCATTTTAATTGATTTTACATGTTCTTCCTTACTTCTGTTTTTTCGTACTTTCGTCAAGAATTTTTCTTGAAGTCCAAAGTAGGTACATTTTTTTGTTTTTTCATTTTTGTCTTTCTTTTTCTTGTTGACCTTTTTCAGTACAACTTGAAGGACAAATGAACACATAGAGCTCGTGCCTTAGCTTTAACAATAATTAGTATTGTGGTTATTTTGTTGAACTATTTATTTACAATTTGGTTTCAGGATTGATGTTTGACTATTGACGTCAGCAGTCGTCGATGGCTGCGAGTGTAAAACGGCAAATCCATTTGAGAAGATCGAGTGGTTGCGATCGAAACATGTCATGGTAACCTGCCGGCCGCGGTTCGAATCCCGACCACGGTCAAGAATGAAAGATTATCAATAACAATTTTAATTAATTTTCATGTTGCAAAATTCCTTTCTTCATAAAAATAATTTAATGCAAATTAAATTTAATGAACTTAAGCCTAATTAAAAATATTAAAAATTTGGATTAAACTGAATTACTTTCAGTTTATAAAAAACTTGGGTTCTCTATCAGGGGTGTCATGGAAACCGGAAACGTAAAACGAAAGAATTTGGCAGTTCTTTTTATTAAACTTTTAATCTAATATTTACAATTTTTGTTAAAAAATTCTGTTTAATAGAGCATTATTTGTATAATAATTGTCATAAAATTTTTTTATAACGGAAATCTTATTGAAAAACGACTCTTAAAATTCTTTCGTATTACGTTTTCGATTTCCATGACACCCCTGTATATTTACAATCTATAGGAGCAATAAAATTAAAATGCTAAATAGTGCCTAATGTTCGATTAATCGAACACCATTTTTCTCAAAAACAAAAAATCTAAAAAAAATTTGGACTTCAGATTCGTGTTTTCTAGTCGAAAATTGTATATCAACCAACAAGATTTATAAAGTTACTCTAAAAAAAAATCGTTGGGAAGAAATGGGTTAATGAAAATTGAAAAAATTTATCGAGGATTTTGGGGCAAAAGCATGCAAGATGACTATTGCTGGACTCTAATACTTGAAATCGAACCAACAAAATATAAATGACGTTCAAATAACGCCATTCACTTTTGAAAACTTATTGGTTTTTAAATAAACTAGTGATTTTTTATGTAAAAAGCGAATAAAAATTCAGTGTTTAAAAAACTACATTACCTAAACATTTTTTTTTACTATTACTAAAACTAGTACTCTAAACAATTAAAAAGCTATAAAGGAGCAGTTGTCTTGTTGTGTAGCATTACCTTTTTTAAAACTACTGCTACATGCAAAATATAAAACCAGAAAATTGGTTATCAGTAGGGCAACCAAAAAAAAGCACTAAAAAAACAGTTTTAAGCTCTTAAAAAAAGCGTTTAAAAACATGAAAATAAGCTGTTTAAACTAAAAAAAAAGCAATTTAAACTTGTTTATTTTCCACTTAGTTTGTTTAATACGTTGTTATAGAAAATTATAAGTTGGTGCAATAAATTTTCGAAAAGAAAACTATGTCTGTTTTGAGTCAGCAAGTTCTTGTACATAGAAAAAGTTCTTCATACGTCTACAGATGTTAAGGGAGCATATTTAAAATTGAGTATTTGCTCTGAAGTATATTTTATACGATTGGACTCATAATTCCGCTTGGCTCCCAAAATATATGTTCACTTAGAAAACCAATGAAAGATTTTTCGTTTCCAATTTTGTTACAACTTAGTGTAAAACCCCAAAATTTGCAGAAATTAACAATATTTGATATACAGAGAAATTCTTAATAGCTAAAACTATATAAAAAAAGCAAAAAATAAGACGTTACGATACCAAAAACAGAGAAGGGAGCTAACAGACGTTACTTTATTCAAAAACTATATTTAAAATGAAATAAGACGTTACAAAGTATAATGGTAAAAGACGTTACAGACTGAGGAATTTGATCGTAAGAATACAGCTATGGAATTTTCGAGAGAAAAGAACTTAAACAAGCAAATAATAAAATAAGTTGATAAAAAGGCTTAGTACTAAAAACATAAACACATAAAAATTATACACAACACTATAAAAAGTACGTAACAGTACCGCTAAGACAGAGTTGCATAAAAATCAAGTAAGAAAGTAAAGTCGGTCAAGCACGACCGTATGATACCCAACACAACAGTATTTAAAAACAAGTTTCGAGAGTGTTTGGCTATATGAATAGGGATCTATTTATGTTTTAAATTACTATAGTTACTGATGGGCAGAAATTTACCCTATCTCCCCTCGTGGTCCTATTTTTTAAAAAATGCATACCTTACGTGTCCATATAAATATGGATCTATCTACATATGTCTTAAATTGCATTAAAATTGGTTTGATAGTGGGCACAAAGACACTCTTCCGGATAGCAGCTTGTATGGTGGCTATATTAAATTATGGACCGATTCGCCATTGTGCCAATTAGAATCCACGTACCAAATTTCATTAAATTATCTTTAAAATTGCGACCTGTACTTTGCGCACGAGGTTACATGGACAGCCAGCCAGCCGGACGGACATCGTTAGATCGACTCAGAAAGTGATTCTGAGTTGATCGGTATACTTTAGGACTAATATTTTAAGGTGTTTCTCACATCAGCAAAAATGCATAATACCCCCTCCACTCTTGTGGTGTGGCCCACACCGTGTGGGTATAATAACTGTGCGGATGATATTGTGCAAGGGAAGCACAAAATATTACCATAACTTTGAACGATTTTTTTAACCAGAGTTGTTACAGCACTGAAATGGTTGATTTTTTAGTATTTATAAAAAAAAGTTGCACATAAAAAAAAATAATAATAACGATTTTTGCAAAGTTTTATTAAATAAGTTTTTTTTCGTATGAAAAAAATGAAAAATTATCTTAAAATGGCAAAATAAGCAAAAAAAGCCGATATCGCAAAAATAACTAAAAAAAAGCCGATATTGCCAAAATAAGCAAAAATAAGCCCTAACAAATATAGCTCATTTTCATTGTTTTTTTATGATCGGAATTTGTGTTCAATCAAAATCTTTCTATCTTGTAAACCAAAAAAAAAGCAAATGCTTATATTTGGTTGCCCTAGTTATCAGCAATATAACAAAAATAAAGTAGCAGTTAAAAAAACTAAATAATTTTTTATTGGTTTGATTGAGGTTTTCGTTTTATAACTATGTACTACTACATTTGGAGTTTTTTTATGACTAGAAAATTTTGAGGTTGTAGTTTATTAACATTGAGGTAGTAGTAGAATAACATTGAAGTAGTATGTTAATAACATTTACCCATCAAACACGAAGTCAAACCTTTGATATGAAATGACTTTATCATTTGACATCAAACACAATTCTCAAACGTTTTTCAAATGTTTGATTTTTACATTTAAATTCAAATTGATAATGATTTGAAAATAAACATTTGACATAAAATGTTTTATCAATTTGATGCCAAATTGGTATCAAATCGTCAGCTCAGAATTGGCGCATATTATGGTAATTTAACCATGATATGCGCCAAGCCAATTCTAAGCTGACGAAATGTTAAATTCAAATCAAAACTAAACTTGGTAATACTAAAGCGAAAAATGAATGTAAACATTAAAAATGGCGATTAAAGTTAAATAACTTCGTGGTTAAATGTGTTTTACAAGTGAACGGTTAATTTCTTGTGAAAAAATACAAATTATTTGTGAGTAATTACAATATTAAAAATACGAATTAAAAAAATAAAACGGGAAAGTGAAGAAATTATTAGTTTGTTGTATGATCGCGGTGCTCAAAATAAAAGGGTGCCAATTATTTCGTATTTGCAAGAATAAGAGGACATTGTTTCATATTTTAGCTATGGTGCCGAATGTTTATCTCACAGTTTATTTAAATAAATAATGAATTTAAATTAAAAAAATAAAATATTTTTATTTATGTTCCACATTGTGTTACAATCCAGGAATTAAAAGGGGTACACAAGCAAGTGTACTCTTCGATTCGTTTTGTTCGGTTATTCGTTCTCTCATTGTTCTCTCATCTGACGAAAAATGTATTTTTAAATTTTTTTGGTGTTTACAGGGTTGCTATTGTTATACATTTGTATGAACGTATAAATGAAAAAATACAATGATAGAGATTGACAGAAATGTTAAGTTATATTGTGAAATAGCAGTATATGTATAAAATTTATAAGATATAAAAATGCTAAAGAATGCTAATAAAATACTAGAAAAATGCTGAAAATTATGCTAAATGCAATTTGAAAAATTCGCTGCTAAATTAAAATAAATAATGCTAAATTTAGCAGTGAAAATGCTAAATTTAGCGCTTTTTAACTGTCGAAAAGGCGAATATTTTTTCCTTAGCGCTAAATAAGCGCTTTTATAGATACCCCAATTTTTGTACTTTTATTTGCATTCATTAAAATCACATTAAACCAAAATTTGGTTCTGTTTTTTAAATACTTTTGGTATATACATACTTCTCTGAAATGCATACTATACACGGAAAGAAGTTCATTTTCTAAAGTAATCCATTTTGTTTCTTAAAACAAGAAAATTCAAAAATAATTTCCTGATTTTAACTTGTTTTGTCCGTATTAAGTAAAAATGTCTTAAATAAAGAAACATTTTCTCATGATCAAAAAATTCACGTTTTTATGGTATATGATCAAAATTTTCTTATAACAAGAAATACAAGACCAACTTATTTTTATTAAAAACAAAAAAGATATTTCTGAAATCAAGCAGCATTTATTTAAGGCCCCTATTACGGTTCACAACTCAACTCAGATGAGTTGTAATTTTTTAATTTTTGTATTATGGTTTACAACTTTGCTATATTGCGGCAAACAAAAACATCAAAAAATTTCAACTCAACACAACCAGTTGTGAACCGTAATAGGAGCCTAAAATTAGTCTGATTTTCTGGATTTTAAAATAAATCAAATTTCTTGCATCAAGAAACAAATGCTAGGGATTTCTTTAAATTTATCAGAAAATGCTCAAGAAAACTTGGTTTGATTCAATTAATTTTTATTTGATCGACACGTTGAGCAAATCAATCAAAAGTTTCTTATTTTTATATTTATTAAGTTTTCCTAAACTAACTAGTGCTACACGTTTTTTTGAAAAACAAGTTAGAGTGCTATATTCGGCTGTGCCGAATCTTTGATACCCTCCACCGACAGTTCGAATGTTTAAGGAGTAATATCTGTATGATGTCTTTTTATTATTATTATCTTAAACTGTGACGATTTGTTATTAATTATGGTTTTAGGAGACTAAACTGTTTTCCGGGAGTAGGGCATATATGGGGCCTAGGGTAAATTATGTACCGATCTTCAGGAAATTTCACAGTATCATTTATAGTCCTATAAAATTGTGACGAGCCAAAATTTGTTATGATTGCATTATTTTTTACGGTTTTAGGCGTACTAAACTGTTTTCCGGGAGTAGTGTTTATATGGGGCTTAGGGTAAATTATGGACCGACCTTCGCGAAATTTTACAGTGTAATTTCTAGTCGAATAAAACGGACTTGTGCAAAATATTATGTCATTCCGTGCATTTTTGCATCATTTATGTTAGTTTTTGTAACAAAATTATCAAGTTTTTGAAGGTGGTGGTTCCACATTTTGATTCATAGCTCTGGTCCTACTGAACCGATTTTGCTGAAATTCAATCCCAAACTGCTTAGGATAACTACAAGCAATTTGACACCTAGTTTGTTTATTTCTTTTGAGTTTTTCGAAAGTGAGCGTGTTTTCAACCAACGGACAGACAGACGGACATGGCTAAATCGACTTAGAATTACTCAAGCAGCCGGAATATATATACTTTATGGGGTCTGAATTGAATAATAAAAAAGTTTCACACGGAATGACAAACTTAGTATACCCTCTTCACAACTAATTGTGGTGGAGGGTATAAAAATTCAGGCTTTCTAATTTTGTAAAATAAAAAGCAACGAAAACTTGACTGTAGTTACGTAAATTTTAGTTCGCTTTGAGTCATAACTTTTTGCCTAAACCACACATATGTTTAGAATAAGAAATTTTTGGCTTGGACGAGAATGAAAAAATGGTCGCCACTAATTAAGAAGTTCTCATGTTATGATTAAATGTATGTACCATAACCGCTTATTTCGGTCAAAATATTAGTCTAGCCCATAAAAAAACTAGACATGATAGAAAAAACTAAATTAAATAACTACCTCAATGTTATTCTTCTGCTACCTCAAATACTAGGTTACACTCGTAAAACTGCTCTGAGTGGAGAAGCAGCTCGCGCTCGTCATTTTTGTTTAAAGGACAACCAGGTCGTTCTTGTTTGTCTACTTTTCGTGCGTTTTGCGGTGTCACCCCACATTGGTTAATGGCTTGGCGTCGTATAACTGTATTTGTCTGGTGGAGAACCATAAATAACTCAACGTGACTGGTGGAGAACCAAATATAACTCAGAAGTTTTTAAAAATACTCCTGAGCGGATTCTGGAAGCTTTCGCCTTCCTATATGAAGGTTTAGGTGGAGCTAGGTCTTAGGGTTGAGGCTCTGGAAATTGTGTGATACCCTGCCATTATAACCTAAATTGGTTAGCCAAAAATTTTATTCGTGTGATACCCTGGCATTATAACTTTTATAGTTAGCCAAAAGCTTTTAGTTTTAAGTAAAGCCAAAAAAATAGCTCCTTCTACAACTACTAAAGTAGGTAGTAAACATTTGAAAAAAAAAACTACTTTAGTAGTAAAAAGTAGCGAGAGCCGTAAAACATTGTTTACTATGCTGCTCCAATTATTTCCTTTTTGTGCTACTATGTACTACAACTACCGCTACAAAAATGTTATGGTAACGGAAGTAATAGTAAGTAAATGAAGGATTATAAGTTTTTAACATTTTTTAACTAGACTATTTTGTGTTTTTTCAGTACTAAAGCTACTTGGAGTCTAGAGAAAAACCAATACCAGATTCAAATTCAGCCTGACGTGATAGAGAAAAACCAATAACTGATTCGAATTCAGCTTACCAAATTACTCTAAGAAAGATATTTGGTTGCTCTAGTCCAAAACCTTGTTGGCTAGTGTAGTTAGTTTAGGCCCTTGTTATTGTGACATTCGCTAAAGTTAGGGAAACTTATTTTCATTAAATAAATAATGAAAATAATATTCATATTGTAAATAATATGAGGTAATTATGACATCGAACTTGTTCAACAATAGTGTATTTATTAAACATTTTAATTTTTAAAATAAAATTGACACGTAATATTTATATCTACCCGACGTGAAAACACGTGCTAGTTTGTATTCTTTTTGGTAACAAAAAGTTTGGTTTACAAATTGTTTATTATGCGATGCTTTTAATGTAAAATTGAAATGGGTTTGCTTCTACTGAAAATTTAAAGTTAATAGGTATAGAATAGTTAAACAAGTGCGATATGTATTTATGATACATAATGGCATGATGAAATAATTATGCACAAGTTAGTTTTTTAAAACTTACATTATAACTTCATCCCTTTTCACTATAGAAGTCGCTATTCCACCTATTATACACCAAGGGTTTATGGTAACATTTTGAACATGAACCCTACAACCCGCTAACTGTGCAGATTCTTGAAAGCCGGTAGCAATCAGAGGCATAACTATTTTTCGTTCTTCTTCTGTTAATTCTTCTGGAGCCGTTATTATAAAATCGAGTTTATCCAACAAAGTCACACCTACTGCATAAACATCACTAACTACGTTGGCTAAAGCTATCTTTCCCATAATAAAAGGATCATCTATTAAAGGGTAAAAGAAATCGACGGTTTGTATAAGTGATAAATCTTTATATTTTCTTAAAGGCACCACGGCGCAATCCATTCCAGATCCTAAATATATTAAAATTCTAGTTGAAAACATGTTATGTAATAGAACTACTTATCACAAAATTCATACCTACGTAGTCATCATCATTTAATTTTGTTTGCGGGTCGTTAGCCTGCAATATTTCAGTACCCTGTAGATACCTTAGCAAAGTATCTTGGGGGATTTTGCATCCTCACCCTCGCAATGTTGAGAACTTGGTTAGTTGAAAATTTTGCCTAAGGCCATATTTTTCCGGCTCGAACATGGTATTTGCTTATTGTATTATGTTTGTGCCACAGAACTTACGTTATTGCTGCTTTTTATTTAATAGAAATCCAAAGCGAGTTCAATCAGAATGTATTTATAAAGTGGCAGCAGTTCTACAAAAACAAAAAACGGCAAAAATTTGTTTCTTCATGTTCTGACCAAGGTATATTTATAGCAGGTAGCCGCGAGATTACAACAATTGTACAATAAAACAAACAACAGGGCTTTTTATTGTTGTTATGTGGTACGAACTGTCAAAAGGCAAAGGGGTTGATAAGAGACAAAAAAGACAAAAGATAGAGACAAAAAACTTGTTTACATGTTTACTATACAACATTTGACAGTTCGTACCACAAAACAAGCAAATAAAAAATAAACAGCTGGCTTTCCGAGACTACCTGCTATAAATATACCTTGGTTCTGACGTTTGCTGTCTTTGTTTTGCTTATTTACATTTTTATAAAGACATTTTGACAATCACTGCCCGTCTATACCAGAGATAATAGGTGCGTTTGAGTACTTTTACAGTAAAATGCAGTAATGAGAAAATTGTAAAATTTGCTCTCACAAAAAGCTGTTGCCCAAAAATGTACGCGAACCAGGGCTGCCAGATTTGACGATTTATCGTCATTTTGACGATTTTTTGTTCCGAAATTAGCAAAGTGCAGATTTGCTGATTTTTTTCTAAAAAGTGACGATTTTTTTCGGTCTCCAAAGTCTGAATAAAACATTAGATTTTCTGACACGTACGTTTTTTATCTTGGAATGCCTTACAGCAGTACCTTACATAGGGTCTCCACCTGAGATAAGATATAAGATTTTTATATCAGCAAACGTCAAATTCAATCGCAGAGAGTATTATCTTACGTGTGGACTCTCAAATAGTGTTAATATTAATATTATAATATATATTATGAGACAGTTGTTATGAGAAATCTTATAACAACTATCTTATAAGATGAGCTGTCAAAAATACACATACATACATAAAAATAAAACAATAATAAGACGCATTCTTTAAATTGTTAAATTTTTTACTGCAATTAGTGAAAATCTTGTGATAAGTGTTTAAAAAAACAATATTTTAAACAAAAACAAAAGAAAAAACTAAAAAAAAGAATAAAAACGATGCAAGTTTACTGTACGAGAGTCATTCAATTATGAAATCTTATAAGATACGTGTTCCCCTTGTTTAAGATAAAGATTAATATGAAGAAATTTGTTCTCTCATTCTGCCGACGTTCTCTCACATATTATATCAGATATTATCTCAGGTGAAGACTCTGTGTTAAGAAGAGCGGAAGGCGAAATGTTTTCTTTCGCTTAGCTGTTACGCTGATATGCCATACTAAAGCAAGAGCGTCAACGTTGTGTCACGAACAGTACTGATGGCTTTCTTGTTTAATAAAACCCACAAATTATAAATAAAAATAGAGAAAAAAACGCTAGATTGACCAAAAAAATTGCTAATTTGCTATAATTAGTAAACAATAGCGGCAAACTTCACTATTAAACGAGCTGTCAAAATTGGTTTTTACAATTGCAAAGCGTTGAGGCCGCTCAATTTAAAAACTAGAAAACGCGTGCCGCTTTTGTTTAGGTACGGTTGTAATATGCAATTCTTAAGAAAATCTTTGATTATTTTCAGAGTACAAAAACAACAATGTTACACTTTGTTTATCTTTCGTCAAACCATCATCGAATGAAACTTTTACAACTCCGAAATCCATCAATTGATAATTCATTTGTGGGGACTATGTAAGAATCAAATTCAATGTCTAAAAAATCTGAATATTCATAATTCCAGTATCATTGTTATCCAATAGTTTTTACAGTAATAGAAGGTTCATTAATTTCGTCTAATAAAATTTTTAAAAATTATAAGGCGAACATTTCACGAGTTGTAAAATAATATCTACATGAGTCTCTTACGATTCTTGACATGAAAGACTCGTTAGATAATCTTTACCCAAGTTTTAAACGATTCCCGCAACGATTGAAGAAGTGTCTTTCGCTGTGCTATAAAATAATCTCAGTCGTGTTAGAGTTTTTCCCGTGTGAATAATCTTCTACGATTAAAAAATGCGACATTCAAAGAAGCTCTTCATGAGACTCCCAGTATCTCTTGCACGATTGAAAATGATAGCTGGGTATGAAGTAATTATATTTTTGTTTTAATGTTTTTTTTTTTTTTTTTATAAAAATCGAACGAAAATTGTTAAAAAAAAAAACTAAATTTAAGTTGTCCGATTTGTTTGACGATTTTTCGAAACGTAAAAGACGATTTTTTTATTTTTTCTCAGGAAATTGACGATTTCCTTACAAATTTATCTGGCAGCCCTGACGCGAACGCAAATTTTGTAAAAATTCGCAAGGTATATTTACACAAGGTAGACTCATTTGGGAGTGTAGACATGCTGCTCTATAAAAGGAACCATGTTGTCAAAATTGTCTTCATATAAAACAAAAACAATTTAACGCACACATGTACAAATTTTGGCTCATATACACGCAATTTGACGTTCTGGTTCCAACTATGGGTAAACAGCTGACAAACATATGGGCCAACGAGTTTACCTTGTGTAAATATACCTTGAAAATTCGTATAATGAAGGCAACAGCTGATGACAAAAATTTGTAGTGTTGAAAAATGTTTACACTTTTGACTACTTAACTCGTTTTCTTATCGGTACTCGATTAAATACTTTTTAAAACACAAACATTTTTGGAAAATACAAATAAATTATTTTATGTAATCTTTCATATTCGTTTGTTTTTTATTTTATTTGATGTTACTAATTTGTGGCGGGTTAATTTATTTAAGTTAATTAATTTAAGTTAATTAATATAAGAACATGAATAATTTTTTGCTATTGATTAATTAAGTACCCAAGTCATAAGCACTTTTACAACTCTAAAAAATTCTTTAACAAAAAAAAATTAATAAAAGAAATATTTTTATATAAAAGACGTCAAGCTTAAACAAATTAATTTACATTTAAATAAAAAAGTCGAATAAGAAAGAATTTATATTAATAAAAATAATTTTTGAAAGATGGCGGGAGTTTTTACACTGCACCTTCTTCCTTGATTTTTTTCAAATTATGGGTTAACATAAATACGTTTTCCCATGCCTTTAACATATGCTGAGCAATAAGAAATATTCCTTTGTTATTCTGCCCACGCTATTGCCAACTATATATTTATCTTCAACTGTCAAAATCAGATGGCGTTTCGCCACCACCTGTAGTTGAATTCGCTTTATACTTGATAGCATCAAAATAGGCTTGCCAGATATGAAATCCATTAAACAGTACATTGAAAAAAAGCAGTAAATTAGTGTAAAAACAACCCTACAAGAAAAGGATAACCCATGGCCTATCCAATAGGTCTGCTTACTACTACAACAATACAAAAAACAACAGGCATTTTGTTTGTGTAAAATTCCTCGCCGTTGTCAAAATCTTACTACTACATAGGCAAAACAAAAGGAAAAATGTGTTTTGTGTGCATGTATGTGTGGCAAAAAACCAAAAAAGCCCTGTCGGAATTTTGTGAACTGATCAAAAATTAGTTCACTTTTAGCTAACTCGACTATATCTTACTTCTTAACTAACTCAAGACTTATGCAAAGATGAGTCAGACTTTTGAAATGAAAACAATGTGCTAACAAAAATTTTTTTTTTAAAGCGCTAAATTTCTCGGTACATGCTTCAACGAGATTTTTCTAAACAGATGGATTGGCATCACTGTGTTGTTGTTAGTTTTGTGAATCCCCAAAAATATAAACACATGTGCAGAAACTTTAAAATTTTAAAGTAATAAAAACTAAAAGTAAAACACAAATAAAATAAAAAAATAATTTGAAAAATAAAATATAAAGTAAGTGAAAAGTGAAGAAAAAACTAAAATGTTGGCCAATATGAGGGGTGGAAGTAAGAGAAATTTAAGAAGGTTAATAAAAAAGGAAAAAGCTAGGTACGTGAAAAAATTCAATTTTACAGAAAACCAAACTGAGGAAGAAGCGAGTAACACGACTTAAATCAACTTAAAGGAACCATACATGAGCTTAAAGGTATATGTACATAAATGTGTATAACGCTCATTATGTAATACTTATACATAAGTACATATATTTTTTCTTTTCGAATACAGACACTATCGTACAACAAAATTCAACAATAATGGAAGCTTTGGCCACTCAAAAAGTTCTGACAGAAAATTTATTGGGAAAGGAAAAACAAAAGATTTGTTTAAATAAATATTTTCCAATTCAAACTATTAATAACTTAAAAGAAATGAACGAAAATATCAAAGACGGAAATCGTGCGGTTTATGTAAGTATTTTTTCAAAAACATTACATTGAAATGACAAAAAATGCGTTTATTTGAATATATACTTTCTTATTTTAGATTCAACGCATTGCATCTGTTTTAAGAGGAAGAATCGATAAGTCGTTGACTGAGATTTTTTCATTAGACCTGATTTTAGCATCAAATGTTAATGGGATTCATGGAAAAGTTTGCCTAAAAGAGTACAAAAAAGTATTTGATGTGCTAATAGGTACGTTTGTATCATATATTTTTATGTTTACAATTTTATTTTAGATTAAATATGATACATATCGCACTGGTTCCTCTAAAGTGAGTCAAATCAAAATTTACAAAATTTTAGTAGAGACAAAAATTGTTTTTATTTATACTAATGTACTCTTAAATCATAATTTTTTTTTTTTTTGCAAAATACTACAGAAATTTATCTAAGATTTTTACGGTGGGCAGTTACGACCACTGCATAACGTTTTCTTGCAAAAAGTTAAAATGTGTAAATTTTGAGTTGACTCAGGAACCAGTGCGATATGTTGCCGTACGAGATGTTGGGGAAGATTACCCAGAAAAGGCAATAAGAAATGCGTTTAAATTAATTAAAAAGCGACACTTCCAAGCGGTTTGTCTCAACAAAAAAAATAAAGATCTTTAACTTGCTTGTATTTATTTATTTACTTTTAAAGTTTTAGTATAAAAAACAATGAAAACATAAATAAACATAAAACTACAAAATGAAATAAATAAAAATCAAATTGAAGTTTATTTTTCTATCATAAACTAGCCAGTTTATTAAAAACTCACAGTGCACTCATATTTGATGCATTAATAGTTAAATTAATAATACTAATCAAAAGTTAGCCAGATCATAGTTAATTTTTAGTGCACTCATGTTTAATGCACCACAAGTTAACTCATAACGAGCTAGCTTATGGTTAGATAGTTTAATATAAACTCACAATGCACTCATATTTGATGCATTAAGAGTTAAATTAATAATACTAATTAAAATTTAGCCAGATTATAGTTAATTTTTAGTGCACTCATGTTTGATGCACCACAAGTTCACTCATAACGAGCAAGCTTATGGTTAGATCGTACTGATGCAGAGTGAGTGACTACTGACTCGTACTGAGGACATTGCGTGTTAAAACTGAATAGTTTTTACAATGTTAATGAGTTACCTTTTGAGTCACCTCTGATTCACTTCTGATTAACCATGAGTTAGCTTTAAGCTAACTCAAATTCCGACAGGGAGTAAACAAAAATATACACGTATAAGGAAAATGTAAACAACTTTTGATATCGTTGAGGAAAAAACCAAATAAACATCTGGCTTCATAAGCAGACCTATTGGATAGACCTTGGGATAACCGAAACTGATACACACGCACTAATATTTTTATTGTTCCAACCAGCGTTGCCACGACGAAAAAAAATTTGTAACCAAAATGTTAAAATAAAGTAACCAAAAGCGAAAAAAAGTAACCAAAATTATTTTGTATTAAACACGGAGAGAATAATTTACTAAATCACCAGAAAATATGGCTTGACCCAAAAAAATTTTGAACCATTCTCTTCCAAGCCAAACATTTTTTATCGTAAGCATATGTGTGGCTTAAATTTACTTAAATACAGCTAAAAAAAATTAATTATAATTCTATAGTTACTTAAATCAAGTTTTCGTTGCTTATGGCCAATTTTACCAATTCTTTTTATATACCAATTCATATTAAAATATACTTTTCATATAATTTTATTTTTTTATTTGACATGAAAAACGAATTTTAATTAAAAATTGATATATAAATAAATTGGTAAATTAGGCCATGAATATTTTACAAAATACAAGGAAAAGCCTCAATTTTTTACATTAAAACGTGAAGCATATAAAAATAAGAAACTTTTTATTGGTATGCTTAACATATCAATTCAAACAAAAATTAATTGAATTTAACCAAGCTTACTTGAGCTTTTTCTGAAAAATTTTAAGAAATCCCTAGCACTTATTTCTTGTTGCAAGAAATTCGATTCTATTTAAAAGTCAAGAAAACCAGACTAATACTAAGTAAATGCAGCTTGATTTCAGAAATATCTTTCTTATTTTTATTAAAAACTAGCTACTTTCTTATTTTTGTTTTAAGAAATGTTTGATCATATACCAAAATCGTGAATTTTTTGATCATATGAAAATGTTTCTTTATTTAAGAAAATTTTACTAAATACGAATTAAATAAGTTAGAATCATGAAATTATTTTTGGATTTTGAATTATATTGTTTTAAGAAACAAAATTGATTTTTTTGGAAAATAAACTTCTTTCGTGAAAGTACTATTTTATTCGCACTTCAGTTTAAAAATATTTCTACAGAAGAAATTGTGTTTGTTTGTATCTTGTAGGCTAATAAACCGCTGTATCGATTCCTTAAAAGTTTTGACAGTATATTACGATGGCCTGGAAAGAACAATAGGCTATTCAAAATTTACACTTATTTTCGTCAATTTTAAAATTTTTATAAGCTAGAGCATTTAACCTTTATATATAAAGAGATCCTAGAAGTAAAACTTTTTAAGTCTCGCTGCGGTTTTGGTATCAAAGTGCAAAATTGAGCTTAATTATGCGGTAGATCTTTTATATAAAGATGCTATTTGCCAGGTGGAAATATAATCATATTACACGGGATGGGATCGGAAGAACCTTTGACCTTATCGTTTATCTAGAAAAGTATTTCAGTTAGACCTATGAACCATTAAGAGTAGCAGATAATGACCATCTTCACCTCAAAGTATTTACCTTATATGGTTAAGTTGATAGTCTGTTGAAGCTTAAGTTTCAAAAAATAATTTTTAAGTAGATGAAAAAAAAAAATATATAAAAAAGGGTCAAAAAAGTGAAGCGGGTAGTTCTTGTTCCAAAACAAAAAAATTGGTTATTTTTGTGTTGATAAAAAGTAACCAAAATGGAAAAAAAGTACACAAGTACACATTGGAAAAAAAAGTAACCAATTTTGGTTAAAAGTAACCAAAACGGCAACGCTGGTTCCAACTGGCCAAGGCGAATTCATACAAGGTGGTCTTGGCTTGCTACGAAAGCAACAGCTGAAAACTAACCTTGTGTCAAAATGGTATGCTGTAACTTTTGTTGACATTTATAATATTAATTAAATGACATTTATTTACATGTTTGTATGTAAGTGCACAGCTAATTTGTTTACTTCAGTGTTGTATTATTTTGTTTTAATTATTAAGTTTTTTTTTTGCACGTCATGGTCAGTGAACCAAGCCGAAGGCATTTGATCGGCGGCGGCGGCGTGGGTATAATTGATCGGCGGCGGCGGCGTTTGCGTCAATGAATCGGCTGCGGCTTAAATGTCGGCTTGAAATGTTTAAAATTTTTATTTGCATGCAGTCTACAACTGACATGAAATGCTTTACTTTAACACTAATATGATGTTATTGTTAAGTATAGACTCATCATGTTAGAAATTTTCTCATGTTATAACACGGTTGTTAATGCAAATGTTTTAGCAACGCTTTTATAACATCAAGTTATAACAGCAAATCATGTCAGTTGTAGACGGGCAGTTAAGGAAAACTATTAATCATTTCTATATCTATTTATTTTTATGTTAAAGTACAAAACATTAAATAATTATAAAAGGATAGTGCAATTTCGTTTTTTTCTCATTACTGTTTTAAACTGATGTTATCTGTAGGACCACATACACATATCCATTTACAAAAAGTAAAGCTTTCTGCAATAATTAAATATAAGATTTCCTTAATCTGAACTTATCAGCAAAACTATTTTTTTAATTTAATTATTGTGGTCAAAATTATACCACTAATTAGTTAAAAGCAAGAAAAGAATATGTTGTTTACATATTTTTTTTTTTAAATTTAACAAGTTTTCAAATAGATTACTTCAATAAAGCATTCACTGATATTTTGCTATTACCAAGTTTTTTGTCTGAACTTCTAAATCGATATGTTTGGAAATACATATGTGTATAATACTAAAATATTTGAGAAAAAAAAATTCTGTATGTTCACACGGTGTTGTGTCCTAAATAAGAGTCCATCAAAATATTAATATGAACATGGAAAGTTTATTTGAAAATATTGCAAGTTAAATTTGTTATTATCATGGAAATATTTGTGTAAAAATTATTTTTAATAAAGATTCACATATGTATGTATGCATTCATGAAAACGAAAGAAGCATTTAACCAATTATATTTTCAAAAAACTAAGAAAAAGTTGTTAAGTACAATAACGCTTTGAAAAATTTTAAGAAAATATAACGGCACTTGAATGTTGCACATTGATGCTAAAACATACCATTTTTGACAAAGAAATTAATACATTAAAACGCAAATCTGTAAAATAAACTTAGTCACACGAATTAAGAAATTTCACGGCTCAGCTGCTGTCATCGGCGGCTTTAATTGAGCCGTCTTAGCCGTGTAAGTCGGCGGCGGCGCGGCTTGGTGAAATCAAGCGGCGGCGGCGAGCTGATCGGCTTACGCCGATCGGCTTGGTTCTCTGGTCATGGTTTTCAGTTTTTAGTTTTTTTATTGTCTGTTTTGTTTTGCTTTGTTCATTTACACATTTTACAGCGTAGTCAAACATAGTAGTAGACGTAAGGGGAGTATGGCAATGCTCATTATATTAAAAACGGGCAACTTTGGTTGAACACGCGGACTGTGATTTATATAAAAAGGAAAATTAAATATTTTTACACAAATAAAAGAAATAAACGGAAAACTATAAAATTTATTAACTAGAATTGTTAATTACAACACAATTAGTATTGTGGTGCCTGTAGGGAGGCTTATTTGACCTCATCATGGATCATGATGCAGATGACGAGGCTGGAACATTCACTCAGAAGACGGTTTTAATTGACGACAACGGTTCGGCTAAGAGGAAGAGGCTGGAAGGCGCAACATCGCCAATCAAGATAAATGTTACGGAACATGGATGTGTTTTTAACAGCGAAAATAGGTTTGCTCTACTGGGTGAACTTGAGTTTGAAAATACAGCCAACGACAACAGAGGCACCCAAACGAGAGTGCCGAAATTAAATTCTGCCACCTTAGAACAAAATGGTACAACGGCTAAGCGACCGTTCTGTCCGCCTATTTTCTTGTACAACGTGAATATTTCACATCTTATTGCCCAACTAGAGGCTAAGTCGCCAAAAATTATTTATAAAATTAAAAACGTAAATAAACAAAAGAGTAAACTCTATATTTCAGATCCGGTGGTGCACTCTGAAATGATGGCTCTGCTTAAGCCTGGCACTCTGTTCAACATTTCACGTGAAATGCTGTCAAAACGCATACGAAAAAAACTTGTGCGGAATATCTATGAAATAATGTTGATAGAGTTGTACTCTGTTCATTTTGTGAAAAAGTTCCGAAATGTTTCTGGCAACATTTTTTTACAACTGCGAAATAATGTAAGCTGCACTTATTTCACGTGGAATTTTAAGCAAAAGCAAAAAAATATGAGCTGATTATTTAATAAAAAATAAAAAATTATTGTAACACAACCGGTAACAGTTTTTTATCCATATTTACTTTCTTTTTTTATTAAAAAAAATAAATTTTTAGTAAAATACATGTGGGGTTTGTTTACATGCGCAAAACAATGTTGCATACTCTACAGAAATTAAAACGTCAAATTGTACAAACTCGCAAGAAAGGTAACATTGATACATGTCAAAATTTTCGTGTGAAATAATAAATGTTGCTCATCATTTTTCACAAATTTGAACAGAGTACTAGGCTTTAGGGAGAAAAAAATTAAGTCTTATTCTTTCACTCCAAAAGAATATAAACAAATTTCATTGGTTCTACGTGGCTTGTATTATAAAACGGACCCACAAGATATAAAAAGTGCTTTAGATATAATAGTACCTGATATTGTACGCAACGTATCTAAATTTACAACATCTCTTTCGAAAAAAAATAACACTGAAACAGGACTTTTTCTTATTTCACTGTCCCCTGGTAAAAAATTAAATGACATCGCTTATATTAAGCATTTACTAAATCAGACTGTGGTTTGGGAAAAACCAATGAAAAAAAAAGTGAAATTCAGTGTCATAGATGTCAGCACTGGGGTCATATAGCGCGTAACTGCAACTCAGATTACAAATGTGTAAAATGCGAGAAATCCCACCTGCCTGGTGAATGCGAGCATATACAATCTGAGGGTTCAAAACCATTTTGTATAAACTGTGGAGAGCCAGGGCATCCTGCAAATTGGAGGGGCTGCAACACCTATAAAAATTACGTAAAAAACAAACTTGAACGCATGAAAAAAGTACGTGAGGAAAAATTAGTAGTAAATCGAAATGTCAACAAAGCTATTAACTCGTCAATCGTGTCTCAGGGCACAACCTTTGCTAGCTTATTTCATCAACAAGAGGGACACAAAACCACGTTTCAAAAACGAAACCCACCTATTATTGAGGAGTTTTTAAAACTTGCCAATTTCTTTCTGGATCCGGAGGAATTGACATTGGAACAGGAAATTAATAATTTTCTTAAGAGCTACAAAAACATGCAAAAGAAAGGGGCAAAAGACGAATTCCTGCGTCTTTTAAAAAAGGTAAAAAATAACTATGGCCCATAGACATTTAAATATTTTAACATTCAACGTTCGTTCCATTGTCGACACTAGTCGCCAGATTGATCTTTCTAACACTCTTTTCCATAACAAAATTGATATTGCATTCATTCAAGAATGCCATCTACGCAAAAACCAAAAAGTACGAGTTAGGGATTATAACTTTTTATATGACTTCTCACCCCTTGGTGTGGCCATTGCAATCAAGGACTCCATTGCCTATAATAATGTAAATATTAATGTTACTGGTTTTCAAGTTAAATTTATTCAAATAGAATTTAAAATGCAAAATACTCGTAGGAAAATTTTAGTTGGCTCTATATACATTCCATGCAATATCGCCGCGTCTGACCTTTACAATGGCTTGGATAAAGTATGGCAGACTGCCAGTACCTTTGACGGTTTTATTCTGGGAGGGGACTTAAACGCCAGGAACCCAATCTGGGGTGATCCTTTAGAAAACAGAAATGGGAAAACTTTACACAAATGGTTACTTGATCACTCATTAGATGTTGCTCGTATATGTGGTAATGTTCCATCTTACCCAAATGGTCCATCCTACTTAGACCATTTTCTTCTAAGTCCACATCTTATTAATATGGAAATTCCGAACTTCAAAATATCGAGCTGCCCAACATTCTCCGACCATTTTCCCATTAAATTGGAACTACAGCAAGAACCTGGTGAACTTATTCTTAAAAGACCGCTGCATTTTACTTCGTACAAAAATACAAACTGGTCTCAATTTCGTCAGGACCTAGAAACATCATGCATCGGTATTATGCCTCCTAAAAATAGAAATCTACAAAATAAAGAAATAGACAAACTGATTGATGAATTTAACTCCAATCTTACCCATATTCACAACTCTCACTCGAAGAAAATAGAGCTAACGAACTTGAAATTTCCGGTCCCTGAAAATATAAGGAAATTATTTAAAACAAAATATAGATGGCAAAAGGACTTAAAAAAAATATTTCACCGAACTGGAAATAGACAGAGCCCTGAATATAATATAATTTCAAAACAAATACAACTTTTAAAAACTATTATAAAAGAGCTGGTAAATTTAGAACAGGCCAACAAGTTTAAAGAGAAACTGGAAAAAATAAAACCGGGTCCAACCGCATTCAAACAGGTTTACCAAATGTTAGGTAAAAAGAAATCGCCCTTCTGCCAACAGATTTTTGTGAACAATCATAATATTACAAATGGTACTGAAATTTCTGAACATTTTAGAAGTTATTACACTGGCGTGTACAGTGAATGCATTCCTGAAATTCCAGTCAACGATTTGGATTCACAAATCTCATCATGTGTAAGTGTAGTACCTCAACAAATTTATACATTTGATAATACGTTTCCTTCTTTCGACAATAATGATGATTACCACTTTACGGACGTAAAATCTATTAAAGGTATAATAAGCAATATAAACAACAAAAAATCCAGCAGTTTCGATGGAATATCAAATTTTTTGATTAGAAAGTTTCCTGATGCAACACTACAACTTTTCGCCATACTTTTTAATAATTGCCTCAACAATTGTTATTTTCCAACAGCGTGGAAATCTGCAAAAATCATACCTTTAAAGAAGAAGTCAAATAGTACCAGTATGGAAGATTTCCGCCCCATCTCACTATTATCTAATATTGGCAAACTTTTTGAACATGTTTTAAAAACAAAACTTGAAAACGAATTTATCATTAACCCGATTTCCTCATTCCAGTTTGGTTTTAAACGTTACCACTCAACTCAGCATGCACTTTTAAAGTTTCACACTGACGTTGTTCACCATCTTCGTGAAAGAGTCTGTACGGTAGCCATATCCCTAGATATTGAAAAGGCGTTTGACTCCGCTTTCCACAAAGGTATCTTATACAAGCTAATAAACCTACAAGTGGATCCTTTTTTGGTAAAAATGCTCCAAAATTACTTTTCAAATCGATCATTTAAAGTTCAAATAAATGATTGCATATCAAATAGCGGATTTGTTAACAGCGGTGTCCCACAGGGGAGCGTTTTGGCACCATTTTTATTTAACCTCTTTCTTCATGACTTCCCTCACACGACAAGTGAGTCCAAAGCAATTTTGTACGCAGATGATTCCGGGAAATGCTCTAAATACGTGGTACCTGAGAGCAAGCTGTTAAAACTAAACCTAGACGGAGCTGAAATCCCCTTCAAATCCACCATTAAATACCTCGGAGTAAATTTTGATAAAATGCTAAAATTCAACAATCACGGCAGAATCCTGTTAACAAAAGCTAAACGATCAGCTGGTATGTTTTCCAGGCTATTGAATAATAAATACCTACCTCAAATGACAAAGCTCCTACTATACAAAGTTGCAATCAGATCAGCACTTATATACGCCTTTCCAATCTGGTTTACTATTTCTCCAATAGTGGCAAAGGAATTGGAAATATTCGAGAGGAAGATCCTGCGAAAATGCGTAAATAAAAACTACGCAGACTTCACAAAACGTTACTCCAACACATATATTTACGAACAATCTGATGTCAAACCCTTTTGTTACTATGCAATGTCTCTACAAAAAAGATTTGTGCAAAATCTGGCCAATCATGACAACACATTAATGAACGAAATCTACGAATATGAACGAGATACTGATTGGTCAACATATTCTTACTTGTCCCCCGTTGGCATCATGTGTGAATCCGTTATAGAGGAAAATCCCTACATTACCCCGGAGTTCTACAAAGTAACACTTTCCGGGTCACATAGAGGTTAGCTGCAATGAAAAAAATAAACAATTATAGGAAAAATATCAACATTTTTAAAGAAAACCACTTAATGTACATACCTACTCTTGCAAATTATGACCATTTAATGCAGGACTGTATATGTGCACTATTTTATTTTCTCTGTACATTACTTTTTTGTACTTTTTTTTTATTTTTTATTGACATTGTTCATGATTTTGTACAATTTATATTATATAGAAATTATATTTATACAATTAATATTTTTGTAAAATTATTATTTTATATAAATGTTATATAACGTTAATATTTTTTTATATAGAAGAAAAAAAAAAACCTACGCATATTGCACTATCAGTTTGATTTTTAAACCCATTTGAAATTCACTTTATAAATTAACATTTTCATTATCTTTGTTCTTAGATATAATTTGAACAGTTCGTTTTTATTTATAACAATTCTGTGATAACCTGTTAAGATACTGTTAATTAACATTTTGTTTTGTTTATTTATTATTAAGCGTTATCTATTTTTAAGTACCTTTACAGAATCATTCTCTGTCTGTTATCGTTAATGCCGGGAGCAAGCATTTTGTATGAACAAATGTCAAAAATACATTATACTATTGTACTGTCTTTTTAGCAAGTTGCTTATTCATATTAACTTTTTATTAGAACAAGATGTAAATAGTTCTAAGAATAATATTATTCTATCGATAAGTAAAAAAAAGTATCTCATTGTAATTGAACCAAAATAAGACTCAATAAAACAAATTACTTACTTACTTACTTATATTAAAAACAGGGATGGCATTTTCATTCAAGTTGAAGGGAAACGCTGTGAGAAAAAGTGTTAATTTTGAATTTAAAAATTTATGAATGGGCAAATTATACTTTCTGTTTACGCATGAGAGCCTGGTAGAGGAAAAACCTGTAGCTTAGAGTTTTAACCAGGGAATATGTATGGATGGAGGTCAGCAAGATAGACATATTGAAAAGAAGATTTGAAGAAAAAATAATTAGGATGAAAATCTAGTTAAGAGTATATATAAAATTTAATATGTACACTTAAATAAAAAAAGATGGATATTTGGCGGCAAATAATAAAATCGAGAAAATTCGATGAAAAAAGAAAATTGAAAATAATATGGCGATGCGATGGGAAACTTTGGAAGGCTAGGGAAATTTTGGAAAATCTGTAGGGAAAAGTTTTGAAGAAAATTGCATTGAAGATCAAATGAAAAAATTCAGTCGAAGTGATCACACCTACGAAGTTTTTGGTGAAGTGCTATTTTAAATAAAGATGGTTTTTTTTAAACAAGTTTTTTAAATCAGTTGGCATTTTGAGTTAAAGGACAAATTTAAAATTTGATCAAGAGTCCTTGTGAAATCCTGGGAGAGATATTACAGTTGAAGTGAAAATTTAATATTTAATAAATCAAAATAAAACGTAAGGATAATGTGGTGAAATTTGTAGAGTTGTAAAATAAAGAAAATGGTTTTGTTTATTTAGCTGGCTGGGGAGTACAAAATTAAATTACCTGTGCGTGTAGAGGCGAGGAAGTTAATTATTTTCCCTGGAGTTAAGAAGGTGTTCTAGTGTGTGATCCCGAAGGGTAAATACTACTACCACAGCCAGGTAACAAAGATATTGAAATTTACATAAAAAGTCTTTTCAAAGAGTGTGTTATAACGTAATATATATATATAAACAGAAAGAGAAAATTAAGTTTTAATCCTTTCTAAAAAACATAAAAATCCTCATTAAAATTTGAATCTTTAAAAAGTAAAAAAAAGGCCCGTAAAAAATAAAAATTAAAAAAATAATATTGAAGTTATAGAAAGGCATTAATGTTCATAAAAAAAGGCGAAAAAGAAGATAATAATAAAATTTGTTAGGTTAAGTGAAAAATTAGTGAATTTAATATTAATAGTGTAGTGTGTAGTTTTTATAAATTTTAAGTTCTTTTATTATCAATTTTAAACATTTGGTGTTATACATAATTTGCTTTTGGTTTATACAGTACAGTGAACGGTTTTGTTTAATATTAAATTAAAATTAGTACCGCCTAAAAATAGGTGATATTTTTTGTTTGCTTTAAGTATTCTTTTATTTACAATTACGCCGGAAGTAAAATTGTTCAATTATAAAGTTAAATCTTTTTGTTTAGCTTTTGTTATTTTGATTATTAGTCCTGAGAGTTTTTAAGGACAAAGTGTTAGCCTTAGGGAGCTCCTTCAGGTCAGGTATAAATCGTTTATTAGGAAGTTATTAGAGAAAAAGGTTTAACCAGGAAAGAAGAATTTTATTTGTAGGTGTAGATAAAAATTTTGATTGTTTAGATACTTACATATTTAGTTTATGAGAGGAAATCTTTTGCTGTACTTGCGACAGATAAATATAAGTATAAAAATTTTTGGAATAGTTTTTTTTTGTTGTAAAACTGAATATATTAGTTTAGGATCTATATTAGAATTATATTAAGGAAATTGAATTTGTTTTTTTAAATAAAATATGTAATTTGGAAATTTTAAATACAATTTTAATATGAATTATTTGGCTTAATTTTAAAAGGATTAATGGCATGAAGGTAAGGTAAGTTTGAAGAAGTCGGGTGGTTTAGTGGGTCACAAATGAAGTTGTGGTGGATTTTCTTGTGACATGGCAGGGTGGGCAAGCTGGGGGCATAACAACCGCTTCCTGAAAAAATTATAAAGTATCATTTGTAGGGTGCATGTGTGTTGTGTAATGAATAGGTTAGATAGTACCTGAGTATTTTCTTTATGTGCAGCGTACCCAGTGAGCAGGGTTGGAACCTTCTGGGATTTGTTCACCGTGGCTAGTCGGAAACCTCACTGGCCCCTACGGCTGTAACACAACGTAAAAGTAGCTTACAGTCACAGAGCACACAGAGGCGTCACGAGACAGAAAATATTAATGGCGATTTCTATTCTGAGAAAAAAAATGCTACAGTATATGCATGTAACACTTTTTCATGTTACCTATAATCACTCGAAGTGTTACATGTTGTACAACTTCAATCGAACAGAATTAGCTGCCTATATTTACAACTATTACACTTTTATTATTAACTAGCTTAACCCGGTGCGCTTCGCTACACTGCTTAAACCACTTCTTCAGTTGAGAGATATTTAATATATGCATCCTATGGAAGGTTTTCCCCCTGCGCCTTCCCGCTTTATTTTTATTTTCAAAAGTGTAGTATACCATAGCAGTGACTTCTACTAAGTTTGAACATTCTTACTATAACAGTTCTTAAGATATGTGATATTAAACATTGGCGTCCTATGGGGGGTAACATTTCCCCGCTGCTATTTTATTTCAATTTTGGGGTTCAGAAGATCATACTACAAAAAGTTTAATAAAAAGAGTGCAGCGGCTCTAAATTATATTTCTATCTATGAGGGGTACTGCTCCTCCTCTATCCATTTCTATATTGAAATTTAAAGTTTGCCATAATAGAAGCTTTAACCACGTTTGAAGACTCTCCCTTTAATAGTTCTTGAGTTGAGAGATATTTAATATATGCATCCTATGGGAGGTATTTCCCCCCTGCGCCTTCCCGCTTTATTTTTATTTTCAAAAGTGTAGTATACCATAAGTGTGACTTCTACAAAGTTTGAACATTCTAACTTTAATAGTTTTTAAGATATCCGATATTAAACATTGGCGTCCTATGGAGGGTAACACTTCCCCCGCTGCTATTGTGTTTAAATTTTGGGGCTCAGAACATCCTACTACCAAAAGTTCAACAAATTGCTTGCAGCGGCTCTTATTAATATTGCTATCTATGAGGGGTACTGCTCCTCCCGCGTCTACCCCGCCCATTTGTATATTGAAATTTATAGTTTACTATAATAATAGCTTTAACCACTTTTGAAGACTCTCCCTTTAATAATTCTTCAGTTGAGCGATATTTAATATATGCATCCTATGGGAGGTATTTCCCCCCCTGCGCCTACCCGCTTTATTGTTATTTTCAAAAGTGTTGTATACCATAAGAGTGACTTCTAGAAAGTTGGAACATTCTCACTATTACAGTTCTTTAGATATGCGATGTTAAACATTGGCGTCCTATGGGGGATTCCACTTCCCCCGCTGCTATTTTGTTTTAATTTTGGGGCTCAGAAGATCCTACTACCAAAAGTTCAACAAAATGCGTGCAGAGGCTCTTATTAATATTTCTATATATGAGGGGTACTGATCCTCCCCCGTCTACCCCGCCCATTTGTATATTGAAATTTATAGTTTACTATAATAATAGCTTTAACCACTTTTGAAGACTCTCCTTTCAATAATTCTTCAGTTGAGCGATATTTAATATATGCATCCTATGGGAGGTATTTCCCCCCCTGCGCCTACCCGCTTTATTGTTATTTTCAAAAGTGTTGTATACCATAAGAGTGACTTCTAGAAAGTTTGAACATTCTCACTATTACAGTTCTTTAGATATGCGATGTTAAACATAGGCGTCCTATGGGGGATTCCACTTCCCCCGCTGCTATTTTATTTTAATTTTGGGGCTCAGAAGATCTTACTACCAAAAGTTCTGCATAATGCGTGCAGCGGATCTTAATATATGCGATAATTAATATTGGCATCCTATGGGGGATACCAATTCCCCTGCCCTATCGAAAAAATAAGTAGCCTATTTTATTTTTAGGGCTTACGTGATGTATCTGTAAAAATTTCAGGAAAATCGGTTCAGTAGTTTAGGAGTCTATAAGCCAACAAACAAACAAACAAACAAACAAACAAACAAACAAACAAACAAACAAACCCACATACAAACATTTTTCATTTTTATATATATAGATGTAGTTCATTAGCGATTTTTAAAACTATTCGACTATTTGCTGCACACTTACTTTACGGTTTGGAAACAGACATTGACATCACTTATTGCTTGAACAAATTTAAAATTATAATAAATACATAGAATTTTCCACCAAAATAAAAAAACGATGTAATTCAAAATGGAGTATGCCGTCAAAGAATATTTAGATGTAGAATTCTTTTGACAAAACTTTTAAAATATTGTGACAAACAAAATAAAATATTGGTTGTACAAACAAAGTAGTAAGTCTGCTTTCACACGTTTCATCTTTTGATGCTCAACTCTTATGTTTTTAGGTGAGAGAAGAAAGAAGAAAGGGGGTTAGTACGGAGATGCCTGTACTCGGTCAGTACGCTTTGTGTTTTTATTCGTTGGTATATGCGCAACGATGGCTGCATGTAATTTTTTTCTTTTCTTTTTCTCTTTGATTCGCTGTTAATAAAATTGTTCTTGTTTTGAACCGAAAAAAGTTGAAAACGATTGCTGCGTGTGATTATATTGGCATCTTTAAAAGGGAATTGAAAAGAAGTTGAGCATCAAAAGATGAAACGTGTAAATTTAGACTAAGTACCAAAGTTGTAAAACAGGGCAGTATGAACCCTTAAGTAAAAGTAAGGGTAAGGCATGTAACATGTTTTTCATCAACATTTTCACAAAAGAACTTGGAAATTTTTCCCACAGTTGTATTTTTTGTACAAACGAACACAAAATGTAGAACATGTAACATTAATGCAACATTTTTCTCAGAAAAGAAATCGCCATAAGTTTTTTTCTTCGAAAGCTGCCCTTTTGCATTTTTTGTTTTGATTACGCAATTCGTGTTGATAGTAGCGGCCTGTTTTTACACATTGCAACTTTACTACTAAAAAACGTGTTCTTTCTCTTTCTTTGAAAGCTGCCCTCGCAAATGATTTAGGCATTTTTCATACGTCACTTTTTTCATCTCTGTATACTTTGTGTTATAGTGTTGTATCCAAGGCGAATTGACTAGAAGGTGAGGTCAACTCTACAACTACAATGCTTCTGTGGTCGGGTTGTCAAAAAAATTGCTAGTAAAAAAAATAGGTTTGTTTACATAAAAAACTAGTTTGTATACAAACTTTGACAAGTCGACCACAGAAAAAAATCACCATATGTTGACTTGACCCCACCTTCTACTCAATTCGCCTTGGTTGTATCCGTTTTCAAAATAAGACCACCTTGTATGAATTCGCCTTGCAACTGGCGTTGCCACTTGTATGCGTTTGTATACCAAATTAGGAATATTTTTTCTTGTAGGGAAGAAGGTACAATTTTTATTTATTTTATTAACTTAAAATTCAGCATATAAAATCGAAATTAATGTAACTAAAAACAAAAAATATAAAATTAAATGCATATCAATTCATAAATAAGAGATCTTTAATGTTGAGTATTTTGTACTTATACAGTGAAATCTTTTAATTAGTGTAATGTTTAGAGTTGTGTCGGTCATGAACGAACTATGTAGTTCAATTGAACGGATCAGCCCAATTTGACGTTTTTATTCCATTAAAGATTCCGACATTGTTTTGCGTTTGTAAACAAACTCTAAATGAATTTTACTACAAATTATTTTTTTAATAAAAAATTAAAGAAAAAAGAAAGTAAATATTAATGAAAAACGGTTACCGGTTTTGTTATTTATATAATTTCTTTTTATACCCTTCACCACAGGTGGTGAATAGTGTATATATAAGTTTGGCATTCCGTTTGTAATTTCTATAATATTGATGTTAGACTCTATAAAGTATGTATATTCTGGGTCCTTATGAGAAGCGAAGTTGATTTAACGATGTCCGTCTGTCTGTCTGTCCGTTAAAATGGATTTTCCGAAGACCCCATATATGATGGGTGCCAGGTTATTATACATTTATGTCACATATGATCCGGAATTGTTTGCTATTGAAATTCAGCAAGATCGGTCCACAAATGGCTGAGATATGAGTAAAAAACCACGACTGCCTCAAATTTTTTCCTTTAAATGTCCAATTAGACGTGACATTACCATACCAACACTGTATTACCAAAACGACATAAGCATACCATACCAAGGCAAATTAACTACAGGTGGTGTCGAAACGGCATCTGATTTTGACAGTTCGGGCTTATTTGTTTGGATTTGTTAGTGTTTTGCTAATAATGGTTGACATTTCGAGCTAATGGCACTTAGTCCCAAATCACATTTTCTTCTTTGAATCAGCTTCGGTGTTTCCACGAGTCAAGTCTTATTATTTATCTGTTATTCCATTTGTATGAATGTATATGTGCGTTTTGACATTTCGCTTAAAACATATTTCTTATTTAAATATATTTAAATTCAAATTCGTGTTAATTTTTAATATTTATTAAATATGTATGTATATTTCTTTTGTTTTGTTAAAATAAAAAAATATTCAAAAAATTTTACACACAAAAAATCACACACGCTACGAAATTAACTTTGTACAACGAAATTAAAAATGAAAGATAATTGTCAAAATAGACCTGCTGAAAATTACGAATGAGAAAACAAAGCGCATATGACGAGTACAGCAAGCTGAGTACTCGTTTCTTTTCCCCTCGTCACTCTCGCCTACAAAGTAGCAAGCTGATCAATAAGACTTGCATTGTGGAAATTGGGACTAACAATGAATGCAAAAAACCATATGCTGTTTCTGTTGTTTTTGGATTGTTGTAGTTCCAAAACCACCTGTAGTTGAATTCGCCTTGTCATTCGTTTGAAAAGCTTAAATAAAAATGTTGCTAATTACAAGTGCTAAAAAATAAATCCAGTTGTGTAATAAAATTTATCAATGTGTCGAAAAATAGAAAGCTATATGTCAAACAACAATAGTTTTTCAATACCAAGTATGGAACTACCAATGATAATACTAGAAGACTCAGTACAGAACCAGTCTGTACAGAGGAGTGTGGAGAAATCTTGGATAGCAATTCCGAAAACTCGAATGAGATTAATGATGTTGCGATAAATAATTACACTGATCTTCAGGTTAGTGAACATGAACGTAAACCCCGTAGCAATAAAGCTGCAAAAGAAGTGGCAAAATAGTTTTGAACGAACGCACAGGAAGTGGGTTAATAGTCCAGGACTATTGTGGAACACTAACTCTGCGCGGTAAATCAAAATTCGACAATTTTCGATTAGCAAGCTTCTTCTGACCTTCAGGGAAAATTAACAATTTAAAATTTCTTTAATAATGGGATTATGCTTTTTATTTTAAAATTTGTATGACAGTTTTAAAAAGAAGTCACACAAAGGCGCGACGAAATATTGGATAAAATAAACTTAATATTCTTATAAAAAATAAAAGACCACGAGCTTTATAAATAAAAATAAAATTTAGAAATAATTTAATTAACTATTTTAAAATGCCTGATAATGTTTCCAAACTTTAAGAAAATCTTAATTATTTCAATTTACTCTGTTTCTGAACGTTGTACAACTAACAAGGTAATTGCTGTAAATAGTAATTTTATTCTAAAAAATTAAGTTACTTTTATAAAATTTTTAGTTTTTAAATGAATAAATCATTATTTTTCATTTTGTTTAACTAGTTTGTTAATCTATATGTTTTGTCTACATAAGTTCTGCGCAGCCGAATATTTTTTTTGTCTACATAAGTTCGGCGCAGCCGAATATTTTTTTAGTCGTCAAAAAGTTCGGCGCAAAGCAGCTCAGCGGCAGAATATTTTTGGCTCTGATCGCAGTTTTAAACAAACTCTTCTGACTTTTTAACAGTTGTCTCTTTTCTATGTAACAAGTGTTCCAGTGTTGCCCAAAATTAATAAATTACACAAAAACAAACAAAGTTACCGTGGTTTAAGTGCATATCAAAATGGTCATTTTAAGGCAAAAAATCGGCAAATATGGCAGGCCTGCTAATAACTACCGAGAGTAAATACTGGGGTTAAGAGCAATATCTACTCTGTTTTTTTTCGAGCAAACATTTGTCTATTTATTCAAAAATAAAATAAACTACATGAGAATTATAACGTGAAGAAGTTATTTTAGTAAACAGTAAAGGCTCAGTTAGCCGGGAGTAAAAGTAACGTTGCAAATCAGCTGATTCATTTTGTTGTATGTAAAGCAATTAGAACGATTATAGTTAGCAGTAAGAAGTTACGTCTCAATCTGTAAGAAATAGATTGGTCTTACTTTTTTACGGTAAGGTTACTGTTACTCCCGGCTAACTGAGCCTTAAGGGTATTCATAGTGGTAAATTAAATAGTAAGGGTATTTAAGGTGTTGGGTTACTCATACTTCATGATGTTAGGATTATGTATATATGTATGTAGGCTAGGTTTGTAACGTCACGTTACACTACATATCGATGGTTTAATAAAAAAAGGCTTAACTCGATTTTTTTTTGTTTGTTTACAGGGGAAGAAAAAAACTTAATAAAATCCGTAAAATTTTAGATAAAAAAATTTATAATGCAATTTTTAATAAAATATCCAACAAATGTTGTACTACAGCCCTACTGTGGCATTAGCTACCAGAATAATCAAAAAAGCTATTTTTTAAATAAATCGAGTTAGGTCTTTTTTATATTAAGCCATCGATATGTTTTAAGGAATATCTTTTTTTTAATAAATATATTAAATAAACAATCTATTGGATTGAATAATATTATATAATTGGAAAATTGTTTTATTCTTGGTGCTTTGTATTTAGATATATTTGTTCCATAAATAAAACCGAAAATACCGGTACCGAGATTTGCTCAATACCGAAAGGCCTTCGTTATTGGAATCCCTAATAAAAACGTTTCATTATAATATCCTTTATTGGTATTTTTAAATTAAAAGAAGAAAATGTTAAGATGGCTAAACTATTTTTCGGCGCAAATAAAAACCGAGAACTTCTTTGGTTTCTGAAATAACTATGCGAAAAAAAGGGACAATATCAGAAGCAAATTACATGCACGCTTGTGACTGAATATTAAAAACAGCAATTTTGACAGACATGCACAATTACTTGTGACTTAAAAAGTTGACAAATCAGATGTAAAAAACATGTCGTCTTTATGCAATGCAATGCACCAATTTTTACACGTCTTAATAATACTCAATCGTGTAACTGCACAACCAAATGGCTCATTTACCAATCGAGGACAATATTGTGCTTACTTTTACCAATAAAATGCAACCCTGGTGCGGCAATCATGTGACTGCTTGCTATGCGACCGCGCGTCAATAAAAATAACAAAAATCCACCAACATTTATTGTGTTCTTGTGCGGCAATCAAACAGCACAATACGCGCCAACATTTGGCTTTTTTTTTTAATAAATTTACGTTTTTGTGTTTCTTTTATGGAGTGCAGAAGATAAAGATGTATTTATTATATTATATTATGCATTTTAATTTAAATTTTTTTTTTAATTTTTGCTTATAACATAATATGTATGTACACAAGCATATCGCTCATTTGCTGCAAGACCGGCATAACTCAAAAAATGCATTTTAATTTAAATTTTTTTTTTAATTTTTGCTTATAACATAATATGTATGTACACAAGCATATCGCTCATTTGCTGCAAGACCGGCATAACTCAAAAAAAAAAAATTTCATTTTTGAGTTATGCCGGTCTTGCAGCAATAAGCGATATGTAGCTGTTCAGTGCGAATATTTTTTTTTTCAAGATGTTTAATAAAACTTAGTATTTATTCTATATGTTTTTCTTTATTACAAATATTTGTAATAAATTAATATTTCTGAAAGGAAATATTTGTTAACTACAAAACGAGAATAAAAAATTCGTTAAAGTAGCCGAGATTTCTCTTTACTAATCGATATCGGTATTTAAATTTTAAATTAATACAGTTACAGAATTTAGTTACTTATATTGAAATGATATTATTTTGATACTAAATTTAAATCAACTAAAGCGATACAAATATTTTTAATTTGAATAAAAATATTCTCTACAAACAAACCTATTAGAACTTCTAAGAAAGAAAAAAATAAAAAAAGCTACTACAACAGCTGTTTCGCAGTTTTCAAGTTAGAACAATCGTGTGACTGTGCTGCGGCAATTGTTGTACCCATTTCACTTTGTACCAACTAGCGGCAATTTAATTTGTATAATTGATTGGTGCAATTTCATTATTGTGCATCAATAAAGTACAATCGTGTTATCCCAGCTTTAGCTGTAATCTGTCATCAAAATTTTATTGAAATTAACAAAAAAAAAAAAGAATATATCTGGCCGAATTTATCAGTGTGCACTGTTTTATGTTACAAGGGATTTAATATAATAGAAAAAAAAAACAAGTAAGAGTGCTATATTCGGCCGTGCCGAATCTTTGATACTCTCCACCGACAGCTAGGTTATTTCAGGAGTGGGCTTTGTATCGGACCTGTGGTAAATTTTGAACCGATATTCACGAAAGTTGACAGTGTGGTTTCTAGTCATATAAAATGTTGACAGACCAAAGTTTCTTACAATTCGTTACAGTTTTAGGCGCACGAAATATCTTCACGAAATTTTGTGGTATGATTTATAGTCATATATCAATATCAATTTTTTGATGTGGTTGTTCCACATTTTGATGCATAACTGAACCGATTTTGCTGGATATCAATCCCAAACTGATAAGGATAACCAGACACAATTTGACAATAACATTGTTCGAAAGTGAGAGTGATTTCATCAGACGGACACACATACGGACACGGCTAAATCGACTTATAATTACTCAAGGACCCAGAATATATATACTTTATGCGGTCTTAGATGAATATTAAAAAAGTTTCACAGGGAATGACTAAGTATACCCTCAACAACTGTAGTTGTGAAGAGGTATCATGTATTACTCTGCTTTACAAATGCAAGTAGTGGCATGCCACTGTTGTATACATGTTATCAAAAAAAATTGTTTGATATTATTGAATCTCGTGCCATTTGCTTTTGTGTTTATATATGCCACTACGAGTACATTTTCAAAATGTCGTCGAAGCGCAAACTTGAAATAACTTGTTTACTTCTCAAATTATAAAAAATAGTACCAAAAAACCAAAAAGTTACTGAGCTAATCATATATGCACATTTTTGGGGGAATGGCTTACATTTATTTACATAAGCATTATTTTAACAATATTAATGCTCTATAATTGACCAACTTGCTTTTATTAATGCGCGTTTCAAAAAATTAATCATAATGATACATTTATCAAGTCAAAACTTTAATTAAAATTTGACAATAATCCAGTAAATTTGCATTAAATTTAAAACAGGGTAACATTGTTCATCGTTTTGTCATTTAATGACATGCAAGTGCAAAATTTCCACTCGCATGCAATTTTTGCTGCCACTGGAGCTGCCATTGCGAAAAATGTGAGTGTATTAGTAAAAAAGTGTGAGTGTATTGAGTTTTTCGAACTGGCAGTGGCATGTGTAAATTTTGGTTAATGTTACCTACCATCTTGCGACTTTGCCCAATTTGACGTTTTTATTCCTTTAAAGATTCCGACATTGTTTTGCGTTTGTAAACAAACCCTAAATGAATTTTACTACAAATTATTTTTTTAATAAAAAATTAAAGAAAAAAGAAAGTAAATATTAATGAAAAACGGTAACCGGTTGTGTTATTTAAATAATTTCTTTTTATACCACAGGTGGTGAATAGTGTATATATAAGTTTGGCATTCCGTTTGTAATTTCTATAATATTGATGTTAGACCCTATAAAGTATGTATATTCTGGGTCCTTATGAGGAGCGAAGTTGATTTAACGATGTCCGTATGTCTGTCTGTCCGTTAAAATGGATTTTCCGAAGACCCCATATATGATGGGGGCCAGGTTATTATACATTTATGTCACATATGGTCCGGAATTGTTTGCTATTGAAATTCAGCAAGATCGGTCCACAAATGGCTGAGATATGAGTAAAAAACCACGACTGCCTCAAATTTTTTCCTTTAAAGGTCCAATTAGACGTGACATTACCATACCAACACTGTATTACCAAAACGACATAAACATACCATACAAACCAATTCAATTTTGGTTTCTACGGTCATACAGTGGCTATGGTAATACAGTGTTGCTAATGTGGTTTTTGTTGTTGTTTTTTTTTTATACCCTTCACTACAAGTGGTGGATTTTATTTGTAATGTGTTTAATTTTACGCATACACATACACATTAATGCATGTACATGATATGCCGCTTAAATAAAGAAACAAACTCATAGACTCAATATATTTTAATTTAACGCTTCTTCAGTAAAAGCATACCATACAAACCAATTCGATGTTGGTTTCTACGGTCATACAGTGGCTATGGTAATACAGTGTTGCTAATATGGTTTTTGTTGTTGTTTTTTTTATACCCTTCACTACAAGTGGTGGATTTTATTTGTAATGTGTTTAATTTTACGCATACACATACACATTAATGCATGTACATGATATGCCGCTTAAATAAAGAAACAAACTCATAGACTCAATATATTTTAATTTAACGCTTCTTCAGTAAAAGCATACCATACAAACCAATTCGATGTTGGTTTCTACGGTCATACAGTGGATATGGTAACACAGTGTTGCTAATGTGGTTTTTGTTGTTGTTTTTTTTTATACCCTTCACTACAAGTGGTGGATTTTATTTGTAATGTGTTTAATTTTACGCAAACACATACACATTAATGCATGTATGTGATATGCCGGTCAAATTAAGAAACAAACTCATAGACTCAATATATTTTAACTTAACGCTTCTTCAGTAAAAGCATTCGTAGCCGAGTTGTTAAGTTCTGTCCTGAGACTGATGATATTGCCAGTTCGAATCCCAAAAAGAATTGTTTTTCATTTTTTTTAATTTTTTTATGTTCTAAAAAACGATTTTAAGATTATAAAACGAATTTCAAACATCAACTTTGGCAAAAGAGGAAACGGGCTTAGGTACTAATATAAATTTTTTGTTTTTTTTTATATTCTTCGGCATGGCGAAATGAAAAGTTGGCGTGGCTCAATTAATATTTATTTATACCTATCCAAAGAAAGTTATTTATGTTATGTATGTATATAACTTTTTGTTCTTATCTCATCATGGTGAAGGGTATCAGGGGTGTGCTGGAAATCGCAAATGCAAAACGCAAGAATTTTAAAAGTCGATTTTTAGTTAGATTTCTGTAATAAAAGAATTTTATGACAAATCTTATACAAACATTTCTCTATTAAACAGAATTTTATAACAAAAATTATAAAAATTAGATTAAAATTTTATTAAAAACAGCCTCCAAATTCTTGCGTTTTGCGTTTGCGATTTCCAGCACACCCCCCTATATAAGATTCGGCATAGCCGAATATAGCACTCTTACTTGTTTAATATTAAGTTCATATTTTTTCTTTTGCTTCAGATTCAGTACATAAGATGTTACGGATTTAAAATGACCTTTTGCCGTTTTTATTTTGAACCATGAATTTTTTTCCATACCTAATAAATTTAACCATGCAATTAAACACGCAAAACGTTTTCTTTCGCTTGTGCATAAATATGTATTTAAATTCTCCTAATTGCGCAATTGCATTCATGGTAGTTATGTATGTAGGTTTTTTTCAGTTGGTAACAACTTTCATCTCGTTGTTAAATTCTTAAACACCAGAAAAACAAATAGAAAACAAAGAGAGATTAAAAAAAGAGAAAAAGCAATTTACCTTTTTTTGCGTAAAGTGGTCTGATTCTGCCGTTAGAAAAACCTGTTTCAACACGCTAACAAATGCACGTGGAATTTTTTTTGTCATTCATGGTCATTTCGTTTTCTCTGTACTCTGGTTATTAGTGTTGACATGAACTGCGCATGTCACGTTTTTTTTTTGAAGCTGACCGTCACTACAGTTACGGTTGTTCTGCTCATCCCTCATAGTCGTCTGCGTACGTACGCACCCACATACATACTTGCATGCACTCTTCTCTCTCTCATGACAATGATTAGCTCTGTTCCACATGCATAACGAAACAGTCCGAACTTGCCCAAAGTTACCCAAAAGCGTTCCACATAACAATTTTTGTTCAATTATGAGAGTAATTGAGAGAGTAATTTTTTTCATTTCCTGTACAAATTTGCACGAACTTTTTCTTTGGGTAAGTTCGGACAAGAGTTTAACAATCAGCTGTTTTTTGTTTACATATGAAACTGAAAAGTAATCAAAAAATTTGCAAGCAAAAGAAAAAGTTTAGTTTTTGTTAAAAAAATATATTAAAAAGCAAAATGGAAGGTTTTAATGAAAAAGTTAAAGTGGTAAATACATTAGTGAATAGATATCTCCCTTGTTCTTTAAAATAAATAAATACTTTTAAAAAATTTACACTGTCTCAGCTTTTCTTTCAGTTTTTTTTTTAAATTATTTTTAACATCTGTTGGCAATGATGCAAATGTTTTGTTTTTATAATGTTATTGCTTTTAAGCGTCTAAAATCACTTAAATAGATTTTAATTTAAAAAGTAAGCACCATTAGTATTACAAGAAGTGCAAAAATGGTTTTTTGCGTTCCAGCTATTTTGGGTAGTTTTCGCAAATTTAGAGAGTAATTTTCATTTTACTCTCATTAGTCCGAACTTGCCCGAGATCTTGTGGAACACACCTATTATGGATGATGCAATAACTAATACAAAAGAATAATACATTTTGTAAATGCGATGGTATAAAGGGATTTACGCATGATAAAGTTAGTTAGTTGATTTTTGGCAGTGAAATTAGCCGGTTGAAATTATTGTGTGCGATCAGTGGTCCGGGTGGAATTTTTATTTTAAAAGAAAAGGACAAAGTCAACCAAATTTATTTGTTTGATAAATAAAAGAAAAACCAAAAGCCCAAATTTTAAAAGTGCTAGTTATTTGTGTGTGAATAATAAAACATTTTTGCTAAAAGAAATTCTTCCGAAACATAAAGTGATACATTAATCATGTTTTAATTTAATAATGAAATAAATTTAAAGAAAATAAGAAATCAAAAATGGGGGAAAAAAAAACCCAAATAAGAAAATAAACAAGAATTCATTTTTATTAACAAAAGACAAGCAAGGAGTAGATCTCCTTCTTGAAAATTAAGACAAAAATTAAAATATTTTATACATTTTAATGTTATAAACAAAAATAAAGTTCTCAACCAAACTAAAAGAAAAAGAGAACTAAAAAAAGAAACCCAAATCTAAAAGAAAATAAATGTTGGAAACAAAAGAAATTATTTTGAGACTAAGGAAAAAAAACCCAGATTTTAGACTGAACCAGAAAAATGAAAAGAAATTAAATACAAGTTGTTAAATAATTTTTTTTAAATGTGTTCAGTAATTAACCAACAACAAAAAAAAAATAAATTTTATTTGTATAATCGGTCATGGGTGTAAAACCCAAAATACAAGCTGTAACTATTAACCGATAAAATAATACAAGATGTGTTAATTTCAACGTATTTCATAAAATGATGTATAATACTAAACAACTGCAAATACTTTTACCAGCTGTAGTACTTCGCAAACAAAGTATTCCATTGGAAAACAGCCAAACTAATATTAGCAGCGGCCGCAACATTAATACGACATCACCTGAGAGGAGCTTTAGGAACCCGGCTCTAGTTTAGCGTAAGCCTTATTCAAACAAATTGTAGTATTATATAAAAATTTAATTTGCTTAAAAATCCAAACTCAAATTTCCCTATGAATTCAAAATAAAATAATAAAAGGTTTAGAAAACGATCGTCTGTTTCTTGAAACAAAAAAATAAATTATTAAAATTTATTAAAACGTGAAGGGAAAAACCCTCAAAAAAAAAAACCCCCTATCGTAAAAAAAAAGGGAGAAAACCATAAATTATATATATATAAAAAACAAGAAAACAAGAAAACGTTTCTGTAAATAAGAAAATTTTTTTTATTACTAAATTAAAATATTCTATTTTTTTTTCGGCCAATGAATTTTGCCTTCATATTATTACAGTTATAACTGCATTTGTTAATAAATTTCAATTCACTAGAAGACCAACTATTATATACTTCCAAAACGGATTATGTTATAATAAAACCCAACTTGTGTATTAGTGAAATAAGAAAAAGAAACCCTTGTATGAAATATATACTTTTTTTTGATTGAAAAATAAAATGAATCCTTGAATTTTTTTCTTCTAATGGATGCTAGGAAGAATCAAGCCGGGGTAAGTAAAATGTAAAGTATCGATTGTTTTTGTATACGGGACAGGTATAATAAATTGTAGGGTACCAGCCTGTTATAGGGTGGTGTAGGGAATAGTGTACCCCGATATGGCACAACATCTAGCCATATCATCACTCATTGTGATGAATTCTCATTTTTAGATTTCCCAGCTTTTCCGTACGTTTGTCATTTTAGTTTCGAGTAACTTTTCCACCGTGGCACTTGCATTCTAGTTTTTTTTTATATTTGAAATTTTCTACATACTTCCAGGGTGTGAAGTATGTATATATGCTTACGCGTCAAAACTCGGGTTGGGAACCACCTTTTCTCTCGTGAGCTAGCGGGTCAGCTTTTATACCCCCCTTTTTACCGGTTTTGAATCTGTTATTTGATTTTTCTTAAAGTTATTTGACGGCGCGTAACATATATGGCGCCCAACGTAAATGCCAACTGTGGCATTGATGCCTGAAATTTTTAAAAGTAAAACAAACGTAAAAATGACGCTTACGTAAAATAACATTAGCTTAAAGTCAAACTGACGATTAGGCAAATGTTATAGTTTTACAGCGGGTTATTTTTAAATTTATCGCTTGAGATTTTTTTTTTTTGAAGATTTAATTAAAGTAGACTTTCGGAATTTTATTTTAATAGGACGCAAGGTCATGATTTTGGGGTAATTCAACACCCGAAATTTCATTCGCGACGGCCAATTATTAAATTATTTACGGAAAGTTTGTCAACAGCAAGTATTGCATTCGTTGAAAATTCGTTTAGTAAAAGTCCGAACTGACGACATCGAGTTGCGCGGTTACGTTGCGTTAGTAGACGGTTTTTAGGGAAGCGGTACGGAATCGAATTCATTTGTTAGAGTCCTTGTAGTAAATTGCCATCGGGTGGCAATACAAGTTGCAGAATAATTTAGTTCGGTTTTAATCCTCGCGATAATTTTGGAAAACCTGGGAATTTTAAGAATGAGATTTTTTTTTATTGTTGATAAAATTCAATAGTTTTTTTATCATTATTATATTACAAAACAATCGTTGCAGCTATCACGGCTGGTTCTTCTTGGCATCCAGATTTTTATGAGTATTTAAAAAACAAACTTAACTTACGAGATAAAACAAATTTTTTTTTTAAAAAATTAAAACTTTTTTTTTTGAAAATTTTTACAAAGTATTTTTTTTCCTGAGAATTGAAAAAAAAAATGTATTTTTTTCCAGAAAATAATTTTTTTTTTGTTTGAAAAAAAAATCATAAAAAGAATTTTTTTTTGGTATATTGAAAATTAAATTAAAAAAATAACCTTTAATGAAATATTAGTCAGGTTACAAATAGTTAATCACAAATAACTTTTTTTTTGAAATTTGAGCGCTTTGAGCATTTCTTTTTTTTTATCTTTACACTGATCTCCTTTTGCACACATAAAGTTCGTATTTTTGAAAACAATTCGTTCGATTTGTCTTTTCCTTAAGTAGACCCGCGTTTCTACTCTTTAGTTGACTGGCGAATTATGCACAAGCCCACCACACGGCAGGGCACAGCTAAGAATTTGTCGCGTAGTGTCTCCTACCCAAAATCAACTGACTTATCGGCGAGAGGAAGGGCACAATCGACCGTTCGTAGTTCGTCTCTGTCCAAAGGTAAGGGAAGGGGTTCAACTCCATCAGGGAGAAAGTTGTCAGAGGACTCGCAGAGTAGCATAACGGCAGTAAGGGGTTCGTCCGTGTCCCGTTCACTTATTTCTGGCCCCTCGGTAGAATCTGTCCATTCGGACCTCAAACCTCTTAGCTTATCTCTTCCGGACATAGAATCGGCTCAAATTGAGTCCGTAACACCTGGAGTAGCAAATAGTGAAATTGTTGAGATGGCCACATCGGAGACAAACCGTGAGGGTAATAAACAACCTTCAAATACGGACATAATGGAAAATTTAATGGCTTATTTCCAGGAGGCCTTGAGAAATACGCAGGATGAGTTTAGGAGGGAATTTAGTGCCCTGAGGGAATCTGTAGGACTGAATAGAAACAGTAGGGAAACTGCCGCCACACCGGGAACTAGTGATAGGACGCCTACTCTGGCAAATTCATACTCCCATGCTTCCTCTAATGCAAATTTCAAACTCAAGGATTGGAATGTGTCTTATAGCGGGGAGGGCAGTGTCTCAGATTTTTTGTTTAAGGTAGATACGTTGACTGAGCGGTCCCAGTGTCCATACGACCACCTAATGTCGAATTTTCATTTGTTTCTAACGGGAAAGGCCGAAACGTTTTATTGGGATTATATAAAACAGAACCAAAGGGCCACGTATCCGATGCTAAGGGCTGCACTATCTAGTGAATTTGGTACGTTAGAAAGTGACCACGAAATTCTGCTTAGGATCTCTTCGCGTAGACAACTCCCCAGGGAGAGCTATGACGATTTCCACTCGTTCATGGTTCGCTTGAACTTACGATTATCAACTCCCATGTCAGATGCCTCCCTTATAGAGATAATTAAGAAAAATGTACATGCGGACCTTAAGGTCATGCTATTTATTTCAAACCCAAGAGACTTGATTAGTCTTCGTGATTTAGCCAGAAAAGCGGAAAAGGTTCTTTTGGAGAACAAATCAATTCCTTTAGGTAGACAGCGCCAAGTAAATGAAGTTTTAGTGGAGGTAAACTCTGAGAATTTGACTGAATCCGATCCCCAAATTGAGGCCATTAGATTAGGCAGAACCTGGGTAAAGGGCGACTATTCCAAAATTAAGTGTTGGAATTGCCTGTAATTTGGCCATAGTTACATATATTGTCCCGACGAAACTCGGCATGTTTTCTGCTATAAGTGCGGACAACGGGGGGTAACTACTCCTAATTGCAAAGGTCCCCATGCGGAAAACAGGCAGCGGAGCGAGTGGGCGACCGGGGATGCTCGTTCCAAAGACTAAATCCCGAGTTTATGTTCAGCAACGAGAGTAAGCCGTCACAGATGGACTTACCTCCCAAGCTGACCAGATCAGTCAATGATCCACTACCCAGACTTTCTGATAATGTCAATTATCCACTGCCCAGACTTTCTGATAATGTTAATTATCCACCACCCAGACTTTCTGATAATGTTAATTATCTACTACCCAGACTTTCTGATAATGTTAATTATCCACCACCCAGACTTTCTGATAATGTTAATTATCCACCACCCCGACTTTCTGATAATATAAATTTTTTACAACCCAGACCTTCAAACCGTGTCAATTATTTATTACCCAGACTTTCAAACTGTGTAATTTCCCGGAGAATCCTTAAGTGTAGAGAGCGCTACCGAAAAAGGAGAAAATATAAAAAACTTATTGAGACCACATGCTTGCCATATCAAAATGATGATAGACCTTTTGCCATGATAAAAATTTTTGATGAAGAGTTATTATGCCTTTTAGATTCGGGCGCTAACGTGTCAGTGTTAGGGAAAGGGAGTTTAGACTTTATAGCCAGAAATAACGTTCGTTTGGAAAAATTTAAAACTTTTGTCATAACTGCCAACGGGGCAAAAAACGAAGTTATGGGGTATTGCAGTTACGTTTAAAGGGGTTACAAAGGTCATGACATTTTATATTGTACCGAACTTATCTCAACTTGGGTATCTTGGCATAGACTTTTGGAAGGCGTACGCGCTTGCTCCCCAAATATTTTCAAATCTGTCCTGTATGGAAATTGTTGCCAAACCCGATGCGAATTGTCATGAGCTTAACCCAGAGCAGAGATTACGCCTTGAAGAAGTTATTTTAAATTTTCCATCCTATGAAAAATTAGGACTTGGCTGTACGCCCTTACTTGAACACCACATTGACACAGGGGTTGCTTTACCTGTTAAGCAGAAACATTACCCGCTCTCACCCCCTAGACAGGAAGAAATTTATAAGGAACTTGATAGATTGTTAGCACTTGGTGTTATAGAGGAGTCGAATTCTCCTTGGTGTAGTCCCATAGTATCTGTTCGCAAGCCTGGAAAAATCAGACTTTGTCTTGACTGTAGGAAATTAAACTCGCTCACCAAGAAGGATTCATACCCGCTACCACACATTAACGGACTGCTTAGTCGTTTCAAAGATACACACTTCATCAGTGGCATTGATCTGAAAGACGCAATTTTCCAGATAAGATTGTCCGAGTCCTCTAAGGAGAAGACAGCCTTTGCTGTACCGGGTAGGTCCTTGTATCAGTACAAGGTAATGCCTTTTGGTGTTTGCAATGGGCCTCAGACAATGAGCCGTCTGATGGACAGGGTAATCCCGGCTAGGTTAAGGGAAAATGTATTCATTTACCTTGATGATCTTCTCGTGTGCAGTCACGATTTCGACACCCATCTTAAATTGCTTTCAGAGGGTGCGTTCTGTTTAAAATCTGCTGGGTTAACAATCAATGTAGGCAAGAGTAAATTTTGCCAACTCGAAATAAAGTATCTCGGTTATCTCATAGGCGGTGGGAATTTAAAAGTTGATCCAGGGAAAGTCGAAGCGATTTCTCAATTTCCCATTCCCAAGACACCTCGACAGGTAAGACGTTTCATAGGCATGGCAAATTGGTATCGGGCATTTATTAATAACTTTTCTGATCTCGCGGGCCCAATGACAGATTGTTTGCGAAAATCAAACAAACCTTTTCGCTTGTCGCCTGAGGCTATTGACTCCTTCGAAAAACTAAAATCAGCATTGTCAAATGCTCCGGTGTTGGTTCAACCAGACTTTAGTAGAGAGTTCGTGATTCAGTGCGATGCCTCACGCATTGGCGTAGGTGGCGTTTTGTACCAAATAGATGACGTAGGGGGCGAACGACCAATCGCATTTGTATCTCAAAAGTTGAATAGGGCACAGCGAAACTACACCGTAACGGAGTTAGAATGTTTAGCGGCCATTATTTGCGTCAAACGGTTTAGGCAATATATTGAGGGACTCCCTTTTAAAATCATAACTGACCACTCCAGCCTTCGCTGGCTCATGAGCCAAAAAGACCTTAACGGTAGACTTGCCCGCTGGAGTTTGAAACTTCAACATTTCGATTTTGTGATGGAACATAGAAAAGGTTCCCTAAATATTGTCCCCGATACACTTTCTAGGTTTGATACCGACGAGATAAATTTGAATTGTAACCCTCCCGAAATTGATTTTTCTTCACCCGAATTCAACAGCCCCAAGTATAACGGACTAAGAGAACAGATACGCCAAAATGGCGATGCCTTTCCTGACCTGTGTCTGAACGACGACCTTATTTACAAAAAAGTGAATTTCCGAAATGACATGGATGAAGAAAATTTATGGAGGCTATGGCTGCCAGAATCTTTGACCATGGAAACGACTAGACTAGCTCATGAGGAGGGATGTCATAGCGGCTTTAACAAAACCCTTTTTAGAATCAGGCAGAAATACTTCTGGCCACAAATGGCAAGGGATGTTAAAACGTATATTCAAAATTGCGATGACTGCAAGACCATAAAGCCTGTTAATCAAACACTGCGTCCGCCCATGGGAAATCAGTTCCAAACAAGCCGCCCTTTTCAAAGACTGTATTGCGAATTTTTGGGACCTTACCCATGCTCTAAATCAAAAAACTGCCAGCTTTTCATTGTGGTCGATCATATGACCAAATTTCTGTTTTTAAGGCCCATGAAGACGGCAACCACAATTAATGTAATCGATTTTTTTCAAAATGAAGTTTTCTGTACTTTCGGTGTACCACAGTTTGTACATACCGACAACGCAAAGCAATTCACCTCAAAAGAGATGAAGGAATTTTTTGATCTTTACGGCATAACCCATATCACCACGGGATTCTACTCGCCACAGGCAAACGCCTCAGAAAGGGCAAATCGTGAGGTGATTTCTAAAATTCGTTATTTCTTTAAAGACCATTCGGACCATACGAATTGGGATAGGGGAATACCAAAAATTTTACAAATTTTGAGAAGTGATTTTCATGCGGCCAAAGGGTGTTCGCCCTACTATGCGGTTTTCGGCCAAAATATGATTCTAAACGGATCAAGTTATACAATTTTAGATCATTTAAACATGCTTCGTGATGACACACCGATTGAAAGAAATGACAAATTACAGCTTATCCGAGACAGGATTAATGGAAACCTAGATAAAGCCCATGAAAAAGCGTGTAGGACATATAATCTGAGGACCAAACCGATTAACTTCATCGTTGGCCAGGAAGTTTTTAGAAAAAATCACTCACAAAGTGACTTTAAAAAGGGCCTTAATGCAAAATTCGACCCTAAGTTCGTTAAATGCAGAATTAGGGGCAGAATTGGAAATTCTCTGTATGAAATCGAGGGCCTTCAGGGGAAGTACGTCGGTAAATTTCATGCCTCTGACATACGACCTTAGTTAAACTTGCTTAACGTATATTGCCCGGCTTCGTGGGTCGAGCCACACGTTGTACATAACGTATCTTTTCTGTAAATATTTTCGCGCTTAAATCCTGCCTGTTCAAACCTTTCATCGATGATCTTGATTTGAACAGGTTTGTTACGGATTTAAAATGACCTTTTGCCGTTTTTATTTTGAACCATGAATTTTTTCCCATACCTAATAAATTTAACCATGCAAATTAACACGCAAAACGTTTTCTTTCGCTTGTGCATAAATATGTATTTAAATTCTCCTAATTGCGCAATTGCATTCATGGTAGTTATGTATGTAGGTTTTTTTCAGTTGGTAACAACTTTCATCTCGTTGTTAAATTCTTAAACACCAGAAAAACAAATAGAAAACAAAGAGAGATTAAAAAAAGAGAAAAAGCAATTTACCTTTTTTTTGCGTAAAGTGGTCTGATTCTGCCGTTAGAAAAACCTGTTTCAACACGCTAACAAATGCGCGTGGAATTTTTTTTGTCATTCATGGTCATTTCGTTTTCTCTGTACTCTGGTTATTAGTGTTGACATGAACTGCGCATGTCACGTTTTTTTTTTGAAGCTGACCGTCACTACAGTTACGGTTGTTCTGCTCATCCCTCATAGTCGTCTGCGTACGTACGCACCCACATACATACTTGCATGCACTCTTCTCTCTCTCATGACAATGATTAGCTCTGTTCCACATGCATAATGCTAGGAACACAACTGGGACGAACGACGAATTTCGTCCAGCACGACGAATTAGTCGGAAGAAATTCGTTGTATAAATTCGTCGTATGAAACACAATAACGACGAAAAAACCAAAATGGAAATAAAATAGTTTGTATAAGCAAGAAATAGTGTTACCATATGAACAAAGAATACTTCACAAATAAAACATTAACAACTTGACTAAAATACTTTTTTATTGTTAATTTTTTTTTCAATTTGAATTTTAAATAATATTCAGTTAAAATTTTCAATTTCTAAAGTAAAAAGTAACTTTATTTACTAAAACACTTACCATTTTGAAATAATATGGCTACCCGTTGCTGATTTGTTCGTCGTTCGCCGGCGTATGAAATAGAAATAAATCTATTGCAAAGTCGCCGCGTATGACGAATTTCGGCCGACGACATGATTGTGTGTATTTTCATATACACAAATATGTTTTATTTTTGGCGGCGAATATTCGCGGCCAAAAATTCGTCGTTCGTCCCAGTTGTGTTCCTAGCATAACGAAACAGTCCGAACTTGCCCAAAGTTACCCAAAAGCGTTCCACATAACAATTTTTGTTCAATTATGAGAGTAATTGAGAGAGTAATTTTTTTCATTTCCTGTACAAATTTGCACGAACTTTTTCTTTGGGTAAGTTCGGACAAGAATTTAACAATCAGCTGTTTTTTGTTTACATATGAAACTGAAAAGTAATCAAAAAATTTGCAAGCAAAAGAAAAAGTTTAGTTTTTGTTAAAAAAATATAATAAAAAGCAAAATGGAAGGTTTTAATGAAAAAGTTAAAGTGGTAAATACATTAGTGAATAGATATCTCCCTTGTTCTTTAAAATAAATAAATACTTTTAAAAAATTTACACTGTCTCAGCTTTTCTTTCAGTTTTTTTTTAAATTATTTTTAACATCTGTTGGCAATGATGCAAATGTTTTGTTTTTATAATGTTATTGCTTTTAAGCGTCTAAAATCACTTAAATAGATTTTAATTTAAAAAGTAAGCACCATTAGTATTACAAGAAGTGCAAAAATGGTTTTTTGCGTTCCAGCTATTTTGGGTAGTTTTCGCAAATTTAGAGAGTAATTTTCATTTTACTCTCATTAGTCCGAACTTGCCCGAGATCTTGTGGAACACACCTATTATGGATGATGCAATAACTAATACAAAAGAATAATACATTTTGTAAATGCGATGGTATAAAGGGATTTACGCATGATAAAGTTAGTTAGTTGATTTTTGGCAGTGAAATTAGCCGGTTGAAATTATTGTGTGCGATCAGTGGTCCGGGTGGAATTTTTATTTTAAAAGAAAAGGACAAAGTCAACCAAATTTATTTGTTTGATAAATAAAAGAAAAACCAAAAGCCCAAATTTTAAAAGTGCTAGTTATTTGTGTGTGAATAATAAAACATTTTTGCTAAAAGAAATTCTTCCGAAACATAAAGTGATACATTAATCATGTTTTAATTTAATAATGAAATAAATTTAAAGAAAATAAGAAATCAAAAATGGGGGAAAAAAAAACCCAAATAAGAAAATAAACAAGAATTCATTTTTATTAACAAAAGGCATGCAAGGAGTAGATCTCCTTCTTGAAAATTAAGACAAAAATTAAAATATTTTATACATTTTAATGTTATAAACAAAAATAAAGTTCTCAACCAAACTAAAAGAAAAAGAGAACTAAATAAAAGAAACCAAAATCTAAAAGAAAATAAATGTTGGAAACAAAAGAAATTATTTTGTAGACTAAGAAAAAAAAAAAAAACCCAGATTTTAGACTGAACCAGAAAAATGAAAAGAAATTAAATACAAGTTGTTAAATAATTTTTTTTAAATGTGTTCAGTAATTAACCAACAACAAAAAAAAAAAATAAATTTTATTTGTATAATCGGTCATGGGTGTAAACCCCAAAATACAAGCTGTAACTATTAACCGATAAAATAATACAAGATGTGTTAATTTCAACGTATTTCATAAAATGATGTATAATACTAAACAACTGCAAATACTTTTACCAGCTGTAGTACTTCGCAAACAAAGTATTCCATTGGAAAACAGCCAAACTAATATTAGCAGCGGCCGCAACATTAATACGACATCACCTGAGAGGAGCTTTAGGAACCCGGCTCTAGTTTAGCGTAAGCCTTATTCAAACAAATTGTAGTATTATATAAAAATTTAATTTGCTTAAAAATCCAAACTCAAATTTCCCTATGAATTCAAAATAAAATAATAAAAGGTTTAGAAAACGATCGTCTGTTTCTTGAAACAAAAAAATAAATTATTAAAATTTATTAAAACGTAAAGGGAAAAACCCTCAAAAAAAAAAAAACCCCTATCGTAAAAAAAAGGGAGAAAACCATAAATTATATATATATAAAAAACAAGAAAACAAGAAAACGTTTCTGTAAATAAGAAAATTTTTTTTATTACTAAATTAAAATATTCTATTTTTTTTTCGGCCAATGAATTTTGCCTTCATATTATTACAGTTATAACTGCATTTGTTAATAAATTTCAATTCACTAGAAGACCAACTATTATATACTTCCAAAACGGATTATGTTATAATAAAACCCAACTTGTGTATTAGTGAAATAAGAAAAAGAAACCCTTGTATGAAATATATACTTTTTTTTGATTGAAAAATAAAATGAATCCTTGAATTTTTTTCTTCTAATGGATGCTAGGAAGAATCAAGCCGGGGTAAGTAAAATGTAAAGTATCGATTGTTTTTGTATACGGGACAGGTAAAGGGTGTTTTTTTTAAGCCCGATAGAACTTGAAATTGTAAAAAATAACACAAAAAATTAAATTGTAATCAAAATTTTGTTTTTATTCGAAAGATCAATACGTGACATTAACATTTGAAAATGATTTCGGGCATATGGGCACCGCGGCTGTTCTTGACGAAGCGCATTCTGGACGTCCAATTTTGGGCCACTTTTTCGAGCACTGCTGGCCGTATGTCACGAATAACACGAACAATGCTGGCCTCCAAGGCGTCAATTGTTGCTGGTTTATCAGCATAAACCAGTGACTTCACGTAGCCCCACAGGAAATAATCGAGAGGTGTCAAATCGCACGACCTTGGAGGCCAATTGACAGGTCCATTTCTCGAAATCAACTTATCGCCAAATTTTGATTTCAATAAGTCGATGGTTGCGTTCGCCGTATGGCACGTAGCGCCATCCTGTTGAAACCACATCTCCTCCGGATCAATGTCATCCATATTTTCAAACAAAAAATCATTGATCATGGTGCGGTACCGATCTCCATTGACCGTAACGCGAGCTCCGGCCTCATTTTTAAAGAAATAAGGTCCGATGATGCCACCAGCGTGAAAACCGCACCAAACGGTGCATTTTTCTGGATGTAATGGAGTCTGTAGGGTCTCTTGTGGATTGGTCTCGCTCCATATGCGGCCATTTTGCTTATTAACAAACCCGTTAAGCCAAAAATGCGCCTCATCGCTGAACACAATTTTGCGATAAAACAACGGTTGCGGTTGCGCGAATCGACGACTGATTTTCAAAGTAAATTTGGATAATTTCGTAGCGTTGTTCAAGCGTGAGTCTATTCATGATGATTTGTCAGAGTATACTGAAACGATAAAAAAAAATATTTCATCAAAATTTAATTTTTTGTGTTACTTTTTACTATTTAAAGTTCTATCTAGCTTAAAAAAACACCCTTTATAATAAATTGTAGGGTACCAGCCTGTTATAGGGTGGTGTAGGGAATAGTGTACCCCGATATGGCACAACATCTAGCCATATCATCACTCATTGTGATGAATTCTCATTTTTAGATTTCCCAGCTTTTCCGTACGTTTGTCATTTTAGTTTCGAGTAACTTTTCCACCGTGGCACTTGCATTCTAGTTTTTTTTTATATTTGAAATTTTCTACATACTTCCAGGGTGTGAAGTATGTATATATGCTTACGCGTCAAAACTCGGGTTGGGAACCACCTTTTCTCTCGTGAGCTAGCGGGTCAGCTTTTATACCCCCCTTTTTACCGGTTTTGAATCTGTTATTTGATTTTTCTTAAAGTTATTTGACGGCGCGTAACATATATGGCGCCCAACGTAAATGCCAACTGTGGCATTGATGCCTGAAATTTTTAAAAGTAAAACAAACGTAAAAATGACGCTTACGTAAAATAACATTAGCTTAAAGTCAAACTGACGATTAGGCAAATGTTATAGTTTTACAGCGGGTTATTTTTAAATTTATCGCTTGAGATTTTTTTTTTTTGAAGATTTAATTAAAGTAGACTTTCGGAATTTTATTTTAATAGGACGCAAGGTCATGATTTTGGGGTAATTCAACACCCGAAATTTCATTCGCGACGGCCAATTATTAAATTATTTACGGAAAGTTTGTCAACAGCAAGTATTGCATTCGTTGAAAATTCGTTTAGTAAAAGTCCGAACTGACGACATCGAGTTGCGCGGTTACGTTGCGTTAGTAGACGGTTTTTAGGGAAGCGGTACGGAATCGAATTCATTTGTTAGAGTCCTTGTAGTAAATTGCCATCGGGTGGCAATACAAGTTGCAGAATAATTTAGTTCGGTTTTAATCCTCGCGATAATTTTGGAAAACCTGGGAATTTTAAGAATGAGATTTTTTTTTATTGTTGATAAAATTCAATAGTTTTTTTATCATTATTATATTACAAAACAATCGTTGCAGCTATCACGGCTGGTTCTTCTTGGCATCCAGATTTTTATGAGTATTTAAAAAACAAACTTAACTTACGAGATAAAACAAATTTTTTTTTTAAAAAATTAAAACTTTTTTTTTTGAAAATTTTTACAAAGTATTTTTTTTCCTGAGAATTGAAAAAAAAATTTATTTTTTTCCAGAAAATAATTTTTTTTTTGTTTGAAAAAAAAATCATAAAAAGAATTTTTTTTTGGTATATTGAAAATTAAATTAAAAAAATAACCTTTAATGAAATATTAGTCAGGTTACAAATAGTTAATCACAAATAACTTTTTTTTTGAAATTTGAGCGCTTTGAGCATTTCTTTTTTTTTATCTTTACACTGATCTCCTTTTGCACACATAAAGTTCGTATTTTTGAAAACAATTCGTTCGATTTGTCTTTTCCTTAAGTAGACCCGCGTTTCTACTCTTTAGTTGACTGGCGAATTATGCACAAGCCCACCACACGGCAGGGCACAGCTAAGAATTTGTCGCGTAGTGTCTCCTACCCAAAATCAACTGACTTATCGGCGAGAGGTAGGGCACAATCGACCGTTCGTAGTTCGTCTCTGTCCAAAGGTAAGGGAAGGGGTTCAACTCCATCAGGGAGAAAGTTGTCAGAGGACTCGCAGAGTAGCATAACGGCAGTAAGGGGTTCGTCCGTGTCCCGTTCACTTATTTCTGGCCCCTCGGTAGAATCTGTCCATTCGGACCTCAAACCTCTTAGCTTATCTCTTCCGGACATAGAATCGGCTCAAATTGAGTCCGTAACACCTGGAGTAGCAAATAGTGAAATTGTTGAGATGGCCACATCGGAGACAAACCGTGAGGGTAATAAACAACCTTCAAATACGGACATAATGGAAAATTTAATGGCTTATTTCCAGGAGGCCTTGAGAAATACGCAGGATGAGTTTAGGAGGGAATTTAGTGCCCTGAGGGAATCTGTAGGACTGAATAGAAACAGTAGGGAAACTGCCGCCACACCGGGAACTAGTGATAGGACGCCTACTCTGGCAAATTCATACTCCCATGCTTCCTCTAATGCAAATTTCAAACTCAAGGATTGGAATGTGTCTTATAGCGGGGAGGGCAGTGTCTCAGATTTTTTGTTTAAGGTAGATACGTTGACTGAGCGGTCCCAGTGTCCATACGACCACCTAATGTCGAATTTTCATTTGTTTCTAACGGGAAAGGCCGAAACGTTTTATTGGGATTATATAAAACAGAACCAAAGGGCCACGTATCCGATGCTAAGGGCTGCACTATCTAGTGAATTTGGTACGTTAGAAAGTGACCACGAAATTCTGCTTAGGATCTCTTCGCGTAGACAACTCCCCAGGGAGAGCTATGACGATTTCCACTCGTTCATGGTTCGCTTGAACTTACGATTATCAACTCCCATGTCAGATGCCTCCCTTATAGAGATAATTAAGAAAAATGTACATGCGGACCTTAAGGTCATGCTATTTATTTCAAACCCAAGAGACTTGATTAGTCTTCGTGATTTAGCCAGAAAAGCGGAAAAGGTTCTTTTGGAGAACAAATCAATTCCTTTAGGTAGACAGCGCCAAGTAAATGAAGTTTTAGTGGAGGTAAACTCTGAGAATTTGACTGAATCCGATCCCCAAATTGAGGCCATTAGATTAGGCAGAACCTGGGTAAAGGGCGACTATTCCAAAATTAAGTGTTGGAATTGCCTGCAATTTGGCCTAGTTACATATATTGTCCCGACGAAACTCGGCATGTTTTCTGCTATAAGTGCGGACAACGGGGGGTAACTACTCCTAATTGCAAAGGTCCCCATGCGGAAAACAGGCAGCGGAGCGAGTGGGCGACCGGGGATGCTCGTTCCAAAGACTAAATCCCGAGTTTATGTTCAGCAACGAGAGTAAGCCGTCACAGATGGACTTACCTCCCAAGCTGACCAGATCAGTCAATGATCCACTACCCAGACTTTCTGATAATGTCAATTATCCACTGCCCAGACTTTCTGATAATGTTAATTATCCACCACCCAGACTTTCTGATAATGTTAATTATCTACTACCCAGACTTTCTGATAATGTTAATTATCCACCACCCAGACTTTCTGATAATGTTAATTATCCACCACCCCGACTTTCTGATAATATAAATTTTTTACAACCCAGACCTTCAAACCGTGTCAATTATTTATTACCCAGACTTTCAAACTGTGTAATTTCCCGGAGAATCCTTAAGTGTAGAGAGCGCTACCGAAAAAGGAGAAAATATAAAAAACTTATTGAGACCACATGCTTGCCATATCAAAATGATGATAGACCTTTTGCCATGATAAAAATTTTTGATGAAGAGTTATTATGCCTTTTAGATTCGGGCGCTAACGTGTCAGTGTTAGGGAAAGGGAGTTTAGACTTTATAGCCAGAAATAACGTTCGTTTGGAAAAATTTAAAACTTTTGTCATAACTGCCAACGGGGCAAAAAACGAAGTTATGGGGTATTGCAGTTACGTTTAAAGGGGTTACAAAGGTCATGACATTTTATATTGTACCGAACTTATCTCAACTTGGGTATCTTGGCATAGACTTTTGGAAGGCGTACGCGCTTGCTCCCCAAATATTTTCAAATCTGTCCTGTATGGAAATTGTTGCCAAACCCGATGCGAATTGTCATGAGCTTAACCCAGAGCAGAGATTACGCCTTGAAGAAGTTATTTTAAATTTTCCATCCTATGAAAAATTAGGACTTGGCTGTACGCCCTTACTTGAACACCACATTGACACAGGGGTTGCTTTACCTGTTAAGCAGAAACATTACCCGCTCTCACCCCCTAGACAGGAAGAAATTTATAAGGAACTTGATAGATTGTTAGCACTTGGTGTTATAGAGGAGTCGAATTCTCCTTGGTGTAGTCCCATAGTATCTGTTCGCAAGCCTGGAAAAATCAGACTTTGTCTTGACTGTAGGAAATTAAACTCGCTCACCAAGAAGGATTCATACCCGCTACCACACATTAACGGACTGCTTAGTCGTTTCAAAGATACACACTTCATCAGTGGCATTGATCTGAAAGACGCAATTTTCCAGATAAGATTGTCCGAGTCCTCTAAGGAGAAGACAGCCTTTGCTGTACCGGGTAGGTCCTTGTATCAGTACAAGGTAATGCCTTTTGGTGTTTGCAATGGGCCTCAGACAATGAGCCGTCTGATGGACAGGGTAATCCCGGCTAGGTTAAGGGAAAATGTATTCATTTACCTTGATGATCTTCTCGTGTGCAGTCACGATTTCGACACCCATCTTAAATTGCTTTCAGAGGGTGCGTTCTGTTTAAAATCTGCTGGGTTAACAATCAATGTAGGCAAGAGTAAATTTTGCCAACTCGAAATAAAGTATCTCGGTTATCTCATAGGCGGTGGGAATTTAAAAGTTGATCCAGGGAAAGTCGAAGCGATTTCTCAATTTCCCATTCCCAAGACACCTCGACAGGTAAGACGTTTCATAGGCATGGCAAATTGGTATCGGGCATTTATTAATAACTTTTCTGATCTCGCGGGCCCAATGACAGATTGTTTGCGAAAATCAAACAAACCTTTTCGCTTGTCGCCTGAGGCTATTGACTCCTTCGAAAAACTAAAATCAGCATTGTCAAATGCTCCGGTGTTGGTTCAACCAGACTTTAGTAGAGAGTTCGTGATTCAGTGCGATGCCTCACGCATTGGCGTAGGTGGCGTTTTGTACCAAATAGATGACGTAGGGGGCGAACGACCAATCGCATTTGTATCTCAAAAGTTGAATAGGGCACAGCGAAACTACACCGTAACGGAGTTAGAATGTTTAGCGGCCATTATTTGCGTCAAACGGTTTAGGCAATATATTGAGGGACTCCCTTTTAAAATCATAACTGACCACTCCAGCCTTCGCTGGCTCATGAGCCAAAAAGACCTTAACGGTAGACTTGCCCGCTGGAGTTTGAAACTTCAACATTTCGATTTTGTGATGGAACATAGAAAAGGTTCCCTAAATATTGTCCCCGATACACTTTCTAGGTTTGATACCGACGAGATAAATTTGAATTGTAACCCTCCCGAAATTGATTTTTCTTCACCCGAATTCAACAGCCCCAAGTATAACGGACTAAGAGAACAGATACGCCAAAATGGCGATGCCTTTCCTGACCTGTGTCTGAACGACGACCTTATTTACAAAAAAGTGAATTTCCGAAATGACATGGATGAAGAAAATTTATGGAGGCTATGGCTGCCAGAATCTTTGACCATGGAAACGACTAGACTAGCTCATGAGGAGGGATGTCATAGCGGCTTTAACAAAACCCTTTTTAGAATCAGGCAGAAATACTTCTGGCCGCAAATGGCAAGGGATGTTAAAACGTATATTCAAAATTGCGATGACTGCAAGACCATAAAGCCTGTTAATCAAACACTGCGTCCGCCCATGGGAAATCAGTTCCAAACAAGCCGCCCTTTTCAAAGACTGTATTGCGAATTTTTGGGACCTTACCCATGCTCTAAATCAAAAAACTGCCAGCTTTTCATTGTGGTCGATCATATGACCAAATTTCTGTTTTTAAGGCCCATGAAGACGGCAACCACAATTAATGTAATCGATTTTTTTCAAAATGAAGTTTTCTGTACTTTCGGTGTACCACAGTTTGTACATACCGACAACGCAAAGCAATTCACCTCAAAAGAGATGAAGGAATTTTTTGATCTTTACGGCATAACCCATATCACCACGGGATTCTACTCGCCACAGGCAAACGCCTCAGAAAGGGCAAATCGTGAGGTGATTTCTAAAATTCGTTATTTCTTTAAAGACCATTCGGACCATACGAATTGGGATAGGGGAATACCAAAAATTTTACAAATTTTGAGAAGTGATTTTCATGCGGCCAAAGGGTGTTCGCCCTACTATGCGGTTTTCGGCCAAAATATGATTCTAAACGGATCAAGTTATACAATTTTAGATCATTTAAACATGCTTCGTGATGACACACCGATTGAAAGAAATGACAAATTACAGCTTATCCGAGACAGGATTAATGGAAACCTAGATAAAGCCCATGAAAAAGCGTGTAGGACATATAATCTGAGGACCAAACCGATTAACTTCATCGTTGGCCAGGAAGTTTTTAGAAAAAATCACTCACAAAGTGACTTTAAAAAGGGCCTTAATGCAAAATTCGACCCTAAGTTCGTTAAATGCAGAATTAGGGGCAGAATTGGAAATTCTCTGTATGAAATCGAGGGCCTTCAGGGGAAGTACGTCGGTAAATTTCATGCCTCTGACATACGACCTTAGTTAAACTTGCATAACGTATATTGCCCGGCTTCGTGGGTCGAGCCACACGTTGTACATAACGTATCTTTTCTGTAAATATTTTCGCGCCTAAATCCTGCCTGTTCAAACCTTTCATCGATGATCTTGATTTGAACAGGTTTGTTACGGATTTAAAATGACCTTTTGCCGTTTTTATTTTGAACCATGAATTTTTTCCCATACCTAATAAATTTAACCATGCAAATTAACACGCAAAACGTTTTCTTTCGCTTGTGCATAAATATGTATTTAAATTCTCCTAATTGCGCAATTGCATTCATGGTAGTTATGTATGTAGGTTTTTTTCAGTTGGTAACAACTTTCATCTCGTTGTTAAATTCTTAAACACCAGAAAAACAAATAGAAAACAAAGAGAGATTAAAAAAAGAGAAAAAGCAATTTACCTTTTTTTTGCGTAAAGTGGTCTGATTCTGCCGTTAGAAAAACCTGTTTCAACACGCTAACAAATGCGCGTGGAATTTTTTTTGTCATTCATGGTCATTTCGTTTTCTCTGTACTCTGGTTATTAGTGTTGACATGAACTGCGCATGTCACGTTTTTTTTTTGAAGCTGACCGTCACTACAGTTACGGTTGTTCTGCTCATCCCTCATAGTCGTCTGCGTACGTACGCACCCACATACATACTTGCATGCACTCTTCTCTCTCTCATGACAATGATTAGCTCTGTTCCACATGCATAATGCTAGGAACACAACTGGGACGAACGACGAATTTCGTCCAGCACGACGAATTAGTCGGAAGAAATTCGTTGTATAAATTCGTCGTATGAAACACAATAACGACGAAAAAACCAAAATGGAAATAAAATAGTTTGTATAAGCAAGAAATAGTGTTACCATATGAACAAAGAATACTTCACAAATAAAACATTAACAACTTGACTAAAATACTTTTTTATTGTTAATTTTTTTTTCAATTTGAATTTTAAATAATATTCAGTTAAAATTTTCAATTTCTAAAGTAAAAAGTAACTTTATTTACTAAAACACTTACCATTTTGAAATAATATGGCTACCCGTTGCTGATTTGTTCGTCGTTCGCCGGCGTATGAAATAGAAATAAATCTATTGCAAAGTCGCCGCGTATGACGAATTTCGGCCGACGACATGATTGTGTGTATTTTCATATACACAAATATGTTTTATTTTTGGCGGCGAATATTCGCGGCCAAAAATTCGTCGTTCGTCCCAGTTGTGTTCCTAGCATAACGAAACAGTCCGAACTTGCCCAAAGTTACCCAAAAGCGTTCCACATAACAATTTTTGTTCAATTATGAGAGTAATTGAGAGAGTAATTTTTTTCATTTCCTGTACAAATTTGCACGAACTTTTTCTTTGGGTAAGTTCGGACAAGAATTTAACAATCAGCTGTTTTTTGTTTACATATGAAACTGAAAAGTAATCAAAAAATTTGCAAGCAAAAGAAAAAGTTTAGTTTTTGTTAAAAAAATATAATAAAAAGCAAAATGGAAGGTTTTAATGAAAAAGTTAAAGTGGTAAATACATTAGTGAATAGATATCTCCCTTGTTCTTTAAAATAAATAAATACTTTTAAAAAATTTACACTGTCTCAGCTTTTCTTTCAGTTTTTTTTTAAATTATTTTTAACATCTGTTGGCAATGATGCAAATGTTTTGTTTTTATAATGTTATTGCTTTTAAGCGTCTAAAATCACTTAAATAGATTTTAATTTAAAAAGTAAGCACCATTAGTATTACAAGAAGTGCAAAAATGGTTTTTTGCGTTCCAGCTATTTTGGGTAGTTTTCGCAAATTTAGAGAGTAATTTTCATTTTACTCTCATTAGTCCGAACTTGCCCGAGATCTTGTGGAACACACCTATTATGGATGATGCAATAACTAATACAAAAGAATAATACATTTTGTAAATGCGATGGTATAAAGGGATTTACGCATGATAAAGTTAGTTAGTTGATTTTTGGCAGTGAAATTAGCCGGTTGAAATTATTGTGTGCGATCAGTGGTCCGGGTGGAATTTTTATTTTAAAAGAAAAGGACAAAGTCAACCAAATTTATTTGTTTGATAAATAAAAGAAAAACCAAAAGCCCAAATTTTAAAAGTGCTAGTTATTTGTGTGTGAATAATAAAACATTTTTGCTAAAAGAAATTCTTCCGAAACATAAAGTGATACATTAATCATGTTTTAATTTAATAATGAAATAAATTTAAAGAAAATAAGAAATCAAAAATGGGGGAAAAAAAAACCCAAATAAGAAAATAAACAAGAATTCATTTTTATTAACAAAAGGCAAGCAAGGAGTAGATCTCCTTCTTGAAAATTAAGACATAAATTAAAATATTTTATACATTTTAATGTTATAAACAAAAATAAAGTTCTCAACCAAACTAAAAGAAAAAGAGAACTAAATAAAAGAAACCCAAATCTAAAAGAAAATAAATGTTGGAAACAAAAGAAATTATTTTGTAGACTAAGAAAAAAAAAAAAACCCAGATTTTAGACTGAACCAGAAAAATGAAAAGAAATTAAATACAAGTTGTTAAATAATTTTTTTTAAATGTGTTCAGTAATTAACCAACAACAAAAAAAAAAATAAATTTTATTTGTATAATCGGTCATGGGTGTAAACCCCAAAATACAAGCTGTAACTATTAACCGATAAAATAATACAAGATGTGTTAATTTCAACGTATTTCATAAAATGATGTATAATACTAAACAACTGCAAATACTTTTACCAGCTGTAGTACTTCGCAAACAAAGTATTCCATTGGAAAACAGCCAAACTAATATTAGCAGCGGCCGCAACATTAATACGACATCACCTGAGAGGAGCTTTAGGAACCCGGCTCTAGTTTAGCGTAAGCCTTATTCAATCAAATTGTAGTATTATATAAAAATTTAATTTGCTTAAAAATCCAAACTCAAATTTCCCTATGAATTCAAAATAAAATAATAAAAGGTTTAGAAAACGATCGTCTGTTTCTTGAAACAAAAAAATAAATTATTAAAATTTATTAAAACGTAAAGGGAAAAACCCTCAAAAAAAAAAAAACCCCTATCGTAAAAAAAAGGGAGAAAACCATAAATTATATATATATAAAAAACAAGAAAACAAGAAAACGTTTCTGTAAATAAGAAAAATTTTTTTATTACTAAATTAAAATATTCTATTTTTTTTTCGGCCAATGAATTTTGCCTTCATATTATTACAGTTATAACTGCATTTGTTAATAAATTTCAATTCACTAGAAGACCAACTATTATAAACTTCCAAAACGGATTATGTTATAATAAAACCCAACTTGTGTATTAGTGAAATAAGAAAAAGAAACCCTTGTATGAAATATATACTTTTTTTTGATTGAAAAATAAAATGAATCCTTGAATTTTTTTCTTCTAATGGATGCTAGGAAGAATCAAGCCGGGGTAAGTAAAATGTAAAGTATCGATTGTTTTTGTATACGGGACAGGTATAATAAATTGTAGGGTACCAGCCTGTTATAGGGTGGTGTAGGGAATAGTGTACCCCGATATGGCACAACATCTAGCCATATCATCACTCATTGTGATGAATTCTCATTTCTAGATTTCCCAGCTTTTCCGTACGTTTGTCATTTTAGTTTCGAGTAACTTTTCCACCGTGGCACTTGCATTCTAGTTTTTTTTTATATTTGAAATTTTCTACATACTTCCAGGGTGTGAAGTATGTATATATGCTTACGCGTCAAAACTCGGGTTGGGAACCACCTTTTCTCTCGTGAGCTAGCGGGTCAGCTTTTATACCCCCCTTTTAACCGGTTTTGAATCTGTTATTTGATTTTTCTTAAAGTTATTTGACGGCGCGTAACAAATAGAAAAAATCAACAAAAAAAACCGTACATATACTTTTATATATACATAATAAAGTTTAATCTTTTTTTAAATCCTAGAATTCATTCTATAATTTGAACCGAGACAAAATTGTATTAATATTTAAATTGAATTTAATTAAATTAATTATTTCAAAATAATTAAATTCCGTGTATATATAGTTACAAAGAAACATAAATTTTATTAAAAGCTAAATTTGAGTTCATTATGTCTTAAAAGGGTCAATATTTTGCTGTCTAGAATTTAACGTTGCATTAGGTGTCTCTTCATTCTCTTTTATTTTGCGGAAGCAGCCAATGGCTAATTGAACCGAGAACAGCTTCATAAGGGTTTTGCTAGCCAATTTCACTAAGAACTCTTCTATAAAAAAAATTTTAATATACATTTTCTCAAAAATGAATAATTTGACATTGGCCCTTTTAGCACCAAGCTGCAAATATAACAACAACAATGTCAAAAAAACTACATATATTTAACTCGCGATATATTTTTAGATTGCTCCTTATTACACAACAGGCCGAAAACTTTTAAATCGCAATTAAAAAAAAACTATTTTATAAAGTAGCAAATGAAAAATAACGGGACAAAATAAAAACTTGCATATTTAAATACATACAGAATATATCAGCAAATTTTAAAAGATGAACGAAATTCATTTTGTACATTCCATACACTGCCCTCATACACTTTGTAAGCTAGAATTCGTTGAACACAAAGTGTAACAAACTTCATTGAAAAGATGTGTTGTGGTATGCAAAGTTCGCCCCTGGGATAGCTGTATTGTCTCCGATATCATATTGATTAAAGTTATACTACTTGCTGAGATTTAACTTAGTGAGCACATTATCTGGTACAAGAGAATTATTAGTGAGCGCAATACAGCTATAAGAGTTCTTATGTACGTACGTAGTTAATATGTATGTATGTAGGAAGCAAAATACATGAGCAAGCAAAGTTACAAACAGAACATATTAAAGGGCTATTAGACACGCATACTTGTCTTAAGACATGTATGATGGCATACTTTGGGTTTAGCTATTAAGGCCCAACCAGAATGTGCATAAACAAACTTGAGCTACTGTCAAAAAGAAAACAAAAAGCCCCTCAAATGCATTTAAAATAACAAAAAGAAAATAAAAAAACATTGATTACGTAAGGAATGAGCGATTAGTTTCGCACCTTGCTTAAGCAAATGACAGTTTTATAAAACTTAACACAAAGTTTCTTTAAGTTCAATATGGTTTTACACATATGATTTACATGTATTTGCTCAGTTGCTTAATTCACGTTATTCACATTCTGGTTGGGCCTTTACACTGTCGAACGCTGACGGCATACTTCAGTACACAGAAATTTTTGAAGCGAAAACATGGCAACGAAACGGAAAGTTGTAGCGGCTATGGTTATCAACGAAATATTATTACAAGAGGAGGAAAAGGAAAATATGGGTAAAGGAATGGTTGGGAAAAAGAAACAAATTTTCCCTACCAATTTATTAAGGGAATTAAAAGCAACCGCTCCTGAAGACTACCGAAATTTCTTAAAAATGGATAACCGTATTTATGAGGAGCTGCTGCAGAAAGTGGCCCCTTTAATTGTAAAGCAGGACACACAGATGAGGGTAGCTATTTCGCCGCATGAAAGATTATCTACCACTTTACGTATACGTTTGCATTAATTTTCAATTGTTTGTTGTGGTACAGATCTGATTTTATTTGCCACAATTGTGGGAAGCTTCTATATTTTTCAATAAACTCTTCCCAGAAAATATTATTATAAAATTTTTTTTTTTTAAATTTGCGATATGCACACAGCAGCGGCAAAAAGCTAACTGAATTTTTGTATGAAGTATGACGAACACGCTATTACCCCACGTTTCCACATGCAAGTAATTACTTGCAAGTAGTGTATACGTATTAATATCGAAAATCAGAAGAAATGTCAAAAAAAACACAACAATTTTTTGAGTGGCTACACAGCACAGTGCAAGTTCATTTTTAAAATGTCGTCAACAAGTAAACTTCTAGCAAAAATTGCCGTATTAAACGAATTAAAAAAATTAAAAAGCGAATGTGAAAAAAAAATGTGGAAAAAGAAGGTTTTGGGTTTCTGTTTTCTCTCCATCTTGATGAAAAAATTATGTTTATTTTATAAAATATGTGACTACAGTATTGCCGTAGTGGCGATATCATAATGTTACAGAGAAAATATTTTGATTAACAATTTTTTTTTTCAAAATGCTTAAAATTCATGATTAAAATTACCATTTAGATGCGTTGTTGTATAGTTGTGCTTTTTTTTATTAGTTATTTTTTATAAATACACAGAAAATCCGCTATAAACATAACTTTTATTTTACTAAGTACTAGAAGATTGATACAAAAGTCATCCACGGCAACACTATTTCTTCATTTGTCATTTTACTTGCGACAAGTGTCAACAATTTACTTGCAAGCAAATTCTGTTGCAAGTTTTTTTTTTTTTTTTTTTTTTTTCTTTTCATTATTTATTTATTGAATCTTCATATATTAAATATGAACTAACAATAATTAATCAAATCTTATCCTAATAATTTATTTTATGTCCTGCCAGTGCCACACAAAAATTTTCTTCATACGGGTTCTGTTCACATATGTAGGTGTCTATCGTTCATCTTAATGGGTAAGTGCTGCAGTGTCTCTTCTTCTTAAGCGAGTGTGGCCACTATCATTTAAAATATTTCGAGCTAGTGGATTAGGGTGCAACTCTAGCCTTTTTAAATATTTTACCGCATACTTCGTAATAAAAGTCCTTACCAGTGGCACATTGAGATCCTTGTGGATATTTGAGTTTTTAACATACCAAGGGGCAGCTGTGATTATTCGAAGAAGTTTATTTTGGCGCCTTTGAATTTTTTCGATATTTGAAGCCGAGGCAGTGCCCCAAAGTTGAATACCGTAGCACCATATTGGCTTTAAAATAGAGTTGTAAAGTAGTAGTTTGCAATCGAGACTAAGAACAGAATTTCTTCCAATAAGCCAGTTAATTTGAATTGCTGTTAGTTTCATTTGGGTTAATTTTGCTTCTATATGGCATTTCCATGTTAAACGACGATCTAGATGAATACCGAGATATTTGACATGCGATTGTTGAGGCACTAGTTGATTATTGATTTTAATAGGGGGGCAAGTTTCCCGACGCAAGGTGAATGTTATATGTACGCATTTTTGCTCATTGACCTTTATTCTCCATTGTTTTAACCACAGTTCTAGTTGAAATATATGATCCTGCAGGTATCGAGATGCTTCTCGACTGTTCTCGTGTACGCTTAGAAAAGCTGTATCATCAGCAAAAGTTGAGGTTAGGGTGTAATTATTTGTTGGCATGTCCGAGGTATATATAAGGTAAAAAAGTGGGCCCAGGATGCTTCCCTGAGGCACTCCAGCTTCAATTGGCTGAGGAGAACTTAAAAAATCACCTTCTTTAATAATAAATTTTCGACCGACCAAGTAGCTTTCTAGCAGCTTGTGTGTGTTAACCGGTAGGTTTAGCTTCAATTTATGTAACAAGCCTACATGCCAGACTTTATCAAAAGCTTGAGAAACATCGATGAAGAGAGCGGAGCAATATTTTCTTTCTTCAAAGGCTTTTCTTATGGCGTTTACTATTCGATGGGTTTGTTCAATTGTGCTATGTTCTCTTCTGAAGCCGAATTGATGGTTAGGTATACACCCATTATCATTTAGAATTGGGGTTAATTTTGACGCTAAGAGCTTCTCAAATAGCTTTGATATATTAGACAATAAGCTAATAGGCCTATATGACTCAACTTTTGTGTGATCTTTTCCTGGCTTTGGTATCATCTTTACTAAGGAGACCTTCCATTCTTGAGGGTAGTATTCAAGGCGTAAAGCATTAAAAATATAAAGAATAATTTTCTTTGCTATGCGAGGTAGCTCCAAAAGCATTTTGTTGCTTATCTTATCAAAACCAGGGGCTTTCTTGGGGTTTAAGTTACAAATAGCCTTTTCGATTTCTCTCATCTCAAATCTTAGGGGAACAGCTGCTCTAGCAGCAACAGGTGGTAACTCGTCCGCTATGTCGTCAGATATGTTTGGGGTAAATACGTTTTTCAAATGATTTACAAACAGGTTTCCTTTCTCATTATCATTTCTTGCCCAACTTCCATTCAGGTTTCTTAATGGTGGTTTCATGATAACTGGCCTTTTTAGATTTCTGGCTGCACGCCATAATGAGTATTCTGATTGTGGTGTTGCATCCAGGTCCTTAAGATATTTTTCCACGGAAGCCGTTTTCCGGGACTGCAGTAATTTTCTTAGCTTTTTTGTGCACTCTTTTAATAAGTTCTTAAGTTGGGGGGATCTGTGCAATTGCCACTCCCTTCTCACTCTCCTTTTTTCATTCAAGAGGTGCTCGACATCAGTAGAATATATATTATTATTATAAGTTTTTTTTAGGGTATTGCAGGAATGTTGAACCGCTAGTTTAATATAACTGTCAAAATTGGCAATAGAAAGATCCACATTCTCCGGTGTGCTAAGCGAAATATTTTCTGTGCAATGAGTACTGAGATATTTTTTATATTTTAGCCAATTTATTTGTGTAGCTGACGTCGCTATGTAACTAGAGGGAGATACAATTCTATTGGTGTTTGTTATAGTAACAATTGTAGGTGTGTGATCAGAGGATAATTCTAATGAGGCTTCAACGTGAATCGTTTCTGTGGGGATGTTTTTAACCACGCCGAAATCGATGACATCTGGAATTTTTTGTGGATCAGCAGGCCAATATGTTGGTTGTCCGCTCGCGACAACATTTAAATTCATTTTAGAGATTGTATTAAACAAAACACGACCCTTTGGTGTTATAAGTCGTGACCCCCAGAAGGTATGTTTAGCGTTATAATCGCCAGCGGCCAGGAAACAGGGTCCTAGGGATTTATAATATTCACAATATTGGCTTTCTGATATTGAAAATCTAGGTGGAGAGTATAAAGATGAAATTACTATGTTTCGATTAAGCTCTTCAACACGAATATTTGTTGCTTGCAGATAATCCTCACGATGATCACACATTAAGTAGTGTTTGACTCGGGTTTTTATCAAAATGGCAGAACCTCCACAAGCTCTATCTCGAGGGTCCTTGGTATCATATAGTATATAACCATTGATTTTAAACGTATTTCTTGAGGTCAGATGAGTTTCAGAAACCATCATAACATCAATTTGATTATTTTTGAGAAAGTATTCTAGTTCATTTTTATGTCGGCGGATGCCGTTTGCGTTCCAAAAACAAATTTTTAAACAGTTCATGGCTTGTTAAGTAGAGCTTGCAATAACATCGATTGCATTCTAAGAATTTCCTGCATCATATTACCCATTGTGTTTGTAAAATTATTTACTGTTTGCACTAATGTTTCCATGCTTTTTTCTAGACGACTTAGATTAGAAACTGGAGTTTCGTCATTACTTGTCGAAGGGCCTTGCATTGGTACATTGTTTGATTTTAAGACGTTAGCATAAGAAATTCTGTTACTACTAGGCTGGGGGGCCTGATGGTCATTACTGTTTACTTGATTTGTTACCTGAGGGGGATTAGTTTTCGGTCCAACCGACTGCTTGACGATAGTATATACAGGGCATCCTCTATAATTGGCAGTGTGATTGCCACCACAGTTGATGCATTTTTTTACGTTAGGGTCGGTTTTAGACTTGCAAACAGGGGGTAAGTAGCAGTATGCCTTAGTATGGCCAAATTCTTGGCAGTTCAGACATTGAACGGGACCACCTCTTTTGTGCGGCTCCTCTATAGTTACTTTTCTGTACAGAATGTATTTTAAGTTATAGATGGGATGCGTTTCATTTTTTTTAAGTTTAACGTCGCCGGGTTCAAACTCCACTCGAAAAAGTGGTTGGGGAATTTTTTCTCTATTTTTAATGTTTAATACATGTTTTACCTTGAAGCCTTTTTCTTCAAGGAATGTTTTTACCTCTTCTGGGTCCACACATGAGTCAATACCCTTAATCACTACCTGAAGGCCTTTACTGCTTTTCAGTTGGTATGTATAAAAATTTTTTTTGAGTGCCTCAAAGTTGCTTACAATTTTTCGAAAATCATTCTCATGATTGATTTGTATTTTTGTTTCGTTTATACTACCACGCTTGATAGCAGCTACGTAAAACGAATTTTCACCAATAACCGATATCAAACTCTTTATGAGCTCATTAGAATTTCGCTCCCTCAGATATATCGGGGGAGGCTTGGACGATTTTATGACGTTTTGTGCTTCAGAGGATTCATCCTCCAGAATTGCAAAACGATTTTGAGAATTTATTTTATCAAAAGATGGTACTTTTGAGGCCGAAGCAACTGCTGCAGAGGTAGGGCTGCGTCCCCGTTTAAGCACTGTTATGTACCTGTCCATACCAACTTGTACTGTAGGCTTTTGAGAAGTTTTTACTTGAGTTATTGAGTTGTCCATAGCGGCTGTTTTGGGGTTAACCGTTTCATCACTTATTAAAGTTTTTTTTTGCTCTGTGGCAACGCTTGCAGTTAAAAAATTTGTTATTGTATTACGATCGACCGTATTTTTAAACAAAGATGGTGAGAGGGAACGCGTTCGAGTAATAGGTTTAGCCGTTAAATAATTGCTATCATCGATTCTTTTTTCTACGTTTGTTTCGTCAACACTCAATGTAACATACGCATTTCTTTCGTTATGTTTTATTGTTTTTGCATTATATGCATTCATAAGAGTTTTTTTTATATATTACTGTTTGTTTAATTGTGCTCTTCTTTTTATTTGTTGTTTAAAAACCCCGAGAATAAAAAAAAAGAATAATAGTATGTTCACATTTGGCTTCTTAAACGCGTTTAAGCAGTTCTAACGTGATTAAGCTCTAATCACTTCAAAATCGAGATGATTACCCATACATTGAAGTGATTTGTTAATCACTTCAAATTGACATGATTACAACTAAATCACTTCATAAATCACATAGAATCCACTGAACATACCTCAAATGTAGAATCGCCAACATGATCGTGTACAACCGGCCAAGATTTCTGCTTAATGTTTTTATTTTTTTCCTTAAATAATTCATAAATTTTCACAATTTCATCATTAAAATGATTAAAATAAAGTTCTAATAACTTTATAAAAGTGTTTTTATCCATTTTTAATACTTTAAAGAAATATAAATTTGTTTGTTGTTTTTTTGTGTGTTGGTTGTGTGTTTTTTTCTTAATCATCTGTCATCTTAATCATCTCAAATGTAATGTGAACGGCTTTGATTAGCTAAATCAACATTTTGCTTAAACGCGTTTAAAAACCTAAGTGTGAACTTAGCATAAAGAAAACAAGAAATGTTTTTGCTTAAAATGTATGTATGTATATGTATGTGTGTACATACATATATTTTTGTTAATTGTAATTTTTAATATTTGTATTAAAAATTTTATGTTCACTTATTAAAAATTATTTTAAAGCGTCTATTCATTCGCTGATCTTATATTATTAAAAAAAAAATAATATTATTATATCATAAATATACACTTATTTATGTTAAAAAAAAAACCGTAAGCCGAGTTAAAAAAAACACGTCTGCCTTCAACGAGCACGCACGCTGTTTGCAAGTTGAGCTGCAAGTACGAAAATGTGATGGTGTTAGTAAAAAAGTGTGAGTGTATTGAGTTTTTCGAACTTGCACTTGCATGTGGAAACGCTAGGTTAGATGAGTATGTTGGTATGCGACAGACATCAGAAATTCAAAAATTTTTGAAAACCAACATACATGTCTGACATACTCGACATACATGCTATTACACAGTGAGTTTTGGTATGCCATCATACATGTCTTAAGACAAGTATGCGTGTCTAATAGCCCTTTTAAGTATGTTTTACTTTAAGAAATCCGTTACGGTTTACAATAAATGAAAATACTTAGCTATACGCCACATATAGTCAAAGTTCGGAGGATGTCCTTATTTTGGCCCCTTAGCCAAAAGAAAAAAATGAGTGAAGTTCAATAGAAATTTAATTTTTCAAACTTTGTTCTAAAAAAAACTTAAGTTTGAAATAAATTGTATACCAAAATGAAGCTTAAGTACTTATCTATACGCCACATATAACCAACCTTCGGAGGATGTCCTTATTTTTGCCCCTTAGCCAAAAGAAAAAAATGAGTGAAGTTTAATAGAAATTTATTTTTTTTTAAACTTAAAATATATATTTTTAAGGAATCCAACACAAACATTTGTAAACTAATTTAAATATATTAGTTTTCTAGTAGTTTGTCGCAATATTTTAATTATTTATTATTTTATAAATATCATTTCCGGTTTTACTTTGTTATCTTGTTAAAAGCCGAATTACTCTCCCATACACCGAAAACAAGAAGAAGATATTATTCTCTATAAAATGGCTAAAGTTGCCATATCTATTCAAAATATTTCGCTTTTTTAACTTGGCCGCACCTAAGTTTAGTTCTGCTCAGCCAGAAATACTCAATTTTAATGAGGAGAAGAGAGACATATTTTGTTGCTCTCTTTCTTTTGAGTGAAACAAGATTTACTTTGTTAACTACTTTGTTATGTTCACGGAGATCAATTTTAAGTTAAACAATTTTACATTTTTTTTTGACATAACTTCATTTTTTATCGATAACTTTTTAAAAATTCTTGACAGTTTGCTATTTATCGTAATACAGCTGAACTCTTTGCACTTGGTAAATTTTTCTATTACATTATATTTGTACTGTTCACCAAAACTTGAACAATGCATTAAAAATGTAGTGTCATATGGGCTTAAGGGGCCAAAATAAGGACATCCTCCGAACTTTGACTATATGTGGCGTATAGCTAAGTACTTAAGCTTCATTTTGTTTTACAATTTATTTCAAACTTAAGTTTTTTTTTAGAACAAAATTTGAAAAATTAAATTTCTATTGAACTTCACTCATTTTTTTCTTTTGGCTAAGGGGCCAAAATAAGGACATCCTCCGAACTTTGACTATATGTGGCGTATAGCTAAGTACTTAAGCTTCATTTTGGTATACAATTTATTTCAAACTTAAGTTTTTTTTAGAACAAAGTTTGAAAAATTAAATTTCTATTAAACTTCACTCATTTTTTTCTTTTGGCTAAGGAGCCAAAATAAGGACATCCTCCGAACTTTGACTATATGTGGCGTATAGCTAAGTACTTAAGCTTCATTTTGGTATACAATTTATTTCAAACTTAAGTTTTTTTTAGAACAAAGTTTGAAAAATTAAATTTCTATTGAACTTCACTCATTTTTTTCTTTTGGCTAAGGGGCCAAAATAAGGACATCCTCCGAACTTTGACTATATGTGGCGTATAGCTAAGTACTTAAGCTTCATTTTGTTTTACAATTTATTTCAAACTTAAGTTTTTTTAGAACAAAGTTTGAAAAATTAAATTTTTATTGAACTTCACTCATTTTTTTTCTTTTGGCTTAGGGGCCAAAATAAGGACATCCTCCGAAGGTTGGCTATATGTGGCGTATAGCTTAGTACTTAAACTTCATTTTGGTTTACAATTTATTTCAAACTTAAGTTTTTTTAGAACAAAGTTTGAAAAATTAAATTTCTATTGAACTTCACTCATTTTTTTCTTTTGGCTAAGGGGCCAAAATAAGGACATCATCCGAATTTTGACTATATGTGGCGTATAGCTAAGTACTTAAGCTTCATTTTGGTTTACAATTTATTTCAAACTTAAGTTTTTTTTAGAACAAAGTTATAAAAAATAACTTTCTATTGAATTTCACTCATTTCTTATTTTGGCTAAGGGGCCGAAATTAGGACTTCCTCCGAAGGTTGGCTATATGTGGAGTATAGCTGAGTACTTTAGCTTCATTTTGGTATACAATTTATATTTAACTTGAGTTTTTTTTAGGACAACGATTAAAAAAAAAGTTGGTAACGAATTTTTTAATTTGACCAGGTTTTCCAATAAGTTTGTTGAAAGCCGAAAAACATCGCCCATGTAATATTCGGTTATATGATGTTGCCATATAAATTAACATGCACTTAGTTTCAGGGATGGAAAGTAGATTTATTTTTATATATTATCCAATTTTTTATACTTATATTATTGTTATAGTTAGAACGTATAAACGCGCTATTTTTAGCGTGCTGAATTGAATTTAAATTAATGCATATCTTAGAAAAAATATTATATTTATTGAAACAAACTAAATAACTACATATTAAATATTAAATTTGATTCGGGTTTAAAAAGTAGATACTTACAACTATTAAAAAAATTTAAGAAGCTTAAAATGATCATAAAATTTAAACATTTCGTTACCTAAATTTTTTTTTATAAATTAAGTTATTTCAATAAATAAAAATTAATGATTATTTATTTTTTTGAGTTTATTATTAAAACAAAACAATAACATAACAGTTCTTGAACTAAAACGAGCAAACAAAAACATAATTCATAACTATGTTATACATATTTTTTAACTAAAACATACTTATGTATTTATTAAAAAATAAACTGCGTGATCATTTTATTTCAATTGTTTAAAGAGATCTAATAAAATAATCTTTTCGAAAAACAATTGGCTAATTTGGCACTTTTCTTTAGTTTTGATAAAACTTGATATCGAAAAAAATATCTCAATTATCGCAGATGTTGGAGAAATCGAAAGCAACCCATAGTACAAAATTTCTAATTTTCAGTCCTTTTACTGGTTTTCTCTAAACATTTAAAATCTTCAATAATGCCTTTAGAGACCTGTTTTAATTTTTAAAAATTTTTAAAACTTCTAATTGTTTCGGTTAATTTTGTTGTTGTGTTACTATCGAGAGTTTCTTCTGTTGGCAGGTTGTCATTTAACTTATCCTGGCAAAGCTAAGCACCGAGCATTTTAAAAAAAAATTTTTTTTATTTACTTTTGTTTTAATTTTTAAAAATTTTTAAAACTTCTAATTGTTTCGGTTAATTTTGTTGTTGTGTTACTATCGAGAGTTTCTTCTGTTGGCAGGTTGTCATCTAACTTATCCTGGCAAAGCTAAGCACCGAGCATTCCTCAATTTCTGTTTTTGTACAATATTTTAAGAATGAATTTCTTGAAGGAAATATATTTCTAAACACAACGTTTTTGGTGAACTTTGGTATAGATAACATTGTAAAATTGTACATGATTGCATTTAGAATGCATTTAAAAAAGCGAGTTGGTTTGCAAATGCCGTTTTGGAACTCACCCATAATTAAAAACACACAAAAATGATTATAAAACTTAACACATATCGTTACCTTAAACGCAAAAGGCCGAATTGAATATTTTTCAGGAAAAACAAAAAACTATTTAAAATGATAAATTGTATTAAACTGTTTAAAATTTTTTTCTTCTATTTTTCTTGCTTGTGTTGAGTGACATTTAATTTCTTATTTTTGTTTTAAAATCAATTATCGCATTGAAAGATCTCTCAACTTCTGCATTTGGTGATTTATATTTTTATTGAATTTTAAATAACAAAAATTCATCTAAAGCCAAAAGAAAAAAATGAGTGAAGTTCAATAGAAATTTAATTTTTCAAACTTTGTTCTAAAAAAAACTTAAGTTTGAAATAAATTGTAAAACAAAATGAAGCTTAAGTACTTAGCTATACGCCACATATAGTCAAAGTTCGGAGGATGTCCTTATTTAGGCCCCTTAGCCAAAAGAAAAAAATGAGTGAAGTTCAATAGAAATTTAATTTTTCAAACTTTGTTCTAAAAAAAACTTAAGTTTGAAATAAATTGTATACCAAAATGAAGCTTAAGTACTTAGCTATACGCCACATATAGCCAACCTTCGGAGGATGTCCTTATTTTGGCCCCTTAACAAAAGAAAAAAATGAGTGAATTTCAATAGAAATTTATGAGTGAAGTTTAATAGAAATTTATTTTTTTTTAAACTTAAAATATATATTTTTAAGGAATCCAACACAAACATTTGTAAACTAATTTAAATATATTAGTTTTCTAGTAGTTTGTCGCAATATTTTAATTATTTATTATTTTATAAATATCATTTCCGGTTTTACTTTGTTATCTTGTTAAAAGCCGAAATACTCTCCCATACACCGAAAACAAAAAGAAAATATTATTCTCTATAAAATGGCTAAAGTTGCCATATCTATTCACAATATTTCGCTTTTTTTACTTGGCCGCACCTAAGTTTAGTTCTGTTCAGCCAGAAATACTCAATTTTAATTAGGAGAAGAGAGACTTATGGCGTTTTCTTTTCTAAAAAAAAGTGTTGCATAAGTGTTACATGTAATTTGGCAACATTTTTAAATGCTCCCATAATTTTTAAGAAGTGCTGCATATTTTACGTTTACAAAAGAACACAAATTTCGGCATAAAACAATAAAGTACAATTAGCGTTTTCAATTTTAAGTGCTTTTTTACCGGTAATTTTTAAATAAAAAAAATGGGTAAACATTACTGATTTAAAATATACATAAACAAACCAAAAAAACTCTAATTTGGCGGAAAGTTTTAACACAAAATACATTATTGGAAATAAAATGACCGAAATTAACTGCAGCAATTTGGATGAGTTTGTTGAAGTAGAATTCCTTGAATCCCCAACAAATTACAAGCAAATCCAAGCAAAACATAATTTTTTTGCTCATGCAAATAAAATGTTAAAATCTCTTTTATTAGTATGGACAGATGGAGAAACGAGGAAACTTTTGGATCTTTACGCTGCTTATATGGTTGAAGTCGGGCCCTTAAAGCAGTTCCGAACAAAAAAAAATATGTGGGCCAAAATTTCATCAATGATACCGGAAAAGACACCAAAGCAAAGGGCTGATTTTTTAAACAGTGATTAAGTCCAAAAATAAATTTCCTATGTACATACGTGTAGCATTTTAAGACATCTTCGCCAGAATCCCCTAGCAAAAAAATATATTAGGGTCCTTCCAAGTGCACATAAATTTGGCAAATCTTTACCTATAAATGAAAGTTTCAGTATCCGTGAATCGTGAATTTTACTGGGAACTCCTGTATATACATCTAAAAATCGCAGCTTTGAATCGCAGATTCCTTGAAGAGTAATTGACACAGTGTCATGCCTATTTGCGTAGGTGGAACGAATTTTATGTTTAGGAGTTCTTACAGATACGTAGCTTCCATCAACACACCCCAAAACATTTGGAAAACCAGATATCTTTAAAACAAATTTGATAAAAATGTGTTTCTTTAAAATAATATTTACTGTATTCCCTACCTTTTGAAATTCATTGGCCACTGCTTCTTTCTCAGCGTAAGTTTGTGGAAATTTTATCACTTCAGGGGCTACTTCTTCCAATAAAAATTTTATAACTTTTTGAATGGACGTGTGAAGATTTGACAATGACATGTCAAACACATTTGCCACTTCTCTAAAGGTAGTTTTGTTGCCACTGAACCTGAAATAAAGTTTATGCTTTAGGAATATTATTTTAAATATGTACAAATATATTTTACCATAAAAATGAAAGAACTTGTTTTTCTTCGCTTGTCTGTTTTCTTCCTCCCTGATATTTCCGGACAATATTCCAATTGGAATACCTTTCTAATAGGTACTGTGTGCTTTTTCGGGTTAGTCGTAAATTGTTCATAAACTGAAAATAAATAAACAAATAAAACATGTTAAATTTTAAATAAAAACATTTGAAATATTTATGTTTGCTTACATCGTTTTCTGAGTATTGATGAATTACATTTTCAACAAAGTCCTTAGCTCGCGGCAAAAAGTTTCTTCTAAGCAACACTGCAAATATTTCTTCATCTTTATCTGATGACGAAGATGATTCCAACAAATATTGTATCACAACATTTTTTGCTTCCATATCAACTACAAAAACTATATACATATGTAATTATCACGAGAGACGCACTACAAAAATAATTTATTTTTCAGAATGAGAAATCCAGCTGTTAATCTAGCGTAAGGTAAATTACTACAGGTGGTGGCAAGATACAACAAAACCACAACAAAACTTGCCACCACCTTGTACTGAATTCGCTTTAATCTAGTGCTGCACTCATGGTGGAATAAGCAGGTGGCATCGTTACGGCAACAAATACAACATTACAACAAAAATGGAAATTACATCACCGTTTACGTCAAAAAATACATTAAACAAAAATCAAAGCGTGCCGCTGAATGTAATGAAATAAATAAATTTTTAGCCAATTAATTATGGTCAAAATCTTATTTATTTTAATTTAAAATTATCAAAAACTTTAATAAAATACAATAATCACGGCACAAAACGTGGACTTTTTGTAAACATAAACAAAGGTTAGGTTAGGTTAAGAAGGGTTATGTGCCCAAGGGCACACTTCCACCCGGAGACCGGTACGGTCCATTGTGAATCCCTTCGATAAAAAGAAAGAATGTAGAAAAGAGAGAAGTAAAGAAAAGAAGTATAGGATGATAGAAAACCAGAAAATTAGAAAATTAGTAGATGCTTGTGAAAAACAATTTCCCTCTCTACAGTCCCCTCAACAGAAACAACCGCACTATTTCCCTGACAAACCCTAGTAGATCAGCCGGATTACATCCAGCGATGCACCCCAGTTCGTCGTGAAACCTTTCTCCCAGCCACTTCCGTCTGAGACCCTGCATCCTAGGACAGTGGCATAGTACATGCTCGACTGTCTCCAGCTCCTCTGATTCATCGCATAATCTGCAGAAGTCCGGTATGGTGCTGTCCCATTTTCTCGTAAAGGTCCTAACAGGACAATGACCCGTCAAGAACCCAAAAGCGTTCTAAGACCACCCCTATCCAATCCCAGTAGAACCCTGGTTGCCCCCGCGTCCAATCTGGGCCATAGTGCCCTAGACACCCTGCAATCCACTCTGTCCCCCCAGGATCGGTTAACGTCATCACGGAACTTTTCCCTTATCACACCAAAGTAGTAACATGGGGGAGGCTTTACCCCCCTGTCCCTTACCACTAAGTCCATATTCGAACCCGCCCTCGCCAGTTCGTCCGCCACCTCATTTCCATCAACCATGCAGTGTCCGGGTACCCAACACAGCCTTACATTGAATGCCTCCATGAGTTCCCTGAGAGCATTTCTACACCTAGCGACCAGGCGCGATCGCACCGTATAATTTGTCAATGCCCTAAGCGCAGCCTGACTATCGACGTAAATTGTCACCACAGATCCATCCACGATGTGTTCCAGTATCACCTCCGTCGCCCTCCAGATCGCTAGGATCTCAGCCTGGAAGACACTGCACTCATCGGGGAGTCTGAATGACCTTTTCACATCGGTGTCCGCAAAAAAACATAAACAAAACTTTGACATAAACCTAGACAAACAATACAAGAGCAAAAAATCGTCATCTGGCGTAGTGCTGCCACCTGTTTATTTCACCATGGCTGCACTCATGCCCCTTTAATTAAAATGAGTGTTAAACATGTAGCATTTTTTTTAATTTTAAAGGGAACATCATCAGAAAAGAACGCTATACACTTTTAAAATATCACATGTTTTTCAGAAAAGAACATAAAAAAATGTAAAAGGCAGAATAAATGCAGAATTTTACTCAGAAAAGAAAACGCCATTATTCTGTTGCTCTCTTTCTTTTGAGTGAAACAAGATTTACTTTGTTAACTACTTTTTTATGTTCACGGAGATGCATGCAAGTGCCAAATTTCCACTCGCATGCAATTTTTGCTGCCAGTGGAGCTGCCATTGCGAAAAATGTGAGTGTATTAGTAAAAAAGTGTGAGTGTATTGAGCTTTTCGAACTGGCAGTGGCATGTGTAAATGCTAGGTTAATGTTACCTACCATCTTGCGACTTTGCCCAATTTGACGTTTTTATTCCTTTAAAGATTCCGACATTGTTTTGCGTTTGTAAACAAACCCTAAATGAATTTTACTACAAATTATTTTTTTAATAAAAAATTAAAGAAAAAAGAAAGTAAATATTAATGAAAAACGGTTACCGGTTGTGTTATTTAAATAATTTCTTTTTATACCCTTCACCACAGGTGGTGAATAGTGTATATATAAGTTTGGCATTCCGTTTGTAATTTCTATAATATTGATGTTAGACTCTATAAAGTATGTATATTCTGGGTCCTTATGAGGAGCGAAGTTGATTTAACGATGTCCGTCTGTCTGTCTGTCCGTTAAAATGGATTTTCCGAAGACCCCATATATGATGGGGGCCAGGTTATTATACATTTATGTCACATATGGTCCGGAATTGTTTGCTATTGAAATTCAGCAAGATCGGTCCACAAATGGCTGAGATATGAGTAAAAAACCACGACTGCCTCAAATTTTTTCCTTTAAATGTCCAATTAGACCTGACATTACCATACCAACACTGTATTACCAAAACGACATAAGCATACCATACCAAGGCGGATTAACTACAGGTGGTGTCGAAACGGCATCTGATTGTGACAGTTCGGGCTTATTTGTTTTGATTTGTTAGTGTTTTGCTAATAATGGTTGACATTTCGAGCTAATGGCACTAACAATGCAATGCAAAAAACCCTATGTTGTTTCAGTTGTTTTTGGATTGTTGTAGTTCCGACACCACCTGTTGTTGAATTCGCCTTGTACCATACAAACCAATTCAATTTTGGTTTCTACGGTCATACAGTGGCTATGGTAATACAGTGTTGCTAATGTGGTTTATGTTGTTGTTTTTTTTATACCCTTCACTACAAGTGGTGGATTTTATTTGTAATGTGTTTAATTTTACGCAAACACATACACATTAATGCATGTATGTGATATGCCGGTCAAATTAAGAAACAAACTGATAGACTCAATATATTTTAACTTAACGCTTCTTCAGTAAAAGCATTCGTAGCCGAGTTGTTAAGTTCTCTCCTGAGACTGATGATATTGCCAGTTCGAATCCCAAAAAGAATTGTTTTTCATTTTTTTTAATTTAATTTTTTTATGTTCTAAAAAACGATTTTAAGATTATAAAACGAATTTCAAACATCAACTTTGGCAAAAGAGGAAACGGGCTTAGGTACTAATATAAATTTTTTGTTTTTTTTTTATATTCTTCGGCATGGCGAAATGAAAAGTTGGCGTGGCTCAATTAATATTTATTAATACCTATCCAAAGAACGTTATTTATGTATGTATATAACTTTTTGTTCTTATCTCATCATGATGAAGGGTATATAAGATTCGGCATAGCCGAATATAGCAGTCTTACTTGTTTAATATTAAGTTCATATTTTTTCTTTTGCTTCAGATTCAGTACATAAGAGAAAAAATCAACAAAAAAAAACCGTACATATACTTTTATATATACATAATAAACTTTAATCTTTTTTTAAATCCTTGAATTCATTCTATTATTTGAACCGAGACAAAATTGTATTAATATTTAAATTGAATTTAATTAAGTTAATTATTTCAAAATAATTTAATTCCGTATATATTTATAGTTACAAAGAAACATAAATTTTATTAAAAGCTAAATTTGAGTTCATTATGTCTTAAAAGGGTCAATATTTTGCTGTCTAGAATTTAACGTTGCATTAGGTGTCTCTTCATTCTCTTTTATTTTGCGGAAGCAGCCAATGGCTAATTGAACCGAGAACAGCTTCATAAGGGTTTTGCTAGCCAATTTCACTAAGAACTCTTCTATAAAAAAATTTTAATATACATTTTCTCAAAAATGAATAATTTGACATTGGCCCTTTTAGCACCAAGCTGCAAATATAACAACAACAATGTCAAAAAAATTACATATATTTAACTCGCGATATATTTTTAGATTGCTCCTTATTACACAACAGGCCGAAAACTTTTAAATCGCAATTAAAAAAAAACTATTTTATAAAGTAGCAAATGAAAAATAACGGGACAAAATAAAAACTTGCATATTTAAATACATACAGAATATATCAGCAAATTTTAAAAGATGAACGAAATTCATTTTGTACATTCCATACACTGCCCTCATACACTTTGTAAGCTAGAATTTGTTGAACACAAAGTGTAACAAACTTCATTGAAGAGATGTGTTGTGGTATGCAAAGTTCGCCCCTGGGATAGCTGTATTGTCCCCGATATCATATTGATTAAAGTTATACTACTTACTGAGATTTAACTTAGTGAGCACATTATCTGGTATAAGAGAATTATTAGTGAGCGCAATACAGCAATAAGAGTTCTTATGTACGTACGGTAATTAATATGTATGTATGTAGGAAGCAAAATACATGAGCAAGCAAAGTTACAAACAGAACATATTAAAGGGCTATTAGACACGCATACTTGTCTTAAGACATGTATGATGGCATACTTTGGGTTTAGCTATTACACTGTCGAACGCTGCCCTACAAGAAATGGATGACCGAAACTAAAAAAAAAAAAATTTTTACTAACACACTTGCAACAATTTTACATTAGTTGTACCACTCTAACACATATGTTAGAGTAGAACAACTAAAAACACGACAAAAAATGCCAATTTTTTTTTATAAATTTTTGTCATACGCCTTACTGGCTAATATTTGTTAATTGTTTAAATTTAATACTGCAAAATATTTCATTAATTTTTCAAGCCATGAGACATGCTGGAAAGGAGCCCTATCCCTTAATTTATGTCGGCAGCAAAGAACTTGGAGCTGCAGAAAAATATGAGGTTGCAGGTAAGTCACAAATAAAGAAAATCCAAAAGATTTGGTTACGTTAAAGTTATAAAAATGCCGATAAAGAAAAACGCGAAGCTGAAGATGCGGAAAAACGTAAACAAAATTTGGATGAAGCCAAAAAGATTGTCACATCCGAAGATCCCAGTTGGTCAGCTGCCAAGAAAATTCGCATATTTGAAGTTGTCGAAAATTGACAGAAACGTTAAAATCTAAGGCTGGGTACATCGTTTAAGACGTCAAGGCAAAGGTTTAATTTTTACAACATTACGGATTTTTACAATGTTTGGTACAATTGTTTGGTACACTAAAACCTGTGCCAGAAGGCAAAGCGGTAAGTAAGTTTTGTGAACAATATTGCAGAAACTAATTTTTTTGTTTTAGGCACCAGGTGGACATGAATTGCACGTAGATTACTGGGAATTAATTAGTTTGGCTCCTGCTGGGGGTGCTGAACGTATTCTTAATGATGATGCTCATCCCGATGTTATATTATGATTAGAGGCGAATACACTTCCAAAATTTTAAAAATTAATTATTATTATTTATTATTATTTATTATTTTTTATTATTTTAAATATAGACAAAAATATGTATGAGAATTGAATGAGATGAATTGTGTTTTATTTAAGCTAAAAATACGTCAACAGTGACGAATGTATCCATCAGTACTGACTAGTCAGCTGTGCCCGGTTTATACATCAGTACTGATGTTTACAGAGTATAAGAGTAAACAACTCAGCTATATATTTTATCAACCACAAATTTCAAAGGTTAAAGAGGGATGCAAAATCACACGTATACAAAAGTTTCCATCAGTTTTTTCACGTTGGCCTTAAGAAAATGATAGAAACTTTGTTCTACGCAATGATGGATATTCGCGACAGCAATGCCAGTCATATTATAGGTCAAATGACTGTCACTGTTCTGGTAGGGTGACGGCATACTTCAGTACACAGAAATTTTTGAAGCGAAAACATGGCAACGAAGCGGAAAGTTGTGGCGGCTATGGTTATCAACGAAATATTATTACAAGAGGAGGAAAAGGAAAATATGGGTAAAGGAATGGTTGGGAAAAAGAAACAAATTTTCCCTACCAATTTATTAAGGGAATTAGAAGCAACCGCTCCTGAAGACTACCGAAATTTCTTAAGAATGGATGACCGTATTTATGAGGAGCTGCTGCAGAAAGTGGCCCCTTTAATTGTAAAGCAGGACACACAGATGAGGGTAGCTATTTCGCCGCATGAAAGATTATCTACCACTTTACGTATACGTTTGCATTAATTTTCAATTGTTTGTTGTGGTACAGATCTGATTTTATTTGCCACAATTGTGGGAAGCTTTTATATTTTTCAATAAACTCTTCCCAGAAAATATTATTATAAAAAAAATTTTTTTAAATTTGCGATATGCACACAGCAGCGGCAAAAAGCTAACTGAATTTTTGTATGAAGTATGACGAACACGCTATTACCCCACGTTTCCACATGCAAGTAATTACTTGCAAGTAGTGTATGCGTATTAATATCGAAAATCAGAAGAAATGTCAAAAAAACACAACAATTTTTTGAGTGGCTACACAGCACAGTGCAAGTTCATTTTTAAAATGTCGTCAACAAGTAAACTTCTAGCAAAAATTGCCGTATTAAACGAATTAAAAAAATTAAAAAGAGAATGTGAAAAAAAATGTGGAAAAAGAAGGTTTTGGGTTTCTGTTTTCTGTCCATCTTGATGAAAAAATTATGTTTATTTTATAAAATACTAGCTGACCCGGCAAACGTTGTTTTGCCATATAACTTTTTTCTTTCAGATGTTACAGTGTCTGCGTGCCAAATTTTAAGAAAAGCGGTTGATTGATTAAGAAGATAATAAAAATTACAGTCTATAGTTCTTTCCAGATGTTACACAATTCGCCTGTCAAATTTCAAGAAAATCAGTTGATTAGTTAAGAAGATATAGCAAAGGGGAGCTTTTACTCCTCTTGCTCTATTTCACGCCCTAAATAATAAAAACTATAGGCTATAGTACTTTTCAGCTGTAACACTATTTGCCTGCGAAATTCCGAAAAATCGGTCGATTAGTAAAGAAGATATTGTGAGGGGGAGCTTTTGCCCTTTTTGCACTATTTCACATTCCACTCCCTATTTCCTTTCAGATGTTACAGTGTATGCATGCCGAATTTTAAGAAACGCTGTTCATTAGTTTAAAAGATATAGGGAAGGGGAGCTTTTACCGCTATTGCCCTATCTCACGCCCTATTCTCTTTTTTTCAAATGTTACAGTGTCTGCATACCAAATTTTAAGAAACCCGGTTGATGGGGAGGGGGAGCTTTTACCCCTATTGCCCTATTTCACGCCCTAAATAATAGTTATTTACAGATGTTGCACTATTTTCCTGCAAAATTTCAAGAAAATCGGTCGATTTGTTAAGCAGATTTAGGGAGGGGGAGCTTTTACCCCTCTTGCCCTATTTCACGCCCTATTCCCTATTTTCTTTCAAATGTAACAGTGTCTGCATGCCAACTTTTAAGAACACCTGTTGATTAGCTAAGAAGATATAGGGAGGGGGAGCTTATGCCCTATTTTGCGCCCTCTAGCGATATAAAATATACTCTACGACCTATACCTATACCTAACATATACACATACAAAATTTCATAAAAATCAGTGAAGCCGTTTCGGAGGAGTCTTAAATGGAAGGCATTTTGTTGATATTTGTATGGGAATAATATATAGGAAAATCTAAATACCATATCTCCGGAACCACTGGGCCGATTTCGTGCAAACTTCACATAAACCATCTACAGACTTTCCCTAACGTACCCTTAAATGTTGGTTGAAATCAGTCCACCCGTTTTCGCAGTTAGTGGTGACACCAAAATGTACACTTCTTTTTATATATATATATAATAAACATCTGCATGAAACTTAATAATGATGTTCATGAAACCTTCATTATAATTTTGTGTTCGCTTCATTCGTATTCAGTAAGATGAAATACAATGAAATGAAAGCAATGAACACTCGATATTTAAGAGACGAATAAGATGAAATTAGTTTATTTGCTTATACAAGAGAATATGAACATTAACAACCATGAAACAGAACAACCATTGAACAAATCTCGAATAAGTTCATGGAAAAACAGTATGATTTAAATGTCAGTGTTGCCAGTTGTAGAAAAATAAAAACATAAGAAAGTAAAAAAAAAAAAAAATGAATTAACCATGAGGGGTAAATGCAACAAGTTTAAGAGATACATTAATATTGAAATAATAACTCAAATTTATTTTTGTTTTCAATGTAAATTTTCAATAAAATTAAAGATATTTAATTTTATTTTCAAAAACATTCACTAACATTAAAAAATGTTCGGCAATATTTTTGTCTTAAACAGAAAAAAGTAGATAGCTAATAAATTCAAAATGCTTAACAATCTACAGATATTATTATAATGAGAACTAAAAAATGAGATAATTCGTGGTTAAAATAAAAGTGAAAAATTCTAGGCAAAAAAGTGTCATATACATCATCCAGCACGATCAACATCCATCGTTTTCATATTATGATGTAAAAACATAATTTGTTCGACTGACGCTGTATTCCACCCAATGACGCAACATTTTTCGCAAAGTAAATTTCTTGCTGACGAAAACACCCGTTCTGAAGAGGCACTGCTAGCTGGTGTGGCGAAAATTTTGCAGCTTACCTGGTATAAAAGAGGAAATTTTGATTTATTTATTTCCCACCATAGTAACACATCAAAGCTATTATGAAATACTTCATGGAAAACAACCACGTGGTCAGACTCCTAAGACACTTACAAAACTAACAATTAAATTTCTCATAAACTCATTCCTCCTTTTGTTTTTCATCTTTCACCTAAAAATGTGTGTGTTTTTTATGAGTTCGTTTCATTTCAGGGCCGTGTACAGTAAATTACAATACAATTAAATCTTGCCATGTTTCAAAGATTTGTATTATTCAAAAATGCAAATGAGAAGCAAAAAAAAAACAAACATATTTTGCATTTTATTTATTGTTTATATTCCAAATATGTATACTATACATATATGTATGTGCATAGGTATATCTACATATGTGTTAAAATTTACATTACACATGGGCAACGCATGCAAATAATTATATGAATTTACTGAAGTGGCAACATTGCTTTTGAGTATTAATAAAAATAAATGAGAGAGAATGAAAACTATGAAACAAAGCCCGTTTCAGTGAACAACCTATGTGTGTTTACGATATGAAACGAAATGTGTTCATAGCAGCATGAATAAAACAACAGTTTGTTCGGTAATCACAATTTTATTCGAACACGACTTTCAGTGAATAAGCATTTCAGTATGTTCATGAATGAAGTTGTTCATGCAGCCCTTTAATATATAAGAAGATGTGACTACAGTATTGCCGTAGTGGCGATTCATAATGTTACAGAGAAAATATTTTAATTAACAATTTTTTTTTTTCAAAATGCTTAAAATTCATGATTAAAATTACCATTTAGATGCGTTGTTGTATAGTTGTGCTTTTTTTATTAGTTATTTTTTATAAATACACAGAAAATCCTCTATAAACATAACTTTTATTTTACTAAGTACTAGAAGATTGATACAAAAGTCATCCACGGCAACACTATTTCTTCATTTGTCATTTTACTTGCGACAAGTGTCAAAAATTTACTTGCAAGCAAATTCTGTTGCAAGTTGAGCTGCAAGTACGAAAATGTGATGGTGTTAGTAAAAAAGTGTGAGTATTGAGTTTTTCGAACTTGTACTTGCATGTGGAAACGCTAGGTTAGATGAGTATGTTGGTATGCGACAGACATCAGAAATTCAAAAATTTTTGAAAACCAACATACATGTCTGACATACTCGACATACATGCTATTACACAGTGAGTTTTGGTATGCCATCATACATGTCTTAAGACAAGTATGCGTGTCTAATAGCCCTTTTAAGTATGTTTTACTTTAAGAAATCCGTTACGGTTTACAATAAATGAAACTCACATTGTAAAAATTTTTGCTAAATACACCACGGCCTAGGTTGCCGTCAACAGCGCCATATTTTTTTTTTTGATCAGCTGTTGTGTTAAAATTGTTATTAAATAAAATAAATTTTGGCAAAATGGGAAGTGAAATTGAGATTTAAAAAGAATTTATGGAATTCATACATAAGTACATATTCCTTACATATGTATTTATGTAAGAATTCCATAAATTCTTTTTAAATCTCAATTTCACTTCCCATTTTGTAAACTTTTATTGTATTATTCTTTTATTAAAAAATAAAATATGATTTGTCATTCATGGCCATCAATAACAGCTAAATTTTTTCACCACACATGCGACGCATACAAAAGTAGAAAGTAAACCTACTTTGATGCGTTGATACGTGTTTGCATTCTGTGCATTTTGCTGTGTAACTTGTCACAAACAATTACGCTGATTCTACTTTTTTGTCAGATGCATAAAAAGGACAGACGCATAAACGCATGGTGTGGACCTTCAGCTTTATAAAAAAAAACAAAATTCAAATAATTCCGGTAAGCTTAAAAAAAAAAATTGTGAGAGAGAAGTGGAACTACCTTGTTTGTGTATTTGTATCATAAAAGTAGTAGTGAGGTCACTTTATTAATACATTTTTAATTCAATATAAGGTCAGTTTGTTTACTTTTCCAGTAAAATCCAGTAGCTAAGTAAATTTTATTTTTGCACAAAAAAATAAGCGAATATAAAAATTGCAAAAACTTGCAGGTTAATCCAAACAGATGATCTTTAAAAAGATTAGTGTTGTAATATCGTGTTCAGATATGCACCTTAATTGAGTTTTACGAAATAAATGACATTATTGAGCTAAATTATCCATATAAAATTGCAATTTAGTTATTGCTCAATAGATACGAAATTGTTATAAATATTGAGTAAAATTAAAATTCGACCCTGTCACAAGAGTGTTTAGTGAACAAACACAACTTACTAAACAAAGTGTGTCGAGGATCGATCGTCTGATGATTTCGATGACCATTTGATCGACCTCGACTGAGCAGCATCGGCCTCGGATAAGCTGCCATGTAAAAACGGCCTTAGCCGTACTTACGTGTCGCCAAGCTTTTCTCGGCAGTCTTCGACTAGATAAAACCCGAGCAGCAGCCTTCAACAATTAACAAATTAAATTAAACATAAACATCAAAATTAAAACAAATAACAAACAGTGAATTCAAAATTTATTAAAACCTCATAAGTTTGAACAACTACAACAAACACAAAGGTGTGGAAAGTACGAACAATTAAACAGACACATAAGCCTAAACAAACAAGAACAATCAAACAAACACACAAATTTCAACAAGTAAAATCAAAACCAACAAAAACAATTTTTAAACCAAACAAACCACAAACACTGAAATAAACCAATTTACTATTTGCCATAAATAAATAAGTGTTTTTATAAAATTAAATCACATCTTCTGCTTTCTTTACAAGCAACCATTGCAAGTAAATACATTCAATTTCTTTATGGAGTAAACAAATATGCAAAATATTTATGAGACTCACTGTATATTATGGTTTTAAGTAACATTCGACAAACGATTTTCGGTGGCTATCGAAGATCGACCATCGAATGTACATTTTGTATTATGGATTGAAAGCACGAAAATTTCGTTGTGCATTGAATTTTTCAACGAAAACAAATTGAAAATGTAAATATTTGTAATTTTTTTGTGTTAGTATACCAAATACCACATTCGTAATCAGTTTTGTTAATTTAATGCAAGTCCAATGCCGTAAACAGCTATTGGGAAGGCTCGTTTTACTTATGGAACAAAAAAAACTAATAAATTCTGAATTTTATTCAATTTTTTTCGATTTTTTTTTTTTTTGCAGATTATGAATAATAAATGATATGAATAAATAATGACGTTAAAAATAATGACAGTTACCAACACTTAACGTTGCCAAGCTTGCTTTTCCTTCTTCCTTAATCGTTCATCGTGCAATGCGCATGCTGTTTGCCAAAATACTTAAATAAAAACTCGGTTATCACAATACCAATATTATTTTTTATTTTTAAATTTAGTGCACAGAAAAAATTATTGCTGAATTATTTTCAAACAAACGCTTGTTTGAAAATTTTTTTAATTTCTACAAATTTGTTTACTGATTCAATTAATATTTTTGTTTGATTTTTATTTTAACCAACAGAAATGTTGACAACTATTCAAAAATATAATATACGCGTTATTGGTTTCAAGTTTTTATAATTTTGTATGAAATATTTAAAGATCTTTAATGTTGTCGTTTTTTTTTGCATTTTTTTATTTGTTCGTAAGCAACACTTCTTTATGTGAAATTTAAGAACAACAACAAAAACAATCTATACAATCTATTTTTGGACGCTTTAAAAAAGTACAACAATAAGAAAGATGATATAATAGCGTGGCGAGGTTTGTAGTAAAAAAAACAAAAACAATATAAGGTAAAAAAACGTTTCACTCATTTTAAACAACAAAAACATTAGAAGAAACAAAATAATTTTTGGTTGGTTTTAAAGTTGGTAAAAAAGAATGAAAAACAAAATCCCGTATTCAATTTTCTAAAAATATTTAGTTAAATACCTACATCAAATACAAAAATAAAATAATGACGAAAAACATGTCGAGTCGGTCTGCTGCCAAGGCAAGGATACAGCAACAGTGAGTGAAGAAGAAAAACATTGTGTGTATAAACAAGACTTGGTTCAAAAATTATTCCAACAAAAAAATGTGTCTCAAAGCCAGCCGCGCTCCTCTCTGCTCTGTCATCATCTACTTCTACAGTGCTTGCTTGTGTGCGCGTCATTGCTTGTTTGATTCAGCAAAATTATTTGTTTGAAATTTTATTTTATTTTCAGTAAACTATTTGTTTGATTCAGTTAAATTATTTGTTTGAAAAAATCAGGTTTTTTTCAATAAACGAAATGCAAATAAATTGTTTGAATATGCAAATTTGTTTGTAGGACCGAATTCAGACAAAAAATGTTTTGATTCTACAAATTTTTTGTTTGAATTGGAAAAATAATTTTTTCTGTGTGTGACACAATCAAAGAGTGCAGTGATAATAGCAAAGTTATTATAGATAATCAAGCACCATCAACATCGTCTGCGGTGTCTTCGCAAATGGAAGCAACAAGTTTTGACTCTAGACTGACTGACATGCCTCATCAAGATATTGTTGTTTTTGGTTTATCAAGTGATTTAAATGATCTTAGTTTGCCTACTAAATGTGACATTTTAAAATATTATTTTTTTTTAGTGATCGTGCTAAATTTGAAACCAAAATGTTCTCGTATAAAACATTTACTCCTCACGTAACAGATAAATTGTTCCAAATTTGGTGTAAATTAAATATTGAAATCATTAATAGAAGGAGTGTTTTAAAACAATTAACTGGTTTGCTTGATAAATACCAGAAACATGTACAACATAGAAACAACAGAGATGAATTTAAAGCATCTGTTGATTCAATAAACGAATTATTTTATATTGGCAAATGTAATTGCAAATTAAAAACAACAGAATGCTTGTGTGGATTGATTCCAGAACATCTGAAAGAATTTATGATGGACCAGCATAATGATAGAAAATTCACAATACCTGAATATACGGAACACTTTGAAGAAGTAGCTACAACAATACCAACACTTACAACTGGTACCGATGATCCAAGATACGAACCACCTGAACTACACATGGATGAAGATGAAAATGAAGCAACAACAGAAGTTACAGAAGCAACTTTTCTAATGAGACGAGGTAATTATACTCAAAGATACGATGCCTTAAATTTTGCTATGATGTGTGATAGATTCAGTGTTTTAGATAGAGTCGCTTCATGTTTAGCAACTGCTTTATTCGAAGATATAAATTTTAGAGATGTTCATGGTAAGCTTGTTATTATGTATAAATCAAAAGTGGCTAGAGAAAAAGTTAAATCTAGAGATGCAGTGCTTCGTACACGATATACAAATTCTTCCATAACTTCATTCTCTTTCGATGGTAGAAAAGATGACTCATTAACTACAACTATGGTAAAAGAACCGCATTTAGTTGTTCGTCAATTATATGAAGCATTGGACAAAACAGTCACCAGTGGACCACGAGCAGCAAGTGGAAAGTTATTCAAATGTATTCAAGAATGTGAGAAATTGCAGGTATGTAACACTTTATTTTATTTAATATCATCAGTTATTATCATTATTTATTGTCATTATTTTACTTTTTCGATTGGAATAAAGTTAAAATAAAATAATTGCATTTTAATTGATCTAAACATTTAATTTTTCAGGTAGTAGCTCATTTTGATCCAATACCACTGGAGAATATGCGTGCAATGATGGATCATGAACATAAGCTCGAACTATCAACATATGTTAAATATTTATATCAAAAAGCTAAAGCAATTTCGAATGGTATTGTTCCAGTTGATTTAGATAACATCAAACCAAGACCAATTGCACATTCTCGTTGGTTAACCAAAGCAAGTAGATTACTACGATTATATGTTACAACTAATACACCATCGACCAATTTAAAAACTTTAGCAGTTTATATTATACCAGTTTATGTGCCAATGTACTTCAATGTGAAGTTTTATAACTCTATTGTGTACGGCAGTGCACTTTTATTAAAATTTATACGTTAGACACGATACTTACAACCAAACTTTCGTAATATTGTAGATGGTATAATTCAAAACAACTCATACTACGCACATCCAAAAAATATCTTATTAACAATGTTATTTGATGATCGAAAAGCAATACGGGATAGAGCTATCAAAAAGATTTTACACTATCGAGAAAAATTGCACGATCCAACTAAACTCAGAGTTTACAAAAAATATATCTTAAATTTCGATGCTACCGATTATGTCAATATGGTTGATATGAATAACGACGATATATTATTTGAACCAGCATTTACTCAACAGATTCCATATGATCACTTGTAGAATACTTAGATTTCGATGAACCACCACTGGCTGATCCACAAATTCCAATGCACATACAGGAACAGAAAGACATGTACAATTATTAACGAGTGTTTCAAAACGAGTGAAAAGAGTCATAAAGGAGTTATGGCAGTTACATTAGAAAGTCGTAAGAAAACTCCTCGAATGGAAAGTAAAAAGGACCTTAAAAAGTAATATTACCACTTTAAAACATTAAATTGTAGGTCGAGAATATTATTTAAGGCCAGTTTACACGGTAATACAATGTATTACGACTTTGTAGAATCAAAATATTATGAAATTCTCTCCGTGTTTAAAAGAAAAAAATAAAAATCTTTTGTAAGTATAATTCATGTTTACACGGATGGTATCAGTAAAATCAAAAATAATAACAAAAAAACAGATGGTTGCAGTTTTAAATTTTTACAAAAACAACATGAAAATTTCCTGAGTTGATTTTAGTTGTTTTTGTAATTGTATAAAAATGCTACCACCATCAATATACTCCGTTAAAATACACCTCTGGTGTGATGAGAATACATAAGTTTCTAAAATGGTTTAGAAAAAAAGCATTTACCGACCGCTTGTCAGATTTTGTATCCGTATTCTCTCTTACTCAATACATTTTGCTTTTACATGATAAGATTTTTCTCATTCTACATAATTATTCGACAAGTCGTAATACAAAATATTACCGTGTAAACTGGCCTTTAAAAATAAATTGAATTAAAAATGTAAAAATTTTTTCAAATCGATTTTCCTACAAAAAGTAGTTCGAAAACAAAATAGTTGATCGTAATAAAAGTTGTTGAAAATTATCTGAACTTTCATAATCTGCAAAAAAACAAAACCTCGAAAAAAATCGAAGAAAATTCAGAATTTTTTAGTTAAAAGTTCATTTAAAAAAATATGATATCAATATACAGATTCCGAAAGGTGATAAAAATACCTTTCAAACAAGCCCAGATTGAGAAATCTACTATAATTCTATCCGATTTTATGACGAATTTAATTAAATCATTCTATGTATTTATATATGGAAAAATTTCTATTTTGAAATTTTGGGGGGCTCCAAACCCGACTTAGAGCTATGGTCTCTTGAGCAAAATTTCTCAGAATCACTTATAGATTACGTTTTTGCTATACACTTCATCAAAAAAATCGTTCCATACAATTTGACCCGCCCTAATATATATATTTATATATAATGAGTAAGAAAAAATATAAAATTAAAAATAAAAATTTTTATTCCTTTTTCACTTGCTCTTTTCTTTTATGTTTACACCAAAAACTTTCTCTTTTTTTTATTTGATGGCTGCTGAGTAGAGATGGCACTTCGTTTGTTTTTCTTACAGATTGTAGAAAATATTTTCTGCATTTGATGACTCACCCTCTTAAAGCTGGTTCAACTTTAAACCAATTTTTATTTTGACTACAGTGGATTACAAGTTAAAAACATGTTTTTAATTTAAAGTTGTTTTTTTAAAAGAACCGACTTTATTGGTTAACTATGATTATGGGCCACTTATTTTTAGTTTTTGCTGCACTTTTAATTCAGCTTTTGTTCTTTTTATTGTTTTTATTACAATTTGTATGCTTTTTGTTTGCTTTGTCCCAATTTACAATGTGGACATCTCTAGCCGGACAGGCAAACTTCGTCTGCCTGGCAAGAAATTTCCACATTGTAAATTTGGACTTACTCTGGTTTGTTTACTTAATTAAATCAAATGTTTTTGTTTTCTTCTGAATTTTATTAGCGAAAATATGTTATGTAAAAACTGCATGCTCTAAGTCTCTCCCAGTTGATAAACTCTTTTGTAAATTTATTTGTAAACGAACGCATTTTAGTAAAATCCAGTAAAACTTTTTGCAAATTTTGGGTTAAACCATAGTATAATAAGTCCAGGTAAGTTCATTAGGGAGAGTTGTCATTATTTACCCATGTAATGTCAAATTAATTTATTTGATTTTTGACGCTTGTTTTAATTTTTTTCCTCATTTACCTGTGTTTGACGTTATATAAGTTTTCAAATTGAGAACAAAATTACTTATGACTATACCTTGTACTTATTTTACCATGGGGTAAACGAACACACCTATTAATTTTAGATTTTAGAGCGTGACCAGATCTTTAAAATTGTAACTGTTAAATCTGGAACTAGTCATGGCCCAAAAATTTTAAAAATTATTTTGAAACATGGTCAAAATAATAATAAAATTTTTTCAAGATTTTTTTTAAAAATTTATTACCAGTATGAAATTTTGTTCGAAACTTAATATTCACTTGTTCGAACTTGTTTCAAACAAAATTGCAATGAAAGGTAATATTTCTTTATGTGAAGATAATGGATTATATCATCTTCATGATAGGTATACCGAAGGACTGCGGTCAATTGGTTAAGTAGATGAAGCAAAAATTATTGAACTATTGAGGCCTTTTTCAAACGCCAAAAAGAAGGAGGTTTTCAAAACTCTGGAAGAGTCTAATATTTGGTAGGTAGGTAGAAAGGCTGGTGTGAATGAGATTTCACACCTTTACCCAGAGACCAATATGGTAAATTGTGACGCTTTGTTTAGAGATATGTATGTATATAAAGATGGAAAGTAGGTGAAATAAAGAGCGAGAGCATAAGTCAGATAAAAAGATAGATAAGAAAAAAGTTTCGGACCAAGCCCGAGAGAAATCCTACTCAACCCAAATTCGCCCTACGTGCGGCCAGCACCTAATCTCCCGGCACGCAGCCAGGCCATCCCCATTACGAATCCTATCAGATTCTCGAGTCCACAGCACGAGACATCCCCTAATTCACCTTGAATCTACTACCATGCCACCTCAGCCTGCTGCCCTGTAGCCTAGAATGTGCTCCGGGTCCTCACACAACCCGCACATATCCGACAGGTCGGAGCCCATCCTCACCGCCATCCTGCCTATCATACAATGGCCCGTGATAAATCCTATCATGGTCCTAACGCAGACCCTACTCCTGCCCTGCAGCGACTCCGAATCGGACTTCCTAAGCACCTGCCAGAACGTTCGCGATACCCGGCAGTCTGTTCGGTTCCCCCAGACCCGATTGGTCGCGCCTAGAATCCATTCCTTGATCCTTCCAAAATAGAAGCCTATTGGAGGCCTTACAGCCTCCACACTGTAAGGATCCTGAGCACTGTCTCACCAACTCATCAGCCACCTCATTGCCGATTTGTCGCAGTGACCCTGCAGTCGTCACGAAGCCTATATGACATTCTGATGCCCAGATACTCAATATAGACCCCCGCACCCGTGCCCCTCATCTTCGAGCTATTAGTAAAAATATCAAATCCACTAAATAATCTGCCCCTACCTGACCAACTCTCCCTAGAAGGCATTATTACCTCCGGAAACCACCTAAAATCTACCATTGTGCGAACATATCAGTGGAGCTGGCGATCCCAGGCAAAATCCACCAGCCTCAATCTCACCCAGGATCCGCGAGTGACCCTGCGTGACATTCCCCGAGTGACCCTGCGTGACATTCCCCATCAGTCCTAACTCCCTCAGTCTAAGAATGATCCATATCTTCTGCTTCTACATAGAATGACATCCACGGCCGCTTGAGGAGTACTTCTCATGGCACCTGTCATGCCGATTGAAGCACACCTCTGAGCCAAGAGTCTAAAATTACTCAAGCATTTGTTGAATTGATTAAGATTTAACTTTGCAAAACCAAAGTGCTATCCAACCCCAGCGCAAATACATACGTATGCTTAAGTAAAATTTTTACAAGAAATACTTAATCACTCAACGGCCAGAATTTTAATGATGTCTGTGTTAAATAATCTTCAAAGATTAATTCTGTACTGTAAATGGGGATGTGATGGTTCGGTAGGACAAAGTGAAAATAAACAACCATTTCCCGAGGAATATGACATAATTTTTATTAAACTTGTAGATAAAGATAACGGCTATACAGATTGGCAAAACCCAGCATAAATAATTTATTTCATTGTAAATAATAATTATTAAGCCATTTTGTGCCAAAAACTTATTCAAATAATCACCAAAATAAAAAATCTAATCTCTTAACTTCATAAGCATTTTTTTAAGTATCTTACATTTGCTACCAATGAAATTTTATTGCAACTCTACTGTAGCTTAACATGTTAAAAAAATGCAACCTTTGTCCCTTGTAAATATTGGGGCTTAAAAGTCTACGGGATGAAGTTTTCTCTAAGCTAAAGAGCTATTAAAAATGTTAGTTGGTTACAATTAAAACTGATGAGAAAATACATAAAACGACTTTTTTACTTGTCTTAACATATGTATAACTTTTATAAAAAAAAACTCAAAAATGTATTTTAACACAGGATAACGGTGACAGACAGGTCGGTATAAGGACAATAATTGACACGAACAACCACAGCAACCTCGGAAGGCCAACCTGGCAAGTCCAGGCTGACCGGAAGAGGTAAGACAACCCGACCAGAAGCCGGTAGCTCTAAGAATTGCGGAAAGGTACCCTTAAATTTCGCACCAAGTAACTGCAAAAAAGCAATAGCCCTTTCGGTGGAAAAAGCATCAGCCGCAAAACAACAACCAGGAACAAAGCGTCCTTAATTAGCATCGAAGACGATAAACAAGTCCTTCAGTGCCGTGGAAAACGGTTACCTCATGCGGGCTGTCATTGACAGAGGTGCTGAAAATGGTGCTATTTCCCATATTAAGTAGGATTTGGTTTAACAAAAACTGACGTGTGTGTTGATGGTTTGCGTAGATGAGTGCTCAGCGTCGCTATTAAAGCTCGCCATCCTATCATAAGGAGAGGTTTGGAACGTGCTAGCCTCCATGTGGTATTGGTCAGCTAGATACCACGTTGGCCTTGGTCGATTGCCACCATTCCCGCCGAACCATCACAACCTGAGGAGATCTTAAAGATCGTTGAGTGCTGCAACCCTCAACTACCCACACAGGAGAATAGGAGAATGGAAAATAGTGAAGGTCTCAGCCTTGGAACCACTGAGGAAGAAGCTGGGCAAAATCTACTATGGCTTTAGTATGATCATGCTCCGAGTCTACCGAAGTGATAGCAAGGGCAATTTAGCTCCTTCGATAAGTGAGGCCGCACAAACTGATGACAGTATGGCTTGTGGTGATGTATAACCATATTGATATGATCGGAAATTGGATGGTGTCTAATAATTGTTCGCTTTCTGACCATGGAGTGCTATAATAAATAGGAGACAAACGAAATGGGGGATTAAATCCTCCTCTCTGGTTCGGAATCTGTCTAATCCTCAACGAGTCGATGATATTAGAGGGATTAATGCTGCAGTGGATCTGCTTACGGATTCACTTCATCCTGATATTACGCAGGCAAGAAGTGACTGTCGTAGGTTGTTCAATGTGGCTAAGCGCCATGGTAATTGGGCGGACTATAAGTCATCATTGAATAAATTAGAGACTGAGACAAACCGTTTACGTTCAATAATGGCTTCGAGCCCGGATGTCCCGACCTATGTCCGGAAATCGGATGGTTGTTGGACAACGAATAGTCAGGAAGCATTCGAGGTGTTGATTGACACTCACTTTCCTACAGCAAGAGAGCTTGCGGGATCAACTTTGTGAGTCGAAACCCACTCTCATGTCCATTTTCTTGGACTACAATAGCATTAAGTGGGTGTAGAGTGGTCTAGCGGTGGCCATCACGAGGAGAAATTTGAGTATAATGGATCAGTCTATGGAGGCCGCATTGAAGGTACTCAGCACCTGGAACGTCTGGTGCGGGTGTCAATCCGTCTAAGAGAACTGGTACTCTTTACGAGGAAGTACGGGACCGAAGACTTAAGACTTCCGTGGTTAAATGGGACTGAGCTTCAGATCTCTTACAGTGCAAAGTATCTGGGCGTGGTTCTGGATCGTACGCTGTCGTGGGGACTAAATGTCCGGATGAGTGTGGATGGGCGACTCTGTATTACGGGGTTGATGTATGGTAGGACTCCGCTAGATTAGAGCAGGCACCGCGCGATGCTTCAAAAGGTACACACACTGGTCGCGTTAAAGATGACAGGATTAATGCGATCCACTCCTACCAAAACAGATGGCTCTTTGCTCGGCGTAACGGCTGAACAAGGTACACAGCTGGTCGATCCGTGATTATGGACACGCCAGGAAAATGAAATGTTCGATTTTCCCTGATGGGGTGGAATACCCGGAGCACCCCGGAGCCTTTCTTTGTTGTAAGAAGTTTCCATGGACCGGCCTAGGGGTATATACTGATGGTTCGAGGAAAGGTTTGGCGGTGGTTTCTTCATAGAGGAACTGGGTATTATAGTTTCCTTTCGTTTGCCGGATGCATGCAGTGTCTTGCAGGCGGAAATGTCGGCATTAAGGCGGGTGGCTAACTGGCGGGTGGCTAACTACCTGAACTTGTTTGTAATTTTCGAGGATTGCTTGGCATGACGAATTTTTTCTGCGATTTTTGCCTTGAGCGGCCAAACACCACGCCCTTTTGTGTCAATTTATTATACTTCTCTTACTAGTGCTCGCAAGCAAAACGCACGAGTTTCGGAACACCTTAAGAAATCTAGCTTTTTGCAATTTTAAATCGTGCAATTGTCATGAGAAGGCTGATTATCTTAAAACCTTAAACTTATGAGATCAGTTATTAAAATTTTGCAACAGATTAATTTTATCAAGTATGCAAAATAAGTAGATTTTGATGCAAAAAAATCAGTTTTATATGAGTGATTTTATATGTGAATATAAGGCAGAATATGGTAAAATTTTGTATTTATTTGAAGCAAAGTAGAAATGTCTTAAAAGGTGTATTCAAATTGGATATTTGGAATTGAACTGGAATACTTTAAGTCAACTCAGTCTTCTTAAAAAATAAATTTTAAAAATTAACTTCTAACCCAGATTCGTTTTCGATGCGATATAAATTCAACGTTTTCCAAAATTTCAAGTGAATATTTATTTTTTTTTTTAATATTCTAAGTAACTTTTTTTAAAAATTTTCTGATTTTCTTTCGGTATTAATTCAACTATTTTTGCATACTATCCAGCATACATTATTAATTATTTATTTTAAGAATACAATTTTAAATGAAGTCGAAAACGATTCAGTTTTTAAAATTTATATTGCAAAATAAGTTTTTCGGTAAAGATCCGTTGATTGAAAAGGAAAATGTGCGAAATTATAAGAAAGCTTTATTCAAAATTTCTATGGAAATAATTTTTTAATGTTTTGGCAATATTATCAATTTATGACCTAAAACAATCGCATTCGTATTGCGATTTTAAAATTGGTTAAAAATTCCAAGAAAAAACTTAGCCAGTACTCATAAATTTTTTCATATAAATATGAAAAAAAGATAAAATGCGTTTTAGAAGTCGCCAACTTTTTTTAATTTCGCCATGTTGCCAAACACAAAATTGCGTCGCCAGTTAGGTTTATAAATCACCACGTTTGGCGAAAAATCGCCACATCTGACAGCCCTGATTGTATGCGAAGATTCAGATTCTGATGGCGACTTTGAGGACTCTGGCAGTGAATATTCGACTGAGAGTTCCGCCGAGATTGACTCTTGTTCGGAAATTGGCGACAATTTGACGATTTATTGTCCTTTTGAAAATTTTTTGTTGAAAATAGCAAAGTGCCGAATTGCTGATTTTTCTCTAAAACAGAAACTTTTAATATTTTTATATGTTTATATGTATATTAAGAAAGAAATTTTTTTAGCAACAAATTATGTAAACAAAATAGCTTAAATTATTATTTTCTTAGATTTAATCTAAATAGGCTTTTAAGGTCATTTGTATATAAATAAAAGATTATTTATTTATATTTTCATCCTACGTTTCGTTGGTATTTTCCAACTTCATCAGGGATTTTCAGTTTATTAAATCTGGCAACGACACAAAACAAAAATAAAATAATATTTAGAAACAACTATAATAAAGTTCCACATTACAACAACCAAACTTACATTTAATATTTGTTAAATTTACATTTTATAATAAAAACACACAAGTTTTACAACATAAAACACGAAGTTGTTTAAAATTAATAAAAAATAAAAAAGTAATTTAATATCACAGGTTATTGTTGATGTATCACAGTTGAACTAAAACTAAATTATTTGTGCCGTCTTTATCCTCCTTTCTATTTATTGCATTGTTTGATTTTTCCTGTATTCGAAGACTTTCAAGAGTGTATCGTTTGTTTGTGTTTTTCTCTCTGTTTAATATTTTAACTCTTTCAATATCAATATAGTGTCCAGTATCAAAACAATGCCACAGAATACCACAGAACTGAAAAAAGTGACGTGTGAAAAAGGCCCAAATCAGTTGCGAGGGCAGCTTTCGAAGAAAAAGACAGAAAGCTTTTTTTGGTGAAGTGGCAATGTGTTAAAACAGGCAGCAACAATCAACACAAATGCCATGATCAAAACAAAAATAACAAAACACAGACCACGTTAAAAAAATGCATTAGTTCAACAAACGTTGTGTTTTGTGCAAAAAAAAATGTATTTATTAATATTTCTTGTTTTATAATGTTATTTATTTACTTAAATATTATTAACTTGTGTTGTGGTAAACTTAAAAATTAATTTTTACAAAAGCTTTGCAAATAAATCTCAACTAAATAAATTTGTGTTCATTGTATTGCGGCATAAAAGATGATGCAAAGAGAAATGAAAAAGGGCAGCTTTCTTAAAAAGAGACAAAAAAAAAAACGCAAAATCTTCCCTCTCGTGACAGTTCTGTGGTATTCTGTGACAATGCGTTGACAATGCTGTTGTTAATTTCTGTTTGTTTATATCAGTTTCATGCTCTGCTATTCTCGTGCCTAAGCTTCTTTTAGTTGTCCCTATGTATATTTTCCCACACTTTTCGTCTTCTTTGCCCTCACATGTAATTTCATACACTACGTTGCTTAGTTTGTTTTTATCAATTTTGGTTTTTGTTTTTGTAAATAATGTAGAAATTGTTTTGTTGGGTCTGTGTGCTAATTTTACTTGTTCATCTTCTATAATTTCTCTAAGTTTTTGATTATCGGTAAGTTTTGGTAAGTATGATACACTGTAGTATTTAGTGTTGCCAGATGTATTATTTATGGTATTTATGGTTTCCCTTGGTTTTTTGTTACTTAGTTTGTTTATTTTAAAAATGTTTTTAGAAATAAATTGATCATTACTTATTTTCATTACTGTTGTTATTAGGTTTGTTGTTGTATTTATCTTTTGCCTTAAAGGTTGTGTTGAATTAAAATTAATCAAGCGTCCAGAAGCTATCGTTTTAGTATACCAATCTGTTACAATTTTATTACCTTCTCTAATTATTCTCATATCAAGATACGGAATTGCGTTGTTGTTTTCTTTTTCCATTGTAAACTTTTATTTGTTGTGATAGTTGGTAAATGCTTTCAAAATCTTATCTTCATCTTCTCTCTTAATTATGGCAAATAAATCGTCGACGTATTTTGTAATTAATTTAATGTTTATATTTTCTTTTTTCAAATCCTCTGTTGTTTGTTCTAACAATGCATCTAGAACAATGTCCGCTATTGTTGGCGAAAGTGGGTTGCCAATTGGCATGCCTTAAGTTTGATTGTATAAATGTTCACCGTACATAAAATAATTATTATCTTTAAGGCAAAATTGAAGAATTTTTAAAAATTGTGTTCGTGATATTTTTGTGTGATTTTTAAGAATGTTCCATTGGTTCATTATGTTACTTATTGCTAGATGTATCGGTATGTTAGTAAACAACGAAACCACGTCCAATGATATTAATATTTCGTCTTCGTCCAGATTTATTTCATTTAATTTATCCTTAAGTTGTGCGGCATTTCGTATATTATATTTTTCTAATATAATGTTTTTTAGAATATTACCTATGTGCTTAGAAAGGCTGTAGCAAGGTACCTCTACAGAACATGATATTGGTCGTAAAGGCATGTTCGGTTTGTGGATTTTTGGGAGTCCGTATAACCTTGGGGCTGTTGCTGAGTCTGATGTCAATTTGATTTTCTCATGTTTCGAAATCGATTTTTGCTTAAATAGATCCATTACTATCCTATTATTAGCTCTTTGTAGTTTTTGCGTTGGGTCTATCTGAATTTTCTTGTACGTGATTTTATCCTCTAATAATTTCTCCATCCCATTGTTGTAATCTTTTCTATACATTACAACAGTTTTATTGCCTTTATCTGATTTTGTGATAACAATATCGTTTGCATGTTTCTTCAAAAATCTCTTTGTCTCATCAAATACAGTAAGTATGAATTTGTCCTTTTGATTATTTTTCAGAGTTCTTTTGTGTGTAAGAATTCTGTTGGCTATTTTCGTCCTTACGATTTCTTTTGCCCTATCGTCAGTTAAAGTTTGAACCCATTGTTCTAGGTCTGCTATCAAATTTATAGTTGAAAAATTGTTTTTGGTTACCGGAATTGAGAATTTGGATCCAAGTGATAGAAGCCATTTTCCTTCCTCTGTAAATTCTAAACTTGTCTTGTTTACAAGCCATGATGAGTTTAATTTTAGGTCGTACTTTTCAAATTGTTTCCTTTTTAAATTTTGTATTTTGGACGAATGTGTCTTTTTATCTGATGATATAAGATTGTTATATCTTTCTTGTTGTTTTTTTTATGAAGCTGTCGTATTCATAGTCACTTAATGTTGCACTAAATGTTCTTGTTAAGTAGTTTATCTCCTTCTTTATATATCGAATGCTATAATTTGTTTCCTTTATTTCTAGATTCAAAATTTTAACATGAAATTTTTGTTCAACTTTGTCTAAATCCTGTGTTATTTTCGTCGTAGTAAATAGTATATAGTCGTAGTAGTAGCTTAAATTTTTAAGTTTTCTATTCCCTAAGTAATTTATGGGGAAAAGCAAAATTTTAAAGAAAAAACTGTTCACTTTTTAAGCATTTCTTTAAGTGTTCAAGACCTTAAATTCGAGTATGGGGACCAAGTGAAATAATGGACCGCTCTTTTTTAACATAAAGTACTTCTTACATAGACAAAAAATGTGGACCAAATTCGATCCTTCTAGCTCATATGGGTGCTTTTATGACAAGCTCTGGATGAAAAAAAAGTAGTTACATATTTGTCTATAACTCGGTCATTTATGAACCGATTTTGTAGTTTTCACTATTCCATATTTTAGAAGCCACAAACGGAATGATAAACTTTTATAAAAACGAACTTATAAATTTTGATTCTGTAGCCCGTTTCTGTATTTCTCGCATCATAAAATTTTCCGACTGAAACCAGTGAATCGGGACAGAAACAGTGAAAAATGAAACAAAAAATGGTTTTTCTCACACAAGTGTTTCTGTATCTTTTTTTTTGCGAGAATTATCTGTCATTTAAATAATTTTCCAGCAATTATTGGAAGGATGCGAGAAAAAGTGTTTCTATAACAATATTTTGCGAAAAGTTTTTTTCAAGAACTGTCAAAATAAGTCACATTTGAAATTAGTGGCGAGAAAAACAAAATGTAGATATTTTGAATTTAAAATATGTTTATATACTATTTTTTTTAAATAAATAAAAAATAGAAGGAATATAAATGATAAATGCATAATTTATATGATGAAAATAAACAAAAAGCAATTGTTATATTTTGTTAGTTTAAATTTTTGTTAGCCTTTTTTTGTTTTGGTTTTAATCAGTGGTGCCAGATAAATTTGTGTCAAAATCGTCAATTTCCTGAGAAAAAAAATAAAAAAGATCGTCTTTTTTGTTTTAAAAATCGTGCAATTTTAAATCAATTTTAAACAAATTTGTTTCGACTTTTATTAAACAATAATCAAACAAAAACATACACTCACAATATTCTGTACGTAAAATTAACTGAAATTGTAATATAAAATAAATGAAAGTTCAATTAAAAACCGGTCTACCTATTTTTCATTTATTTTTAACGGAATATGGTGTTGCTTTTTTGACAGTAAAAATTAAATGAACTTTTCGTTGCTTTAAATTACATTTTTATTTACTTTAACATAAAGAAGAATTTAACTCAATCAACGGAAAAAATATACTTTGATATAAATATCATCATATATATACTAAGAATATTTCTTCCACAAAAAAAAATCAAACAAAAACAAACAAACAATATTAACTGCAACTGAAAATCCGTATTAATATGCACTTAGTTTTTTGAATAACTGTTAGAATCAGTTAAAAATAAATTTGCTTGGAATTTTAAATGTTTATTTATTTAAAAATGACTGAACGGAATATTTCTTAAATAAACTACAGTCCGTTGCTGTAATATTGTGAGTGTAGTTAAAGTTCATTGGTATTTAATAATTATTATTTAATAATTGAGATATAAATCTTTAATTTACCTATTCCTATAATCTTTTTCTTTTTTACCTGAAATAGACTTAGTAGAATACCTTGTAGTTAAAATTAAAAAAATCGGTTCATAAATAAACGGGTTAAAGACCCAGTAAAATCTTCGCCTACAAAATAATATGTTAAGAATTCAGAAACACATAAAAGCACTACATACAATTCTACTGAAAAACTAATGAATTTTACAAGGGTTGTGCCAAAAAGAACAAATTCAAAAGTCATTTTATTATCTTAATACATCCAGAAAAAAGTAGCTATCGAAGTTCTTATGGAAGAAAGCTACTTAATAACGAGTGAAAGAATCTATCCATTTTGAAAAAGGAATAATGGTTTTGGCACAAAAGTGTACATATGTATAAGATAAGAATATCAAATATCAATCATATTTTGTATATGTATATAAGAAGTATTAAATGTTCAAAATAACCCAGGTCGGTCCATTACTTTCCCTCGAAATTATACACATTATACACAGCTAGATATCTATTTGTAGAAATTACGGGCATAAGGGGCTTATAGTGTAAAACGCAACGCCAACAATTTCATTAAAAGCAAAAATAAAATCAAAAATATTTTATAAATTTGTTGTTGCTTTCACAGACATTCATATTATTATTTTTTTTTTCAATTTTCAACGCCACAAAATAGAAGTGTTTGAAATTTAAAAATTCAAGATGAATTTCTATAGAAAGTAACAACAAAATTATAAAATATTTTTGATTTTGTTTTTGCTTTCGTCACGTTTTTAGCAAAAATCATCAAAACGTCACTTTGTTAATATCGGAACAAAAAATCGTCGAGATGACGATAACTCGTCAAATCTGGCAGCCCTGTTTTTATTATATTTATTTTTTTTGTTGACGTTTCGCTTTTATTTGACACTTAATTACTGGAAATATTCCAGTATAAACAGAATTTGTTGTGTCTATTTTCGCATTCAAATACAGAAACACTTTTATCTCATAAATCGAGAAACGATGGAATTTTTTGTTTCACACTTCATGTAAGAAATTTTACGATGCGAGAAATACAGAAACGAGCTACTGGTCTCGGTTTACGTACATTAAATAAGTCCCTTCCCAGCTAGCATAGGATTATACAACTTATTAAATAATTTTCTGATGATGATCTGAAGAGAAACAATAACAAAAACATTTCCCTTTTTTAATTATTATTTTTTTTATACATTTTCTGATACGTTCGTTTTTTAATCTTGAAATGTTTAACATGCAAGTCTTAAAAAAATCTCTAAATGATTATTTCCAGAGTACAAAAACAACAATGTTACATTACACTTGGCTTATTTTTCGACAAACCATCATCGAAGTACCTTTTGCGACTCTCTGTATAAATCATATTTTCAATAATAATACGGCGAGCATATCATGAGTTGTAAAGTAATATATACATGAGTCTCATAGGATTCTTGACATGGTTTTTGAAAGACTCGTTAGATAATCTTAACCTACATCTCAAACGATTCTCATAACGACTAAATTAAGTATCTTTACAGTTTCTCCCGTGTAAAGCACCTTATACGATTAAAAAATGCGCTTGTCGACGATAAACATGAGACTTCCAGTAGCTCTAACCCGATACAAAGTACTAGCTGGGTATGAAGTTATTATGTTTTTGTTTGATTGTTTTTTTTTATAAACATCGAACAAAAATTGTTAAAGAAACTTAACTTAAAGTAGTCCGATTTTTTGAAGATTTTTTAAAACGAGAAAGACGATTTTTTAATTTTTTCTCAGGAAATTTTTTCACAATTTTTTCTGGCAGCCCTGAATGTACCGTTTAATATTGATAGAAAAAATGACGACCCACAGCCAGTTGTCCATTGGGTAAATGTTACCCCCAATGGCTGCCGGGACTTCCAGCCTACGTACGAATTCCCGTCAGAACGAAACTGTAAAATCCCTCTAAATTTTATTGAGGACTGCAGCGAGTATAAAGTGTTTTCAACGAAATTTCCTTACAGTTTGCGCATTTAAATTGCTGAATGCACATCTCTGCTGTTGTGCGCTGTCAAAAATGAACATTTGCAGCTGTTCGTAGTGAGAGTGAATGGTCAAGTTCCATGCCCTGCAAACAATTTCCATCGCCGAATCATCGCCCACGAATCGCCGGCAAGTTGTCTAACATCGCTGCGATGCATCGCGTGGAAGCTAAATGCGATCCTCTGGCGAATCGCGAAAACGTTCGCATGTGTCAACCACGCGAACCGCGATACGCGTGGACATCGCCCTAATTGCCCTTGAAACCAAATATTTATTTTCCCGTTACAAAACAACAAGAAAAAAAAATTCTATCGAAAGTTATAAAAAAACACTGATGATTGCCGCTACTTGTGTGCGCTCGCATATTCATCGCCATAGGCGATGGTTAGCAATTCGTATTCCCTGAGAAGGATCGCGTAATCATCGCCAAACAAGCAATCGCCAAAAAATTTCAAAAATGTTTGAAGGATGAAACCAGTAAAACGCGAAAAAAAATTGGATGCGATGTGACTCAAAGACAGGGTACGCTGCGCAGTCTCTCTTGGAGAAAAACTAGTATCAAAATTGGTTTCTCATATTCGTGAAAAAGATTCATGTCTGGCCTTTGACCGCTTCTTTACTTCAATAAATTTTTTTGAACACGATTGCATATCCCGCACTTGGAACATGTATGCAAAACCTAAAAAATATGTACTTCTAAATTTATAGGAAAGCTGAACAGAGGAGAAAGCCAACTTCAAAATAACTCTGGTGATATTTTGGCAGTTCGATGGATGGATTCAGAAGAAGTCCTTTTAGCTTCTAATTGTCATGCCCCATCGCATGCAGAAATTGGTAGGAAGCAAATAGACGGCCGTTTATTGAAATATACTAATCTGTTTTTGTTTTATATATTTTTTTATATTCGAATCACCCACCAAAAATACTTGTTGGGAATCTTATTGGGACGATATGTTGCACCGAAAATGCTTATTGAGATCAGCGTTTAAGAAACTGCAGTTGAAATAGTAAAAGTCATAAGATTGAGCTGTAACTTCGATTTATTCATTAGGTTTGACTGACTAAAAATTTTAATAAATTCCGAAGTTTACGCAGATGTGATGTTGAGTTTGTGTGTGTGTTTTTGTTTTGTTTTTGAGTTTTTTGCAGTTTGAACTGCGTTTTCCTATTATGGATGTGTTTAATCACTTGCTGGCAGTGTGACCCTTTCAGCATTTTCACTGCTAAATTTAGCATTATTTATTTTGATTTAGCAGCGAATTTTTCAAATTGCGTTTAACATTATTTTCAGCATTTTTCTAAAATTTTTTTTAGCATTCTTTAGCATTTTTTAATCTTATAAATTTTATATTTTGCTATTTCACAATATAACTTAATATATCTGTCAATCTCTATCATTGTATTTTGTCATTTATACGTTCATACAAATGTATAATAATAGCAACCCTGTAAACACCAAAAAAAAATTAAAGAAGAAATGGTAGATTTTACTACAGAAGAAATAACGGTTTTGGAACAGCAATGGAAAAAGCTGAATGCATGCGAATGGATGAACCAAAGTTGAACTATTGAGTTCTGTAGCCCGTTTCTGTATATCTCGCATCGTAAAACTCTTCGCATGAAACGTGTGAATTGCAACAAAAATAGTGTGAAATGAAACAAAAAATGGTTTTTCTCACACAAGTGTTTCTGTATCTTTTTTTTGCGAGAATTATCTGTCATTTAAATAATTTTCCAGCAATTATTGGAAGGATGCGAGAAAAAGTGTTTCTATAACAATATTTTGCGAAAAGTTTCTTTCAAGAACTGTCAAAATAAGTCACATTTGAAATTGGTGGCGAGAAAAACAAAATATAGATATTTTGAATTTAAAATATGTTTATATCCTATTTTTTTAAATAAATAAAAAAATAGAAGGAATATAAATGATAAATGCATAATTTATATGATGAAAATAAACAAAAAACAATTGTTAGATTTTGTTAGTTTAAATTTTTTTTAGCTTTTTCTTGTTTTGGTTTTAATCAGTGTTGCCAGATAAATTTGTGTCAAAATCGTCAATTTCCTGAGAAAAAAATAAAAAAGATCGTCTTTTTTTTTTAAAAATCGTGCAATTTAAAATCAATTTTAAACAAATTTGTTTCGACTTTTATTAAAAAATAATCAAACAAAAACATAGTTAAAGTTCATGGGTATTTAATAATTATTATTTAATAATTGAGATATAAATCTTGAATTTACCTATTCCTATAATCTTTTTCTTTTTTACCTGAAATAGACTTAGTAGAATACCTTGTAGTTAAAATTAAAAAAATCGGTTCAGAAATAAACGGGTTAAAGACCCAGTAAAATCTTCGCCTACAAAATAATATGTTAAGTAATCAGAAACACATAAAAGCACTACATACAATTCTACTGAAAAACTAATGAATTTTACAAGGGTTGTGCCAAAAAGAACAAATTCAAAAGTAAGTCATTTGTTTTATCTTAATACATCCAAAAAAAAGTAGTTATCGAAGTTCTTATGGAAGAAAACTACTTAATAACGAGTGAAAGAAGCTATCCATTTTGAAAAAGTTTTTACTGGGAGACAAACAAATTTCTTTCTTGCCGGAATAATGGTTTTGGCACAAAAGTGTACATATAAGATAAGAATATCAAATATCAATCATATTTTGTATATGTATATAAAAAGTATTAAATGTTCAAAATAAGCCAAGTCGGTCCATTACTTTCCCTCGAAATTTTGCTTTTGCCGATACATTTTTTAGGGAAGAAACAAACAATTTTCGAGGACAATTTTCACAATAGGGATAAATATAAAAATTTATGCAGCCTTGTTTCTAAAGATATCTTTTTGTCTAATAAACAAACATATAAAAATATTTACAATTATCTTATTTGGAAGACTAAGGGGCTTATAGTGTAAAACGCAACGCCAACAATTTCTTTAAAAGCAAAAATAAAATCAAAAATATTTTATAAATTTGTTTTTGCTTTCTACAGACATTCATATTATTTTTTTTTTTTTTTCAATTTTCAACGCCACAAAATAGAAGTGTTTGAAATTTAAAAATTTAAGATGAATTTCTATAGAAAGTAACAACAAAATTATAAAATATTTTTGATTTTGTTTTTGCTTTCGTCACTTTTTTAGAAAAAATCATCAAAACGTCACTTTGTTAATATCGGAACAAAAAATCGTCAAGATGACGATAACTCGTCAAATCTGGCAGCCCTGTTTTTATTATATTTATTTCTTTTGTTGACGTTTCGCTTTTATTTGACACTTAAGTACTGGAAATATTCCAGTATAAACAGAATTTGTTGTGTCTGTTTTCGCATTCAAATACAGAAACACTTTTATCTCATAAATCGAGAAACGATGGAATTTTTTGTTTCACACTTCATGCAAGAAATTTTACGATGCGAGAAATACAGAAACGAGCTACTGGATAGGTATTTTTGAGTACAGAAACGCTTTAAACGAAAATGCTTTTAACGAGTAAGCTTCTATTGGTATTAAGGTCTTCGTTTTGCGATTTATAAAAACCAAGATTAGAAGGCTGGTATTGAATTCATTGATTTACGTTCAATGTGGACTAAAAAGGCTAAATAAATGTTGCAGAGACTTTATCATTACTGTTAATCGTATAAAAATGTGCGATGAAAACAGATCATATTCTAATGGTGTTTTGACCAACACTTTGGCAGTTAAGAAAAACTATTCATGTAATAATGTGTTTAATGTGTAATTAAATTTACTAAAAATGCTGTTGAATAGCTTTTTATGTTTTCAATGACAATTATTGTTTTTACTTATATTTTGTATTTAGTAATATGGGAATTTCATGTCAAGTGACCCAATTTTTAAATCGATGTCTTCCGATTTAAATGAAATTTGCACCAAGGTTAGTCTTATTGGATAGTAGTTTAGACACAAATTTTTAAAAAGTTCGGTCAAAAAGTTTCTGAGTTAGAGGGGGTCAAAGTTTGACATTTTGGCCATACAGGCGTTCTTTCTCATCCATGTAGCTTATTACCTATTGGTATTACCAAAATTTGTCCCAAGAAGCTTCGATAGCTATTTGATCAATCTTTTATTTGTTTTTTTATCCGGAATGTTTTTTTTTTTTTTGCTTAAAAGAAAGCTTATGTCTTTTCCTTTAAGGTAGTTTTGGCCGCTTTTTGGGGTGCGAGTGGGATATGTATAAAAAAAAATAATTTCTTACTCAAGACGAGGGTTTTTCAATTTTTAGCATATGCACTATTTTGAATTTTTTCCTATTTGTGTTTAAGTGTTTCTAAAACCTTAAAAATAAAACTTATGCAGAGAAACTAGACAAATTAACCTTTCCGACGGTATGTAACATACCCAACTATCATTTTATACCTTCGATACTGTAATGCCCACAATATGTTAATACCAGGAATAAAATCACTTTTTTCTGTATAATAAAATAAAAAAAATAAAATTAACTGGTACTTCGGAGAATGGCCATAAAATATTTCCACCTGATTAAAAAACTTGTCTCTGGGGCACCTGACATTTTGACAACCAAAATCACATTTAAGGCCGTTACACACTATCCCACAAAGTCTTACGTATTTTTCAAAAATGCTTCCCTGATCTAATTATTCTTTGAGCATTTTTAAAAAACAATAACAACTTATCATGACAGGGTTGCATTTTCGTAAATTACTAAAGACTTTGTGGGATAGTGTATAACGGCCTTTAGTATTACCTGCGTTCAAAATAACATATTTTTTATGTGGGAAAAATAAAAAAAGGAAAAAAGTGATTTTATTCCTGGGATTAACATATTGTGGGCATTACAGTATCGAAGGTATAAAATGATAGTTGGGTATGTTACATACCGTCGGAAAGGTTAATTTGTCTAGTTTCTCTGCATATGTTTTATTTTTAAGGTTTTAAAAACATTTAAACACAAATAGGAACAAATTCAAAATAGTGCTGCATATGCTAAAAATTGGAAAACCCTCGTCTTGAGTAAGAAATTATTTTTTTTTATACATATCCCACTCGCACCCCAAAAAGCGACCAAAACTACCTTAAAGGAAAAGACATAAACTATATTTTGAGCAAAAAAAAAAAAAAAACATTCCGAATAAAAAAAAAAGTTTTAAATTTAAAAAAAAAAAATTAAAAAAAAAACATTCCGGACAAAAAAAAGTTTTAAATTTAAAAAAAAAAATTTTAAAAAACAAAGAAGCTACTTTGGACAAATTTTGCGAATACCAAAAGGTTATAAGTTACATGGACGAGAAATAACACTGCATATGCAAAAACTTAAAAAAACTCTCGTCTAGAGTTAGAAATTATTTTTTTTAAACATATCCCACACGCATCCCAAAAAGCGACCAAAACTTACTTAAAGGAAAAGACATAAGCTTTCTTTTGAGCAAAAAGAAAAAAAAAACATTCCGGATAAAAAAAAAAAATAAAAAAAAAGTTTTAAAAAAATTAAAAAAAAACAAAACATCTTTTTTCAAAAGATTGATCAAATAGCTATCGAAGCTTCTTGGGACAAATTTTGCTAACACCAATAGGTTATAAGCTACATGGATGAGAAAGAACGCCTGTATGGCCAAAATGTCTAACTCAGAAACTTTTTGACCGAACTTTTTAAAAATTTGTGTCTAAACTACTATCCAATAGATTTAAAAATTTGGTCACTTGACATGAAATCCCCCATATATATGTATGTTTATCGTTCCCTAAAACGCAAAAAGCCCTATCTAAAATTTTTAAAATTTTACTGGAGAAGCAAAAAACTATTTAGAATGATAAATTTATTAATCGCCTTAAACTGTTTATAATTTATTTTGCTTCTACTTTTCTTGTAAAACCTACCAGTTATTTTGACAGTTGACAAGGTTGCATATTTTGCAAACTGTAGGTTAGGGCTTTAAGCGTTTATCATGTTATATTTTGTAGATAGGGGCCTTTTGTTTTTTTTTTGGTTGAAAAATCGCTAACTTTTGTCAAACTTTTTTAAAGATATATAGTCTTATTCCTTCAATATTTTTCAGGAAAATTTTTTATGCACTATCAGAATTATTTTATGTACCTATACATTTGTATAAAAGACCATTCTGTTACGGACCGGTTTACTTGGCGAGGATTCCGTCTAGCTCATATCAATTTCTCAGGAGGTCCCAACCCTCCCACCAAAAGCGTATCCTAACAAAAAAAAATAACAGGAAATCAAAACAACCGGAAACTACAAAAACAAACGATGCCGCATTAAACAAATCACGGGGACCGATGTTCTTCCCCTCATGCCCTCCCAACCTTGTCGCGACCACGTTCCTTATATTTATACAGTGGCCCAAACTCCACCAGACCTCTACTCCACTTACCTCTCCATCACATATCGAGCCCTTAGCGCGAAAATAACGTAAGCTCCAAAAATCCAATTTTACAGGAGAGAGTTTTTTTATTTTATTTCATATAAATTTTGTATGAAATTTGTCGCTTACGATAAAATTGTTCTTGCTAGAAATCGTAACGGTACCTTATGTGACCATGATATTAGGATATTAGGAGATGATGCATGTGTTGCCAATAAAGTCATTTATTAAAAAAAACCAAAATTGAAACTTATGTCGCTTACGTTATTTTCGCGCTTAGGGCTCGATATTTCTGTGGTTTTCACGAATAATCGCGTAAGTCGGTTTTTACCGAAATTGAGATAATGATATCAAAGTGCTACATTTTGCATTAGGTTTTTATAAGTATTAAGCTTTTTAGAATATAATGTAGTATTATTAATTTTTTTCTGCTAAAAACAACTTTATGTCGACATACATCGCCAAAAATTGTAAAATTGCTGAATATGTTTCCAAATAAAAAGCAATGTGATGTTATGTTGTTATTCGTGCAAAAAATATGAAAGTATTTTTTGAAAATTTTTCTATTAATAACAACTTATATGCACATGTGCGTTTATTGTTGACTTCTTTAGTTGCAACAACAGCAGATGAGCGGTTGTTTGTAATTTTAAGTCCATACGTTGTGCTATAAGTATCAAAAACTCTGAATATGTCGCAAACTTGTGTGCTAAAAATAACAACGTAAGTCGTCATGTGTGATTAAAATGATAACATTTATTTTCACAAAAAAGAACTTATGTGGAGATATGATGTTATATTGCACACACTTAATGAGTCAATCATACATATGCATTTTTAATCCTTTTACAGATTGTGATCCTGTGAGGATTTTTTCATGAAAACTATGTATAATACGTAGAAAGTCACTGTTAAGAGGATAGTAAAGAAAAAAGTTTAAAAAAGCATCTACAGAAGCCGCAATTGAAAATAATAATTGTTTTTGCTTTCCTGAAAAGTTTGGTTTTATAACTTACGCGATTATTCGTGAAAACCACAGATTTTAAGCAAATACGTATTGTAAATATGTATTTATTTTCTATGTTATTACATACATATGTATATAAATTTTCTTATATGTATCAATTTCGTTTTATTTAAAAGAAATATATGTAATATTTTCAGGTAAATTAAAATATAATAAAATTGTTAGGTGTCCACCCGCGTGAAAACTCAGATTGTCTATTGGATCCTAACACTCTAAATGATTTTTTGTCATTTAACAATCCAAATGATCCAGACTTGTCTACTATTCAGCCCTCTTGTGTTTGTCCGAATGGATTTGAGTTTTCCACTGTATCTGATGATGAAGTCTATAGTACTGTGTTGAGCATTCGTTCTAATGCCATTGGTGAAGATGGTGTGTGTATAAGAATAATATTACCCTATGTTGTTGGTTTTATCACACATATCATTAATTATTGTATTACAACTTCCACTTTTCCAAAAGTATGGAAAATTGGTAGGATTATACCGGTTGCAAAAACAAACTCTCCAAAGGTCCCTAGTGAATTTAGGCCTATTAGTATACTTCCTGTTCTTGGTAAAGTATGTAAAACAATAATGACACGGCAAATGATTGACTTCATCAATACAAATTGCTTGTTGTCACCGTTGCAATCTGGGTTTCGCTCAAACCATAGTTGTACTACTGCTGTTATGAAAGTACTTGATGATATCAGGCCAGCATATGATGTGGGTGATCTGTCGCTAATGTGCTTATTGGACTTTTCAAAGGCCTTCGATAGAGTAGCTCATTCACTACTTTGTAGGAAATTGGAATGTTTCTTTAGCTTTGGTCGAAGCGCAGTGTCCCTCATAAGTAGCTACTTATCTGATCGTGTACAAAAGGTTGTTATCGGTTTAAGAGAGTCAGGTTTCAAGGATGTACATTCTGGAGTTTCACAGGGCTCAGTTATTGGACCTTTGCTATTCAGTATTTTTATCAACGATATATTTAATGTCGTCAATTTTGTTAACATTCATGCACATGCTGATGATATCCAATTGTATATATCTAGTCGCATTGGTCTTGTTGATGATATGTGTTACAAACTTAATGAGGACCTTAAAGCTGTTTATCAGTGGGCTATAGCTAACAACCTTATGCTGAATCCGGTAAAATCAGTTTAATTACCCATCAGTAGGATGAAACTTGATTTTAATCAGCTTCCAATTGTTTGCGTAGGCGACACTCCACTTGCATATGTGGAAAAAGTGAAATACCTTGGTTTTTACATCAACTCAGCCTTGTCATGCAGTGATCATATTTATAATGCGCAATCTACGAATAACCTCTGGTTACACACCGATGGAGATCAGGAAACGTCTTATTGTACAGTTAATTATGCCCCTTATTGCAACTTCTGCGGAGGTGTATAGCAAATTGGACTCGTGCACTCTACATAAATTACAAGTCTCGTTTAACAATGCAACTCGTTATATATACGGTATTCACAGATTTAGTAGTGTTTCATCTTGGAGAACCATGATTCTTGGTTGTGACTTGGTAGACTACCTTCGCATGCGAAACCTATTATTTCTTCACAAATTGTTAAATGATCGATCACCGACATACCTGTAGCCCGTTTCTGTACATCTCGCATCGTAAAACTCTTCGCATGAAACGTGTGAATTGCAACAAAAATAGTGTGAAATGAAACAAAAAATGGTTTTTCTCACACAAGTGTTTCTGTATCTTTTTTTTGCGAGAATTATCTGTCATTTAAATAATTTTCCAGCAATTATTGGAAGGATGCGAGAAAAAGTGTTTCTATAACAATATTTTGCGAAAAGTTTCTTTCAAGAACTGTCAAAATAAGTCACATTTGAAATTGGTGGCGAAAAAAACAAAATGTAGATATTTTGAATTTAAAATATGTTTATATACTATTTATTTTAAATAAATAAAAAAATAGAAGGAATATAAATGATAAATGCATAATTTATATGATGAAAATAAACAAAAAACAATTGTTATATTTTGTTAGTTTAAATTTTTGTTAGCCTTTTCTTGTTTTGGTTTTAATCAGTGCTGCCAGATAAATTTGTGTCAAAATCGTCAATTTCCTGAGAAAAAAATAAAAAAGATCGTCTTTTTTGTTTTAAAAATCGTGCAATTTAAAATCAATTTTAAACAAATTTGTTTCGACTTTTATTAAAAAATAATCAAACAAAAACATAGTTAAAGTCCATGGGTATTTAATAATTATTATTTAATAATTGAGATATAAATCTTTAATTTACCTATTCCTATAATCTTTTTCTTTTTTACCTGAAATAGACTTAGTAGAATACCTTGTAGTTAAAATTAAAAAAATCGGTTCATAAATAAACGGGTTAAAGACCCAGTAAAATATTCGCCTACAAAATAATATGTTAAGTAATCAGAAACACATAAAAGCACTACATACAATTCTACTGAAAAACTAATGAATTTTACAAGGGTTGTGCCAAAAAGAACAAATTCAAAAGTAAGTCATTTTTTTATCTTAATACATCCAGAAAAAAGTAGTTATCGAAGTTATCGAAGGAAGAAAGCTACTTAATAACGAGTGAAAGAAGCTATCCATTTTGAAAAAGTTTATACTGGGAGACAAACAAATTTCTTTCTTGCCGGAATAATGGTTTTGGCACAAAAGTGTACATATAAGATAAGAATATCAAATATCAATCATATTTTGTATATATACAAAATATATATATATATATATATATATATAAGAAGTATTAAATGTTCAAAATAAGCCAAGTCGGTCCATTACTTTCCCTCGAAATTTTGCTTTTGCCGATACATTTTTTAGGGAAGAAACAAACAATTTCGAGGACAATTTTCACAATAGGGATAAATATAAAAATTTAAGCAGCCTTGTTTCTGAAGATATCTTTTTTTCTAATAAACAAACATATAAAAATATTTACAATTATCTTATTTCGAAGACTAAGGGGCTTATAGTGTAAAACGCAACGCCAACAATTTCATTAAAATTAAAAATATTTTATAAATTTGTTGTTGCTTTCTACAGACATTCATATAATTTTATTTTATTTTTTTTTCAATTTTCAACGCCACAAAAAAAAAGTGTTTGAAATTTAAAAATTCGAGATGAATTTTTATAGAAAGTAACAACAAAATTATAAAATATTTTTGATTTTGTTTTTGCTTTCGTCACTTTTTTAGAAAAAATCATCAAAACGTCACTTTTTTAATATCGGAATAAAAAATCGTCAAGATGACGATAACTCGTCAAATCTGGCAGCCCTGTTTTTATTATATTTATTTCTTTTGTTGACGTTTCGCTTTTATTTGACACTTAAGTACTGGAAATATTCCAGTATAAACAGAATTTGTTGTGTCTGTTTTCGCATTCAAATACAGAAACACTTTTATCTCATAAATCGAGAAACGATGGAATTTTTTGTTTCACACTTCATGTAAGAAATTTTACGATGCGAGAAATACAGAAACGAGCTACTGTTTGACAAAATTTCATTCGGTAGATCGGCCAGGGGTGTGACCTTAATACCCCCTCGTTACAACTATTTAAACTCAAGCAGATTTTTCTTCATCAATAAAGCCATAAAGCTTTGGAACTCGTCGCCCTCAAATATAAAACTAATTGTTGACAGACAGAGATTCAAGAAAACTCTTATGGATTATGTTTCACTAAATGGCTAGCCTTTAACTCCATCTTTCTCTTTATTATTATATATATTTTTTTTTCCTCTTTTTTATAACTGCTTAGTAAAATTTTTTTTAGTATGTACCATTTAATTTTGCTGTAATTTTTATTTTCTTTTGGTTTTATTACTTATTGTTTTGTTCAAAACTTGATTTTATAATTATATTATTATTACTATTGTTATTATTACTACTATTATTACTTTTATAATTATTATTATTATTATTATTACTATTGGTGTTCATTATGTAATCCTCTGGACTATAAAAGAATTTAATTCTTAATGTCCTTATAGCTGAAATAAATAAAAAAAATAAAATAAAAAATAATTCATTCATTATAATGATACAATTATTTAAGAAAATTTAGCATTTTCAAATTTTTTTTTAGCATTGTTTTAAGCCGCATTTAGCATTCAAATTTTTTAGTTGTGGTCACACTGCTTGCAGGAAGAAAGAAACTGTTTTTTTTTTATTTATGTGTGTATGTATGTACCCCAGTGGTTAAAAAAGAACCATTGCCACCAACGACTGGCGAAATAGTTAGCACTTTTACTCAATTTGCACTAGGGACTTCTGATGTGGCATTCTAATCATACCTACATATTGCTCTAGACACCAATATCTAGAGCTAACATATTTAAATAGGTACCCACGTTTCGCTAGCTAATTCTATAGCTCCAAGTAATGCAGAAAACAATATTTTTCAGCGACAAGACGAAAATATGTGTAGGTATTCTAAATAGATCCCGTTATAAAACGGTAACCAAATTAATGCTCTACGCTTGCCTGTTGCTTCTTGATGAATTTTATACAAAACATTAGTTGGATTACAAATCTCATTGAATAAAGTTCATTTTGCAACAAAAAGTAATGATTTTAAATGTAATACCTATGTATGTATTTTTTAGCTTTAAAAAATGAATTTAATAATTTGGTTTCTAACTTTAAACAAAGCATTAATTTTATTTTTATACCCTTCACCACAGGTGGAAAAGGGTTTATAGAGGTTTGTCATTCCGTTCGTAATTTCTACAATATTGATCTTAGACCCTATAAAGTATAAAGTATATATATTTTGGTCCTTATGAGGAGAGAACTTGATTTAACGATGTCCGTCTGTCCGTGTTACGTTTGATAGGTGTATTCCGGAAACTCCAGACATGATAGCGGCTAGGTTGTTTTACATTTATGTCACACAACGTCCACCATTTCTTGCTATTGAAATTCAGCCAGATCGGTCCAAAAATGGCTGAGATATGAGCAAAAAAAACCCGACTACCTCTAATTTTTTCCAAAAATCCCTTGTTGTTGTTGATGTATTTGTATTATTATTTTTTTTGAATATCTGGAGAGCGGCAATAGCTAAAGTTTCCAAATAAGGTACACACATTAAGGTTATCAATACACAGCATCCCAGAAAATGTGGGCGGGATTGGAGAAGTGGGCGTTGAATAATTTATATTAATTGTACTGTCATATGACCTATGGTTATCCCTTATATGTATATCCGAAGATCGAAAATCTTTAGTAGAAAATATTTTCTGAAAAACTCGGAAAAATCGGTTCAGATACGAAAAAGTTATGACCAAAATTATTTTTTTTTTAATACCCACTTTCGGGAACCATAGATCTTACCGATCTATATAACCCAACCAACTGGCAAATTTCTATTTTAACACGTCGGTATATAAATCTGTCAAATCGGTTAAGAAATGGCTGAGTTATAATGAAAATACTGAAATTCCAAAAATTACTCATTTTATACCCTTCACCACAGGCGGAAAAGGGTTTATATAATTTTATAATTCCGTTTGTAATTTCTACAATATTATTCTTAGACCCTATAAAGTATATATATGATATATATATATATATATATATATATATATATATATATATATATATATATATATATATATATATGTGACGTTTAATTTTTATGTTCAAAAACGATTTAAAAAAATATTTACCAGTTTTCGCTTTTTAAATTTAATTTATAATGAAGTTTTTAGTAGTGTAAATATGTATGTGTATGTAAAAATTATTTAGTTTTTGTCTAGTTGCTTTGTATTCTGCTCGCACAATGGTGAAGGGTACATAAGATTCGGAACAGCCGAATATAGCACTCTTACTTGTTTTTAATAAAAGCTTAATTTTTGATCGCAGAAGTGTAAAATTTTGTCAAGACATGTAGTTTAATGGCATTCGTAGTAATCAATCAAAGAGTCGATTTTGAATTTTGTGTTAGTTACGCCTTTTTGCATTTTAGCTAACGATATACAGTTAAAGAAAAAACTCTACATACACCCTAATATTTTGAACTTTTAGAGAACTAGTGATAATATTAAAAATAACTTTGATGTCAATGTTTACGATTACTAGTTAAGAATGTTGGAAGAAAATAGAAATCGGTGGGGAAAAGTCTATATACAGCATTGGCAACTCTTAAAGCGATTTGTAAAACACGTTTTAACTTAAAAACTGGTAAATAGAAGAGAAATACAACAATCAGTTCGATATTTGGTGGTTAACCTTCTTACGGAGAAATTGTCCAAAACCATTAAAACACCAACAGTACCGAAAACAAGCCACGATCTGGAAGACCGAAGAAGCTTACAAGACGCGATGTCAGTAGTGTCGTTAAAGAAGTTCAAAAAATACCAAAAATACGTGCCCCAAAATTAGCCGAATACCTTGCAAGATGTTCTAATATTACTGTTTCATCAAGAGCAGTAATAAACGTTTTGCATGATAGCGGCTTTCAAAGTAGAACAGCACGCAAAAAGTCATTTATTTTAGCCAAGAATCGTCAATTTTGCCTGGACTTTGCTAACGCAGATTTACAGAAAGGAATGGATTTTTGGAAGAAAGTTATATTTACCGATTAAAGTAAGTATAATATTATACCTACTGTGAAACATGGTGGGGGCAGTGTTATGGTTTGAGGAGCCATGGCGGCATCTGGAGTTGGTCGATTGGTTTTTGTTGAAGGCGTTATGGATAGATATCAGTATAAGACAATATTGGAACAAAATCTGAAGCCATCTGTGGAAAGCTTGGGCTTGGAAAACTAATGGATTTTCCAACAAGACAACGATCCCAAGCATACTGCGCATATTGTTCGAGACTGGCTTCTTTATCACGCACCAAGACAGCTCAATACATCTCCCCAGTCACCAGACCTCAATCCAATTGAGCATATTTGGGGCGTTTTGGAAAAAATCTGCGCGCAAATATGATATCAGAAATCGTGAACCCTGAAAACTGCCTTATTTCGGGCATGGTCTGAAATTGCGCCCAGTATTACGGAGAATTTGGTGATGTCTATGCCACGTCGTCTTCAGGCGGTTATTAAAGCCCAAGGTGGTCCTACAACATATTAAAAATACATTGTTTTCTTTTATTTGTTTAAAAAAAATTAAATATTGTATTTGATTTTTAAGACTGTATGTAGACTTTTTTCTCATGCATTTTTATTGCTTTTGTTATTTCTGTTATTGTTCAGTAAATCTTTATCCGATACACAGTATATATGTATATGGGATGAAAGAGAAAATAAATACCATGCAAAAGTTTAAATCTTGTACAATTCAGCTAACAGTTCTCGAGATTTTTCGAAATACCTAAAACAACGGCAGAAAAGAGGTATTTTCGCGTATATTCGTGTTCAGCAGCCCTAATTTAGCTTAGAAAGTATCTTATTTTTAAGGTTCTTTTTTGTGGCATAGTGTTATCAATCGAAAAAAAAGTAAAGTTTGTTGTTGCCACTTCAGGGACCATAATACGTTTTTTTAACCATTCTTCAACCATTTTTTTCTCTGCGTGTGCCATTAGCAAAATCTATGATCATGAAATATTCGCTTAAATATTTTAAAAGGCTTGAGTTTCACCAAAATCCTTTGGCTCGAAATACTTTGGGTGATGGTGGCCACACTCGTCTAAGAAAAAAGATTCCGTAGGACTTATCCAAATAAAAAAGCGCTAAGCCACTATTTACATACATATGTGAACAGAAATACTAATGGGAAAAATGTTTATCCGATAATGACACGACACAAAATAAAGAATAAGAATTGATTTATTATTATTGTTTATAATAAATATATGAAGTTTCAATGAATATTAAAAAAAATACTTGATGACTTTATGTATGGATTTGAACTGACTCGAACTTTTAAATGCAAGGTTTTAGGTTTAATGTAAAAGTCCTTTTATTTATTATGTTGAAGCATAAAATGAGTTGTAGACAACGTTTTAAGTTTTACGCGCAACTTTCTGTAGAATATACTCCTTAAGAGGTTGATAATACTGATAACGTAAGCTAATCATCTCTGGAAGATTTCTGATCTGCTCGAAAAGATCTGAGTCAGATTCAAGAACAATTATGGCGGATATTACCATTGCAATAACGACGAAAACAACTGATGGAATGAATGCATTAATGAAATGAAATTTGCGTACACTTTTGGCACTATTGGTATATTGGTTGTCAGACGATGGGTCCTTGGAAGTCTTTGATGACATATAATTAGAATTTGCTGTTGTTCTGTTAGTTTGCGGTTGTTGAAAGTAAGTATTTGGTATATTTTCCAAATTCCTCGGTGAAATTGAACTTTCACCATCGTATGCATTAAAAGTTGCTGATTCAGGTGATGAGTATAACATGGAATCTTCTGATTTTAAGTAGAAATTTGATATATCCGCACTACCACAATTGTTTAGGTTGATGTTTTCAAAATTTGATGACGCTCGCATTCGAGCCTCCTCAGATACCGGTTCGAGATTGCCGGATACCTCATAGCCTATGTTTTGGGTAAACGCAATGTTATTTAGACTATCTGTTGGTACCATAGTACAGTTGCTTAACGGTTCAGACATTGTTGAGCGAGGTAAACTGCTATAGCCTGAATGTAAATTTAAATTTTTTAAATCGTTTGAAGCTATGTATGTATTTCTCAATAGTTTACGTATTTGTGCTAGATCACCCTGTGGACTGGACGGCGTTGCTGGTACACTGCTGGCTTTTCGCTTACTAGTCGATGAATGTGTTAACTTTTGTTCCCGAAGTGCATTAATACTCTCCGTTAGTATTTCACGTTCCGTTCGCCCAGTATACTTAAACTTAGTTCCCCAGGAAAAAAATCCACCTCCAGAGACTACCGCTGCATGTTGACTATTAGGAAGTCTAGAATAATTCAAATGAATACATATGTATACTTAAAAAAAGGAAAACTTAAATATTACAGTCGATATATTTATGCTTACGTAAAAAATAAATAAATAAATAAATAAATAAATAAAATATTACAGTCGATATATTTATGCTTACGTAAAAAATAACATTTGTTCAATGGCACATCTCCAAAGATATCTGCATGTGACGTTTGAGGAGCATTTAAATCCAATAGTATGTTTTTTCTAAATAAAAAATGATATTTATCTCAATTAACTTATAGGAATTAAAAATGGTAAAAGATGTGGAAATAAATTTAAAACATTGGAAGCTATCTGCTTTTAAAAAACCGTTTGTAGGCGAACGCTTTTATGTTATTTAAGATCGTTACACACTATCCCACAGTCTTATAGTATGTTCACATTTGGCTTCTTAAACGCGTTTAAGCAGTTCGAACGTGATTAAGCTCTAATCACTTCAAAATCGAGATGATTACCCATACATGGAAGTGATTTGTTAATCACTTCAAATTGACATGATTACAACTAAATCACTTCATAAATCACATAGAATCCACTGAACATACCTCAAATGTAGAATCGCCAACATGATCGTGTACAACCGGCCAAGATTTCTGCTTAATGTTTTTATTTTTTTCCTTAAATAATTCATAAATTTTCACAATTTCATCATTAAAATTATTAAAATAAAATAATAAAGTTATTAGATTATTTTAATAATTTTAATGATGAAATTGTGAAAATTAATGAATTATTTAAGGAAAAAAATAAAAACATTAAGCAGAAATCTTGGCCGGTTGTACACGATCATGTTGGCGATTCTACATTTGAGGTATGTTCAGTGGATTCTATGTGATTTATGAAGTGATTTAGTTGTAATCATGTCAATTTGAAGTGATTAACAAATAACTTCAATGTATGGGTAATCATCTCGATTTTGAAGTGATTAGAGCTTAATCACGTTCGAACTGCTTAAACGCGTTTAAGAAGCCAAATGTGAACATACTATTATATTAATATTCAAACGGATAAAAAAGGGATTGATAGTTGCACGGAAGCTGTATGCTTATATCTGAACCGATTCAACCATATTTAATTTGCAGTAAGATATTTTGGGCGAAATTTAATCTTAATACGAACATGATTACATGGTTTGTGCACATAAAGAAAGAAGTTTGCATCAGGACTATGTGGTATTATAGACCGATTCGTACAATAAACAAAGGTTTCGTTCTTATGAATATTAGAACGCATTTATTTTAATTTTTTATCAAATTATCTAAAAACTGCTACTTTTACTTTCCGCACATGGTTTACATGGACAGACAACCAGCCAGATGGACAGACGGACACGAAAAGATCACTTTAAAAAGTGTTTCTGATTCGATCGGTTTACTAAACGATGCGTCCAGATTTCTATGTGTCAGCACTTTATAGTTTGGAATAACATATATCTTCAACGAAAACTACAATTGTAAGCCAAGGCAAGTTCATCTGTTAACCAGAATTTTAGGCAATTCTTTTATATGTATGAAAATATGCTTCAAAAACGTGAAATATGTGTGCAATAAAAATGCAGCAATAGCTAAAATATGCAAATTTTTCACAAAGAGGTCGATACCAAAATTCAGAAAAAGCTCTTAAACAGATAAATATATTGTTTCTGCCTTCATTGGTCGTAGGATACGACAGAACATCTCAAAAAGCATTACCGATAAAATGAAAGACAACAAATCATATTGTTTTTTATTGCTTTCTCTTTAGATTTAGCTGATACAGTACTTTTCGCTTATAGTCCATTCCGCTTAAAGGCCAAAAACGGATATAAGCCAAAACTGTCATATTCACATGCAGATTTTTTCGAATTTCATACAAATTATTTGTTCTAAGGTCCATTTCGCTTGTAGTCCATTTTCGTTTAAAAGCCACATTTTCTTAGCATGCGTATATAATTCTTCATGCAAAAATGTTCGCTTATAGTCCACTCTGTTTTTTATATATTTTCTATAATCAACTGGCAACATGTTTTAATTTACCTTTCTGGCAGTTACAGCACACGCTCGGAAATTCGATCCACTTTGTTTTTAGGGCGATTCGAGTTTCCGAATTATTCGAATTTCTGGACGGTTTTTTTTACAAAAATTTAGATAAATTTTACCATAAAGATATACAAAACTATACTTTTTTTTTAATTTTAGTTTATTTAACATAAAAACTATAAAAAACTTAACGAAATATAAAAAATAACAATTCAGTTCATTTGACTTTATTTAGTATGTGTAATACAAACACCAAAAAACTGAGTTTTAAACTCTAACAACATCAAGTTGATTCTGAGCGTCTACTGTATTATAAATGCCAAATTTCGCAATTTATATTTCATGACATGGTGTCTTCGTCTGACAATTTTTTGTTAAATAAATGTCCAACTTCATAAAAAAACGCTAATAAAAATAAAAGAGTTTTTTATATAGGACTTTGACGTTTGGTATAACAAAAAACTGTCAGGTGGAGACCCCATGTAAATATCCTATGAAATTGATATTTATGTGTGTGTTTGATTTCATCATCCAAAGAATTAAAATGAATCTCATACGCATTTGTTTTTATTGAAATCTTTTAAAGCATTTGAATTAATTAATTAAAATGATTTTTGTTTGAACTATTTATTTAAAATAAATCAATATTTGGTTATGTTTTAAATAAACTTTTCTTTGGTTTAAAAAGAGTGGATTTATTGAAGAAAATAAATATTTATATAGTCCAAAATGTGGATTATACTAGGTTTCACTTATTATCCATAAAATGGCTTATAAAAAAAATCGGTTATAGTCCAAATTCGCTTATAGTCCACAAAAGTTGTGCAACTATAGTAGTGGACTATAAGCGAAAAGTACTGTACATGTAAAAATTCCTATGTCTTAACTTTTTTCATACATTAAAGTTAAAGTATCTTGTAAATAAATGCGTTTAATTACCTCACTGAGGTATTTTAACGTATTCGCCTTAATACCTCAGTGAAGTAGTTAAACGTATTCTTATAATTACCTCAAGTAGGTAGTTAAGTGTATTCGTTTAAATGCATACCCCGCATAATTACCCAAAAAATATTGGCATTTTTGGCGAGGGGTAATTATCCGTGGAATACTGTAAACGTAAAACCTGTTCGACCCGAGAAGTCGCTAGTTAGTGGGCCGCTT